>CM067374.1:39880131-40247631 GCA_034401795.1 Chaetoderma sp. LZ-2023a | reverse complement strand
CCAAAATTTGATAACATGTGTATTTTGACAGCTGTCATGGTTGTAATGTGAAGGGTAAGTAATGAGCACGCACTGTCTCTAGCAAATAAATGTTTCCCTGGGAAAATGCGGTTACTATGCATGCTGGTATTTTTTCAACGAAAATTGTAGGGTTTTTTAACGATGTTTGTCTCATGTGATGCTTTGTTGATATATTTATGCAGCATGTGACCATATTTATTTTACCAGAGGCATATAATTATTGTTTTTTAGCTGAGTTCTTGCGAAGAATGTTTGCCTACTGATTAACTTTTCATATGCAATTTATTTTGAGAAAAATATGAAGTTTAGAGAGTATAAGCATTGATGTCTCACACGATTCTCATGCCTGAAATAAACGATGTATTCACATGCCTATTTCATAACATCTGCGAGGTGCTATAGTTGTGACTAGTTGTGACTAAGGCAGCTATTCCAGAAATGTACAGAAATTTGACAGCCAGACCGATTGATCCACAGACCTATATACTATGTCTGAGTTGCAACTAAAACAGATCACTTCTCTCCTATTAGAGCGAGTAGTCGGCTGACTTGACTAGGAATCTCATGGTTTGGATTCAGAACTCGAAAATGACTTTATAATTATTGCACGATGGTGAACGAGTACTGCAGTTATTGATCCTGATAGGCATAATGAGAACCTATTTGATAGCTTATTGCATGCTGATCAACTTCTTTCATACAGGGAAACCAAGATCGTTTAATTTATTACTGAGTTTTCACACAAATTCTACAGTGAATAGCCAACAGTGGATGATCGATTTCACTGGCTAAGCAAACACTATATGCCAGAAAAATTATTATCTAAATAAATTGATTGTGTAACCTGCTTGCTATTATTAACTTGCTACACACACTCATTAGTCAGAAAACTCTGTTTTTAAACACAATGGGACAAAAAAGTTATTAGACGACTAATTCCCATTATACCACAGAAATGCTGTTTTTATATGGAAACATGAGCCAAAAATGCAAGCTGCACACTCCTTTAAATCCTTATAAAGCAGTAAAACATGCCTCCAAAACATGGGGATAAAATGTCATTTTATAACAGTAAATTATTTTAACATTTTTTCCATACTTTTATGTTGTTTGAAAATTTGATTCATCAAGGGGGATATGTTATCTTCAGAAATCCTTATTTTGTGACACTGCCACACATGATGTGTGATATACAGAAAAACTAAATAGCTCGACACGTGGGACACAGTCCATCTAGTGTTTAGGAAACATGTAAACTTAGTGCTGTATTGTACTGTACATGGTTGTATATTATTTGCAGGATAATGACTTACAGCAGATGACGCCGCTACATCAGGCAGCTATACATGGTAACGTAGAGGTGGCCCGGATGCTGGTGGCAGCCAATGCCAAGCTCACATGCTTTGATGAGGATCATTGTACACCGTTGCATCATGCATGCTCAGAGGGCAACGTGCCCATTGTAACGATGCTGTTTGAAGCTGGTGCTAAGCTGGATGGATGGGTAACAATTGCCCAGGTGTGTATTCTTATTGTCTTAGAACTTATCCTTCTTTCAGACTTCTGGTTTCATGGCATTTAAAACCTGATTTTAAGAGCAATTTAACGATAGAGGTAAGTTGTTGAGTATTTTGAAACTAATTTAACTGGTGGCTGTTGCAGCCTATGACCAACACAACATCTTATTTATAATTACACACCACCGAAGACCGATGTGAGTATTGTGGTTGGTTTTTCTGCAGTATATCTCTGAAGTGCAAGAAGGTAGAATTACCAAATTTGGAACATACAATCATATTGTGGATGACTAAAGAGTTGAAATTTCAGATCAAAAAGGAAAATATCTAGGTCACGGGGTCACTAAGTGTATACCAGAGGTTCAACGGCAAAATATAGCGTGGTGGCATCAGCACCACCTCCGATTGCAATTTAGTTAAGATTAATGAGGAATCCAGTTTTAGCTATTACCCGCCGATCTCTAGCTAAGCTCCTCGCTTGTGTTGGGATCCATCGATCCCTGAACACCCTGAGTACCAATTTCCAGAAAACTATACTGGTAGGCTATTGAATATTTTGAAACTAATTTGACTGGGTGCTGTTGCTGCCATAAGCGCCAGTCAAATTAGTTTCAAAATATTTAACAGCATGTTTATTAAATAGTAAAGACATGCATGTACAAATCGTACAACTGCTTAATCTGTCATCAATTAAGCATTCGTGATGAACTTATCTACACCATTCATGACGTTATTGATTATGACATCATCCTACACGTCACAGTTGATTATGATGTTATGTGAATGATGGATAAACTGGAAAGGTCCATTGTGATTGATTGGATGAATTTTCTACGAGTTTCCTTGAAATTATCATCATATTTCATGAGTGCTGAATAAATGCAGTTGACAACATTTTGTCAATACTGGGAGAAACTTACATTATTGCTGCTAGGAAATGTTGCTAGTTAGTAGGTCACCAATTAATTTATGCTGTGGTGTATACTATGGGTACCGAAGTTCGTGAATCTAGGCAAGTAATGCACTCGTGAAAGAAAACTCTTAAACAGATCTGCGCAAGAATTTAACACAATGTGAAATAACACTTTCGAATACAAATGAAAAAATTTTGGTACAGAATTTTAATTTTTAAACAAATTCCAAGCATTTGAACTGACCCACCTCGCCAGGTTATGTGTGAAATAGAGGTACCGAATTTCGTGAATAGGTGATTATGCATCTTCAGCTGTCTGGTACATGCTTGTAAATCCTTAAATATCATTGTATTAGTTTGTTGAATGTTTCAACTACTAATTGTGCCCGTTTTAACCCATAAATTAGTCCTACAAATGAATGTATAACCTATAAAAGCAGTTGATACATTTGAAGAGAAGAAAAAACCCTAAATTGATGTCGCTCTCGTTAGGTAGTGCCGTCACATGAACTTCACCAATATTAATGAGCTGAAGAAATGAACTAACGCTAGGGTCTTTAAAACATGTTCAGCAGGCATAAAGCGAAGAATAAAAAAAATGTCTCATTAAAAAAACATGTGTCCAGTTTATGTTAATTTTGACATTTTGGTAAATCATTGATAAGCACACACCCCTTCCTCTAGAGCTTCTCCTATAAAATTTAGACGTGCTCCCGTCAATCAGTCTAATCCGATGCAGCGGGAAAATGTAACCAAAGCAGGTGGTAAATTTGGATTGTGAAATTTGCTCATTTTAGGTGCTAAATAAGCGCAAGTAAGTAATCTAAGAAAGGTGCATTAAGGAATCTTGCAATTTTTATCACTACCATCAGTAATTGTATGAACAGTTTCTTGTTTTGACTGTATTTTGCTCAAAACTTTGTCAAAAGCTTCAGAACTTTCAATCAAAAAGTGGCTATTGTGTAGATGCGTTCCATGCAACGTTACATCATAGAACGAGAGCGATAAAAACAAATTCACGAATTTCGTCACACGAATTTAAGCAACTCGACCATATGCATTGGAATAGATTCTTTTCAAATGATTTTGTGAATATTATGCAATGGACCTTTCCGATTTTAGCTATTCCCTGTCCATCTCTAGCTCAGCTCCACCCACACCTCGCTCGTATTGGGATCGATCGATCTCTGAACACCCTGACTATCAATTTCCAAGTAACCGTACAGGTAAGCTGTTGAATATCTTGAAACTAATTTGACTGGACGCTGTTGCTGCCTTACGGCATGTTTATTAAATAGCAAAGAATTACAAAGACATACAATTCATATAACATGTCGGACTATTTGAGATTTGATGGCAGTCTATATGGAACCCTTTGTGACGTAATGATTGTGATGTCATCATACACGCACTGAGCTGATTATGACATCATGTGAGGTCAGATGATGGATGGATTCTCTTGAAAGGTGAATTGAAGCTAAGATTGTTAATCTGATAAATTATATTGTGTTAACTTTTCAGATGGTAACTGATCAGGATAATAATGGAAGCACGTGTTTGCATTATGCTGTTGATAACGGTCACTACGAGGTCTCACGTATATGTCTTGAGAAGGGTATGTTGTGTAGTTATTGCTTGCATCCAGTACAGATCATGTGTATACACAATAAAACCTGTCTAGCTAAAGATCACCCTGAAGGTGGGGTGGGGGGTGTGGTACACAAAACTGGACTTTATAGACAGATGCTCTCTCAATGAAGGATCCAATGTATTGTTTTATAGCTCACATGACCTGTTGGCCAATTAGGCGTATGCCATGGCAGCTGTCATCTTAATGTTTTGACCGATTTCGACCAAATTTGGCTGGACGGATCCTATCGCAGTAAGCCACATAACTTCTATTCAGAATTTTGATTGGTCATTTAAAAATAAAAATTTATTAGAAATTGTCAAAGCGCATCCTCCTTAAGCGCTCAGTGGATTTCAACCAAATTTTGCTAGAAGGATTCTAGATTTTATGAAGAATTTACCGGAAATTGTGAGAATGCACCTCCTTAGCTGCCTGACAGATTTCAAACAAATTTGGCTAGATGGACCATGTCGTAGTAGGCTCCCAAACCTCTATTCAGAATTTTGCTTTGTAAATTTGGGGGGTGGGGGGGGGGGCGTGAAAATCTTAAATATTTAATCGCTTGTTGGATTTATTTGGCTGTCAGGATTCTATTGTATCTATACTGCTCCAGTACTTCTATTCAAAATTTTGATTACTAAATTTTTAGCTCACCTGGCCTGAAAGGCCAAGTGAGCTTATGCCATGGTGGCCGGCTGTCGTCCATCCGTCAAATGACATCTTCTTAACATTTTGACCGATTTCAACCAAATTTGGGTGGAATGATTCTAAGCTGGTACCCTCCAGACCTTTTCAGAATTTTGATTGATCAAATTTTGGGGTGAAAATCTGAGATTTTATGAAAAATCTACCGAAAATGGTCAAAATGCTACTCCTCCTTAGCTGCTTGACTTAAATCAACCATATTTGACTAGATCCATTCTATAGTGGTAGGCTCTAGAAATGCTATTCAGAATTTTGATTGATCAATTTTTTGGGTGTTAACTTTAGGTTTTATGAAGAATCTACTAGAAATAGCCAAAATGCTACACCTTAGCTGCTTAACATATTTCAACCAAATTTGACTAGATGGATTCTATGGTGATAGGTTCTAGAACTTCTATTTAGAATTTTGATTGATCAATTTTTTTAGTGAAAATCTCAGATTTTATGAATGATTTACTGCAAATTGTCAAAACACTACTCATGTAGATACAACCTAATTTGTCTGGAAGAACCCTATGGGGGTAGGCTACAAAAAGCATTTTCCAAATTTTGATTGGTCAAAGTTTTTGGTGAAAATCTAAAATTGTATTAAATATTTACCGGAAGGTGTTAAAATACTACTCATTAAATGCTTGGCGGATTGCAACTTAATTTAGCTGGATGGATTCTATGGGGCTAAGCTCCAGAACTACTATTCAGAATTTTGATTGCTCAATTTTTTTGTTTGAAAACCTTAGATTTTCTGGAAAATTTACTGAAAATTGTCAAAGAGCTTCTACTCATGATAACCATGTGGCAGATTTCAACACAATTTGGCGAGAATGGCACTGTCACGGTACACTCCAGAATGTTTATTCAGAATTTTGATGGTCAAGTTTTGGGGGTGAAAATCAGATTTTATGAAAGATTTACCGGAAATTGTCAAAGCGCATCTCCTCCTTAACGACTTGGTGAATTTTATTCAAAGTTGGCTGGAAGGATTCTATAGTGGTAGACTATAGAACTTATTCAGAATTTTGCTTGGTCGATTTTTTTGCTAGTCATCTGGGAAAATTATTATAATTTTCCAAAACCATTTAAAGCGTTACTCTTTAATTAATGAAACAAAACGTGGGTGGAATGAACCTATGACTTCAACATATCAACTGAGAATTTTGACTGATGAATTTCTTTGGTAGCGATCTTGGATTTTTCGAAAATTATGCATCAAGTCTATTGAAATGCAAATGTTTCAAATGCTAATGGTCGTCCAGGTGAGCGTCGCAGATCCTTGGGCCTCTTGTTATGCTGACCATCTTGTATTTTACAGAAATTTTCTGGAACCATTTAAAATGATACTTGGGTTTAATCAAAGGCCCGATTTCAATGAACCTTGGGTCGAACAATCTTATCGTGGTAGGCTTAAATATATGAAACGAGGATTTTGATTGGTTAATTATTTTGGTGGTCATCTTGGATTTTGGACAAATATTCAGAAACCATTAAAAATGATACTCGTCCTTAATCAGTGGCCCCGATTTCAACAAATTTTGGCATGTTGGGTGGAATAAGCTTATCATGGTAGGCTTCAACACATCAAATGAGAATTTTGATTTGGTCACCATATTGGATTTTCCAAATATACACCTGTGCAAAAGTTAAGCACCAGCAAAAACAATAGAACATAGAAACATGATGGTACAACTAGGCTGCCATACTTTTTGTCCCCGCGTTAGCTGACATAATTCCAAGTACGAAATGCACATGCATGCATGACTTCACGCCGCTTGATGTCCGTGCGTGGCGGGAAACAGCACACGTGTTCAGTTATGTAAAAGTCCAGTTTGAGGTGTAGAACATTACATACAGATTTAGGCGACAAGATTAGGAATTTTGTGTTCATGACCGTGGTTTATTTGTACAGAGAGAATTAGCTCTTGATTGTGAACCGCTATGGCAAGACGAAGGTTAAGTGATCGTGTGAAATGGCAAATCATAGGCATGCATACCACTGGTATGTCATGCAGAGAGATTGGCAGACAGCTGAACATTAACCATACTGTAATCAGTCGTTTGATTGCAAAACATGGGCAAACTAACGAGGTGAAGGACAGGCCTAGATCTGGAAGACCGAAGAAGACTACTGCCCGTGATGATCGAGCCCTAGTACGCCTTGTTAGGAGATATCCATTCACCAACAGCAGAGTGCTCAGCCAGCAATGGGAAACGCGCAATAGAGTGTCAATGTCTACCGTCAAAAGGAGACAGTATGCTGCTGGCATGAAAGCTAGGAGACCTGTCAGACGTCCTCTCCTCACTGCACACCACAAAGAGGAGCGTCTGAGGTGGTGCAACGAAAGAAGACACTGGAACATGAGATCCTGGAGACGGGTACACTGGTCCGATGAAAGTCGGTTCCTGCTTCATGCCACAGATGGTCGAACTCGTGTATGGAGGTCCAGACGCACGGCGTACGACCAACGTAACATCATGGAAGAAGTTCCATTTGGCGGAGGTTCCGTTATGATATGGGGGTGCATCTCATTTGATTGTAAGCTGGATCTGTTGACTGTACCTGGAACACTAAATGGACAAAGATATCAAGATTCCATACTGGATAGAGTTGTGGTCCCTCATTTTGTAAATCATGCACCTGGAACCCACCCTATATTCATGGATGACAACGCCCGACCACATCGTGCTAGAGCTGTGCATGAATACCTCCGCCAGAATGCCATCGAAACCCTACCATGGCCAGCAAGGAGCCCTGACATGAACCCTATTGAGCATATCTGGGACATTCTGGGAAACATGGTGAGAAGGAGGGATCCTCCTGTGCAGAACCTACAGGAATTAACAGACGCACTCCATCTTGAATGGCAACGAATACCACAATGGCGTATCAGTCGGTTGGTGACTAGCATGAGACGTCGTGTCCAGGCCGTCATCCAGGCACAAGGTGGATATACCCGGTATTAATAATGATAGTCTCAAACTCGTGCACAGATGTTAAACTTCGTTTTCAGACACCATTAATGACAATCTAGCCACGTGTGTCAACTGTAGGGCAATAGTTGTCAGTTGTGTCAACGTAACCATATTCAGGCCTCGTTTTCAAGTTCAAACAAAAACATACAGTGTTTCCCCACCATCATAATCAGCATTCCTCTAGTTGCATTATTACCTCTTGCACTAAGATGGATGGGTACATAAATGGTTATGCTATTGCTTTCTTCATAGCACATGAATATACCCTTGCATGTGCGTAAAAATAGGGTGGTGCTTAACTTTTGCACAGGTGTATATTATACAGAAATCCTTTAACACATATCCTCCTAAACTACTTGGTGGATTTTAACCAAATTTGATTAGAAGGATCCTATGGTAATAGCCTCTAGAACTTCTATTCAGAATTTTGATTGGTCAATTTTTGGAATCCATGTTGGATTTTCTGAAAAAGTTTCCGGAACCATTAAAAAATGTATTCCTTAATCAATTGGCAGTAGGCTGCATATCAAAGGAGAGTTTTGATTGGTCAATTTTTTTCAGTGGCTATCTTGGATTTTCTGAAAATATCTTTTATGGGGGGGGGGGGGCGGTTGTGTGTGAAGGAGCTGAGCACCACAAAGTTGGCAAAAGGATGTGGATTTACGATCCATCAACTGCACAGTCTCGTATTCATTTTACCATTCATTCAGGTGCTGATGTGAACATCCCACGATCACATTATATGTTTCCGCTTCATTTGGCCGCTGTCGCTGGTAACATTGACATCGTGAAACTATTGCTGCAGCGTGGAGCTCGTATTGATGTCCTCAATGACAGTATGGAGACACCATTGCACAGAACAGCAGCTTATGACTATGTGGAGGTAGTTGACTACCTTGTTCAGAAGTAAGATCTTGTTTGTTGCTGAAATGTTTATGAATAGATTTTATATATTTATTAGACCCGTCCTGTCAATCTGTACCTGTGTCCCGAAAATCTTGTTGCTACTGAGAGAGAAATGTTTGACACTTGACAGTTTAAATACAATTCTTGTATTCCACCCAAAGAGGTGCCTAATGTTAAAATATGTTCATTGGTCCATCTGTGGGTCCATCCATCCCCCAAAATCTTGTCGCTGCAACTTCTTCAATTTGAGGGAGAATTATTAAAATTTGACAGGATGATTGTACACCCCAAATTCAGACATAGGGCGGGGCAGTTTGGCCTAAATGAAAACCGGTGACGGTATCACTAATTAAACCGGTATTAACAAAATACCAGTTTAAGGGGTTTAGAATGATAAAAAATAATTTGAAATATGAAAATATGCAGTTTTCATTAGCTACAGTACATGTATTTTGCGATTTGACAACTGACGTAAATTGCCACGAAATTAGAACGGTAACTACATACGACTGGTCACTTCGACGCTATCTATCTCAAAATAGTAGTTAAAATAAATAAAGTCTGGTTCATTTGATGTCGTGAAAATAACTCTAACTACTAAAATGTTGATTTTCAACATTGTTATTGGGTAACTATTTTCGAAAGCGTAGTAAAATCTAACGCGTGTAAGTAGAAGCCCGGATATGAGAGCGAGTTTAGGCTCCTAGTAGAGTACCGCACATATGGTTAGAGTTCGTATAACCACCTACAGTGTGATCTAGTCTAGTAAGTCATGTGTTTCGAGTAGTCAGTATTTAGTAATACTCCTCAATAAACTGTCGTTCAAGCGGGTGAATGTCATTCAGTGCGTAACTAAAGAGTAGTCATTTCCCAGAAATCGCGCCTCGAGAATTCTCACAAAAAATGTGTTTGACTATTTTTCGAGGTTCATATGTCATATAATAAAGAGATTATGATAATTTGACAACATAAATGCAATGATTCATGAATCTAACTTAAATCTAGTTAATTCAAGTACTTGAAGACGAGAAAGACCGGGCCATAAAACAAAACGATGCGATTCTAATGCCTATCGAGCAGAAAAGTCACGTGATAAAAAATACTACAAATTTCATTCATAAAATCGATAGTAGTGAATATCCCGGCGGAAGAATTTGTTAACAACCAATCACATTACGCCAGCTCGTATTTGAGAGGGTAAGAGGTGTATTTTATTTGTAACTACTCTGCCAACGTAAGAAGCGACTTAATCGTTTTCATTTCTCGAGCGTTCAAGCAATTTGTCTCGTATGTCTTAGTCCGTTATGGATCATTTATGTTTGTCGAGATCTAAGGGAAATAATGATTTGTTTGGATTGGGAGTTCATTGTATAGCATCGTTGTTTTCGCAGCGCGTTTCTTGATTTTTTTTGGTATCATGTCACATTTGGAATCCTAATTAAACATAGTATAAACTCGAATTGAAAAAAGGATTACTTGTTGCAAAGAAGAAATTTAGATTTTCAAATTATTCAATCTTACATTGAACCCACAGAGCTTACGTCATGTAAAATTCAATGCTGGCAAATCAAATCATATTTGCCGAGGGTCGTCCTCAGCCGATTTGTTGGGATTTCACCAACACCCTTGCTTTCTCACGGCTAATAGTTATAGATGATTGTATTTTATGTCTCTAGTAGCAAATGGTTACACTAGATGATAATATTAAACTGCAAATCAAGAACAAATTAGTTTAGGACAGTCACCAGATTTTGCGCAATGTCGATCTTACGGACGGTTTTTCGGTTTTTTTATTTTCGTAATGGTTTTTAAACCGTCGCCATAAAAAACTGTGAGACGGTGTGAAACAGGTATACCGCCCAGCCCTAGTAAGACACATGCTTCTTTATGACGAGTAGCGATGAAACCTTGGAGTCAAACTCTTAAAGGTCAAGATGGTCACTGCGTCCTTGTTAAAGTCTAGTTGTTATTACACCACAAAAACATCCATTACCGTTCAATCACTACTTGCTAAATCAAATATCTGCATTTAGCTATCAGAATAAAATTTTTATACTCGCTTACATACTCCCTAATGCCAATACCATCACCATGTAGACCCTCAACCAGGCTTCTGGTAGAGGGACCCCCTGTATTAGCCTTACAATAGACTGGCACCAGTCTGTACACACTCCTTGGTGACGCCTGTCACTAAGCACGCTCGCGCATGCGCAGTAGGTCCCAAATGTGAAAACTGATTCACTTTTCAAATATTCTGCTAGCAGTACAGTTTGCCTGCTATCAATCTGATATAAAAGTTTTAGCTTTGCTACTGAAAGTTTTCGGTTATTACTATATTTGACACGAATAATGCCTACCATGAAACCCATCCTTCCTAAGTTATGTTTAACTTTTTATATCATGGTGTTTTAGAGGTGTTTGTAACTCTAGTTTTTGAGTTACCAGTTTTCGTGTCACTACTCCCGTTTTCGAGGTTAGAGTAACCAGGCCTATTATATACCATCAAGACTACCATGTTATAAAATAGCCAGTACCACTCCTATTAACGTAGTTCCTAGTGCCCTCAAACATCATCATTCAGGAATCATTATGATTCCTTTCTTCAGTCACTTTCTTAAGTACGCCTATGAAGTATCCTCATAAAAGCTAGCTGCTTTATTTCTTATCATTTCTTATCTTTCAAAGGAAGTGTCCTTAAATTCTGAGAAAGTAAAATGTACGTCAATCAAGTGTGATCGTTTTTCACGCTAAGGACTATGCGGGCCACGTTTACCTGAGGTGTACCTCCTGCTCCCCTCAAAATAAAAAATGTGTGGGATTTGTAAGGGTTGGCCATTAGTCTTATCTAAATCGTTCTTCAAAGATTTTGTCGTTAAGCCTGTGCAAGTGGGCTAAGCCGGTTTCCTTGACATCTAGGCAACAGATCAAGTCTCCAAAAGGCAAATCCGGTGACTCGAGAAAGAAGCCTGGTAAGTCATCCTCTGGTAGGAGCCAGGCCAAAGACCATGTTAGTCTTGAGGATCATCATAATCCTCAAGAGATGGCATCGGTGGCGGAAGCTTCCGATTTGTCATCACATGCAAAAGTTCGTTTCTCCATGATACCGATTGCCAGGAATGTTTTAGGATCGCCTCTGCTCCCGTCTCTGCTCCTGGCTTGTCCGGGCAAGCAGGTTTGCCGTCCAGATTGTCTTCTGGTTTTACCGGGCATCCGGAAATGAGCACCGTGATTGTTTCTGGCTTGGCTGAACATCCGGTGACTCATGATAATCTGGCTTTTTCGTCAACTTCCGCCGTTTCCGGCTATAGAGTTCCGATTCCGGTAGGAAGAATGTGGCATTACATCATCCATCTACTTCCGTTTCCGGTTTTTCAGCTTCCTCTTCCGGTAGTAGTGTTGCTACTTCCGGTAGGAAGAATGCTTATCTGGGTCTGTTGGACCTGGCATTGCATCATTCATCTATTTCCGTTTCCGGTTTTTCAGCTTCCTCTTCCGGTAGTAGTGTTGCTACTTCTGGTAGGAAGAATGCTTATCTGGGTCTGTTAGACCGGGCATTGCATCATTCATCTATATCCGTTTCCGGTTCAGCTTCCTCTTCCGGTAATTCTGTACATCCGGGTTGTAGAATTTTGATCAGTTTCCTGTATCTACTTCCGGTTACGCATTTCCGTTTTCCGTTTTTCCCACATCCGGATTTCGTACAGCCGGGGATAAGGTCATTTCCGGTTTTCATGGATCTTTCTAGTGTTCTAGGATTAGCTTCCGGGTCTGTCTTCCTGTTTTGGATTTCAGGTGATAGAGAACTGCCTGGGGTTCCAGTTTTGTTCTTCAAGTCCGGTTTACATGTTCGCTTTCCTAGAATCTTGTCATATTCTTGCCTAAGATTTAGTCATATTTCCGTATTTGTTTAATATTGGAAATGTTGAATGGCTGGAAATATTCATTGCCAGTCTCTCTTGGAATTGTAGTCTATTGAGACATTTATTCGTTTATCAGTGACAATTTTCAACGTAATTAAAGACTCTTCTGACTGGTTGCCGTATGGGTTTTTTGTTGCAGATTATTTTATATGCGCATATCATCAGCCGATAAGTGAATCTATTCTACGCATTATCTCGAGATACGATTTTTACTTAAATCCAACTTTAGATGGCCAGTTGTCTTCGGGCCAGTCAGCCTTTTTTCACGCTCCTTTTACCTCTTATGTCGGCAGGTTGACATATTTATTTTAACCAAAGGGAGTGAATTTGTATAGGGAAAAACCGTGATCTGGCGTAAATCGTAGTCTAGTTTTGTCAGTCGCTGAAAAGAATTAGATTCAGTAAAGGTTTCATAGGGATCAGTATGACTAAAAGATTAATGTCTACAAGAACAATAGTCGCTTAGAAAAGATAATCAAGCGGATAAGGGGGCAGGAAGAAGGAATATAAGCCGAATTCTTCTGCGTTGACATAGTTTCGGTGAGTTCGCTTTGTTTTAATTTTTTCCAGATTTTTGGTTGTTTTCCCTTTTCTAGCGTAATTTTTTTTGCTCTATTTTGACTGGGTTGCTGCAGGCCTCCGGACGGTGGTTTTGGGGGGCGGGGACTCGGGATTTGCTGGTTTTGTTTGGGGGCAGTTTGGCTGAAGGTTGTTGGTGAAGCGAATTCCAGTCGAGTCGGTCCAATTGCCAACCCGGCCTACTTAAATTAGTCGGATCGGCCTAGGATAAAAAGTCATGTCGGCCTGATTTAATGGTCAAATAGGCCTAGGAATGCATTTAACTGACTTCTTTCTTCTCTTTTCGATCGCTGGTATCACACTTGGAGAGCCGTTCTCAAGATGAAATCTTTTTACCTGGCTGGAAGCATGGAATAATTGGGAATCTCATATTTCTATATCCTTGATTTCGGAATTTTTCTTCAAAAACTGATGATATGGAAATATGAGATCCCTCTTATACCAGTCGTATTATACCAGCATTAGTCGTCTGTTGGTGGATCTAATAATATTTACTGGCGTTTACGTCTCTTTATTAAAAGACGGTCAGAATTATTAGTGTCTATTATTTTCACTAACGCGCAACTATTTTACATAAGACGTAGACAATCCTAAAAGCACTATCTTTGTAAGACAATGGCGATCTTAAGATATTACCGAGATTTCCGTGTATGTCATGGTATACAGATTGTCGTGTGTAGTAGCTACCATAGAAGTCTAGGTAGGCCTGCTACACTCGATAAACTTTATCCTATTTAAGCGTACTGGTTAGCCCAATAATATTGCTATAGCTATGTTCATATGTACAGTTAAATGCGCAGTGACGGTTCGGCCTAATAGTGCACCTATAGGTATATACATGTGTGCGCATATGTGCATTCGTATGTGGTTATGGATGATACTGTAGGGTCAACTCGACCCAAGGGTATATTCGCACATGTTAGGCATAAACATAGGTCGAGTTGGAACTAGGCCGAGTTGAGGGTGGGCCGGGGGTGTGTATTTGGGCCGAGTTGACTGGATAACGGTGAAGCCACTGGCAACTTTCGGTCGGATTGTTCCCGGACTGTTCGGTGGGTCTTGGGTTTTTTGCTCGTTGAAGTTGTTGTCTGGGGGCTGGCGACGGGCCGGTTGGAGGGGGTGGGGGTTGCGCTGGAGGGGTGGAGGAATCGCTGAGAATCTGGATTTAAGCAGCCACCAACAATTTTCGGTCAAAATGTTTTCAAAATATTTTGCAGGTCCAGAGATATTACAGTTGTAATATGTCGTCTGCAAAATTCAGTATCCAGACAGTTAATATAAAGTATCAGTGTTCAATCTTTCCTTTTATCGGGATTTCTAACACAATGTCATTTGTTATTACAAAGATGAAATTATTGATTCTAAGACTATAAATAAAAGAATCAATAAATATATACAAAATCTTTTAAGTTTTCTGCCTCTGGGCATAAATATCGAATGGTTTAGGATATCTAATTGATCAGTATGCCTAAGCCAAGTCTTGAAGCTGGCTTGTTTTTCCTATGTCGTTGATTTAAATATAGGACACAGTTTTGCAATCATTATAGGATCCTGTCACATTCAGGCTGATGATTTTCCAGTGATTGCAGTCTAATACTTCAGTGTAGAAGAAGTGAGTGCAATCTTGGGAGTTAGTCGACCTTAGGTATATATATATATAAAACCCTGTGACTTGAAGAATGAGTCTAGGTCGTTTTTGTATGTGTTTTATGTTGGCGCGTTAATTGCTTCTGTTGGTAAAGGATTCCATACATTAACACTATTTGTAAGAAATACTTGCGTAGATCAAGTATTATTTGACAAGCTGATAAGATGATCTGTCAAGCCCGAGCGGCTAGGCAACCGTTGATGTATTCAATAACAGTTTTCTTGTTAAATCTGCTCCATTATTATACGATTTTTAAATTAGATAGTCAAATGTTTGCCATAGTTCTCTTAACAGGACCTTGTCATGCGTTCTATTCGTAGAATTGTGATGATGTCATCACAAGTAAGTTTCCCTTATTTCATCTTTTTGAGTGGTGGTTTGGGAAACGTAATTTCTTTTCTTCATTTTATCTTGCTAAATTCTGTCACAATTTGAGGTTTTCGAATTCCAGTCGGGATTATTGCAGATCTCAGGTACAGGATTTGGCTATATCTTAACTCTAAGCACTCCCTTAGGCTTACTATGGTTTTTTTGATTTCCCACGATATCTGGTTAAATCTCTATAAATAAAATTATCTATAATTTTTGCAGAGTCTTTAGCTTTTTAATAAGTTAAGCTATACTGATATGAGACTTTTCTCCATTCAGACTAAGCGGTATTATTAAAATATCCATAATAAACATGAGTTACCTCTTTAGTGAGGGCTAAGCAATAAGGATATAGCCCAGGATTTTGGTTGGAGCATCATGGCAGATGTAATCTATGTGTTTTCTATAAGCAGTCCTCTTTAGCATATAGTAAGCTTTCCACATCTTTAAGGGCGGCCCTTATCAAAAGGGCCAGATATTCTTGGATCTAGAACCCTTCTCTGCAGTCTCCTCCCAAATGGTCTTCTGTTCCTCTAATCAGAAGCTATTAGCTTTAGAAGGGTTGTTGTCTTCTATGCTCGTCAAGGAGTCTAAGAAGAGGCTCTTCTGTGGAAAGTAAATCCAGGCTTCTGTTCTGGGTTGGATTCGTTCAGCCATTGCCATGGGGTTTTCTTTCATTTTTAGAAGGAGGATCGAGTCTTTCTTGGGATGTCACTAAATCCAATCTGTTTGCGACATGTCTGATTGGCCAGATTTTATCTTTCATGTCTCCCTTTTCGGACAGTCAGGTTAAGGGTCTCTAGTTCTCGATTCGATCGGACAATTCGACAGCAGTCTCTTATATCAACAGGCAGGGGGGCACAAAGTCGTCTCTCCTGTACTTGGAAGTGTGGAACCTCCTCATGGGGTGTCGCATGAATAAAAAAATTTCGAGTGTCCACTCATGTCCCAGGCTGTCTGAGTTTTCTTGCGGACCAATTGTCTCGGGCGTGGGCTGTGGACGCCCTGTCTCAGTCCTGGTCAGGAATCTTCGCTTATGTGTTCCCTCCCACAATCCTGATTTCTTTTGGTTCTGAAGAAAGTCAGGGACCAGATCTGCGAGATCGTGTTAATAGTTCCCTTTTGGCCAGTAAGGATCTGGTTTGTAGACCTTCTCGATCTTCTAGTACCTACCATCATCCAAACCCAGGAATCTTAAGTCTGTGCGTTTGGAGTATATTGAGTGCTCGATCCTTGAGAATAAAGTTTCTACAAGATCTCAGGAAATCTTCGATTCTGCCAGGAGGGAGTCGACTCGAAGAGTTTACAAGGGTCGGCTTAAGATTTTTGGAGAATGGTGTTCAGATCAAGGTCTCGTGCCTGATTCTGTTTCTATTTCCCAGATGCTAGACTCCTTATCTTATCTGTTCGACTCTTTACATCTGTCTGCTAACACTGTAGGAGGATATAGATTTTCTTTTGCATCTTCTCTTCCTGGTTTGTTGAACGCTGAAGTTGAAGATACTATGGTTCTTAATCTTTTGATCAGAGGTTTAGGTAATATTCGTCCTCCAGGTGTTAAACCTTTGCCTTCCTGGAACTTGGCTCTGGTTCTTCAGGTTCTTGGGCAGGTCATCATTTCCAACCTATCTCTACGATTAGCTTAAATCTTTGAACTTTTAAGACCGTTTTTCTAATTGCATCTGCTTCTGCTAGAAGATGATCTGAAATCCATGTTTTCTCCGCTGAAAAGGATAGGTTTATCGAATCTGGGGACGGTTTGGTCTTATATCCTTGAAGGGAATTTTTGTCAAAGACTCAATCAATCCGTTATCCAGCTAAGCCGATTATTTCACAATCTTTAACCTCCTTTTCTCCGGCTGACAGATTTTGGTGTCCTGTCAGAGCTCCATAAGTTTATAAGCGTCGTTCTGATTTGTAGAGATCCGATCTGTCCCTTTTCTGGGTTCCGTATGAGGAGGGGTTGGCCAGTCCAGTCTCTAGGGCATCTATTCCCAGATGGATTTGTGAGACCATTCACATTAAAGCTCATGTCATTAGAGGGATGGCTTCCTCTTTTGCCATTTTTGCTGGCTCTTCTGTAGACGAAGTTATGCAAGTTACAGGATGGAAATCCGAGTCTACTTTTACTACTTTTTATTGAAAAAGACCAGAGCACAGCAGCCTCCTTGTTTAGGAACTTTATGATTTTAACTAAAAAGGCTGAAGACCATTTACCAAGCACATCCCACCATTTTCGGTAGGACCGTGGGTCTGCATGTAATGGTGTGAGTTGTTCTTTGGTTTTTATTTATTTCTTTAAGTTTAAAGAAATCCTTTTTTTGATAATCACTGTCTGATTGATTAAGATGCACCATTATGTTATGTTATTAACATTTGGTTATCTTTTATTTGATTTTTATCCTTGCTTATGGATTCTCAAATCTCCTCCCACCAAAGTTTCGTAGTGGGGCACGGACCAAATCTACGGGTTTAGCAAGTAGTGATTGAACGGTAATGGATGTTTTTGTGGTGTAATAACAACCCCCAACAGACCCCCCTTTAATGGGTTGGTCTGTAGTTTTATTAACCACTATAAAAACATACTTACCGTTTAATCACTACGACCCGGCCTCAGCCACCCCGCTGGGTATTGATTTGAGAATCTATTCTGGATATATGGCACTTAAATTTAGAAAAGTGAATCAGTTTTCACATTTGGGACCTACTGCGCATGCGCGAGCGTGCTTAGTGACAGGCGTCACCAAGGAGTGTGTACAGACTGGTGCCAGTCTATTGTAAGGCTAATGCAGGGGGTCCCTCTACCAGAAGCCTGGTTGAGGGTCTACATGGTGATGGTATTGGCATTAGGGAGTATGTAAGCGAGTATAAAAATTTTATTCTGATAGCTAAATGCAGATATTTGATTTAGTAAGTAGTGATTGAACGGTAAGTATGTTTTTATAGTGGTTAATAAAACTACAGACCAACCCACTAAAGGGGGGTCTGTTGGGTTTTTTTTATCAAAACTAACATTTAGCTCGACGTAACAGTTTATATCTCCTGTTTGGTTAAGTATATAGGGCCCACATTCGGACACATCCTTCCTTATAATGACATAGCATGAAAGAATCACCTTGGCATCAAAAGGTCAAGGTCAGTGTGATAATGACAAAATTCGAGGGTTTTCTCAACAATAACATTTTGCCTTTACCTCAACTTAGCAGTTCATATCTCATAGTGTATGTATGTATGTATGTATGTATGTATGTATGTAGGTATTTCTATAGCGCCGATTCCGAAATTAATCGCTCAAGGGCGCTTTACAAAATTAAGATTTTAAGAAAAAAGATGCGTTTTTAGAAGAGACTTAAAAGGTTCAAGTTTATCACAGTTCCGTGTGTTAATCATGCTCCACCCAAACATTGTCACATGCTAATGAGAGGGATCAGAGAATTACTTTTGGGCAAAAGGTCATGGTTATTGATAAGTGTATTGATAAAACTTCTCTATTTATTTTACGTTTGAAGTCGAGCTTCGTAATTCATTGCAAAGTCGTAAAGTCGAGCTTCATGGTTGATTTGCCAGCTTTCACACATTTGAACTGCAGGTTATATATATATATATATATATATATATATATATATATATATATATATATATATATATTTCTGGTCACTATATGCCTCATGTTCCCTGTATGGCAGGCATACATGTTGTTACCAAATTGATGTATGCGTTGTCATCTACCTCATCCTAAAATAAGTTGACATAATATGCTATAACTCCTCCTGCCTTTTTATCAGTTCAAAACAATGCACATTACACCAGTTACATTTTTGCAACACGTGTGAGTTATGCAGCCAGTAATAAATAGATCCATTTTAATGCACTAATATCAGCATCTGAACTTCTAAATAGCATAGTTTCTCACCACCAGTAAGAATTATGTTTGCTCTCCGCTCAGTGAGAATTATGTGTTTGCTCTCCGCTCAGTAAGAATTATGTGTTTGCTCTCCGCTCAGTGAGAATTATGTGTTTGCTCTCCGCTCAGTGAGAATTATGTGTTTGCTCTCCGCTCAGTGAGAATTATGTGTTTGCTCTCCGCTCAGTAAGAATTATGTGTTTGCTCTCAGCTCAGTAAGAATTATGTGTTTGCTCTCCGCTCAGTGAGAATTATGTGTTTGCTCTCTGCTCAGTGAAAACTATGTGTTTGCTCTCTGCTCAGTGAGAATTATGTGTTTGCTCTCCGCTCAGTGAGAATTATGTGTTTGCTCTCCGCTCAGTGAGAATTATGTGTTTGCTCTCCGCTCAGTAAGAATTGTGTTTGCTCTCCGCTCAGTGAGAATTATGTGTTTGCTCTCCGCTCAGTGAGAATTATGTGTTTGCTCTCTGCTCAGTGAGAATTATGTGTTTGCTCTCCGCGCAGTGAGAATTATGTGTTTGCTCTCCGCTCAGTAAGAATTATGTGTTTGCTCTCCGCTCAGTGAGAACTATGTGTTTGCTCTCCGCTCAGTGAGAATTATGTGTTTGCTCTCCGCTCAGTGAGAATTATGTGTTTGCTCTCCGCTCAGTGAGAATTATGTGTTTGCTCTCCGCTCAGTGAGAATTATGTGTTTGCTCTCCGCTCAGTGAGAATTATGTGTTTGCTCTCCACTCAGTGAGAATTATGTGTTTGCTCTCCGCTCAGTGAGAATTATGTGTTTGCTCTCCGCTCAGTGAGAATTATGTGTTTGCTCTCCACTCAGTGAGAATTATGTGTTTGCTCTCCGCTCAGTGAGAATTATGTGTTTGCTCTCCGCTCAGTGAGAATTATGTGTTTGCTCTCCGCTCAGTGAGAATTATGTGTTTGCTCTCCGCTCAGTGAGAATTATGTGTTTGCTCTCTGCTCAGTGAGAATTATGTGTTTGCTCTCCGCTCAGTGAGAATTATGTGTTTGCTCTCCGCTCAGTGAGAATTATGTGTTTGCTCTCCGCTCAGTGAGAATTATGTGTTTGCTCTCCGCTCAGTGAGAATTTTGTATTTGCTCTCCGCTCAGTAAGAATTATGTGTTTGCTCTCCGCTCAGTGAGAATTATGTGTTTGCTCTCTGCTCAGTGAGAATTATGTGTTTGCTCTCTGCTCAGTGAGAATGTGTTAATGAATTCACTGCTAAGCACAAACTTTATAATTAATATGGAAATAATTGCCAGTGCAACAGAATGATTTTGTTTTGCCTAGTATAATTTTAAATTAAACCAACTGTTAACTTTTGAATGGAGATCACAGGAGTAAAAAGACTAAATTTTAATGTGGGAAGTTGCTGTGTTTAAGATTGTGGCTTGTCTCCCTTAGTGTGGTTTGTGAACAATATGCGATAACATAATGTACCAATGATAATTTTTTAGATTCCTGCTGTACTCGAAAGTGTGTCTAAATGTGTATCTCTAAAGACAGCTAGACAGACTAAACAATATAACCATTTTGAAGACACCTGCCCACCACAAACCTTGAAAAAATTTGTGAAATCAGAAATGATTTCACTGGAATTCTGCTGATATGGTTGGCATTGATCTGCCTGTGTGATCGTATTCCCCTCTCTGAATACTGTGGATACTAGGGAATATTGTGTACAGTGTAGAAATAACTTATAATGTGTCCAAAACAAATTAAAACTTACTGTTGAATATTTAGAACATAATTGAATGTAAGGATATTGGTACAGAAGACTGCAATGGCTTCCAATCAAATTAAGTCCAAAATATTCAACAGAATATTTCTAACATCATGTTCAAAATTGTACTAACTAACAAGTTTTTGTTTTACAAACATTCTACATTATTAGCTCACCTGGCCAGAATGGCCAAGTGAGCTTATGCCATGACGACCGTCCGTCATCCGCCCGTCATCCGTCTGTCCATCAACTTTGCTTTAAAACGCTACTCATCATTAACCACTTAGCGGATTTCAACCTAATTTGGCAGGAAGGACCCTAGGGGGTTAGGCTTCAGAAATTATATACAGAATTTTGATTGGCCAATTTTTCCAGCGGCCATCTTGGATTTCAAAAAATTTTGGGAAATAAGATAAAAGCCTACTCCTCATTAACTGCTTGGCCGATTTCAAGCAAACTTGGGTGGGAGGACCCTAGACTGGTATGCTTCAGAACTTATATACAGAATTTTGATTGATCATCTTGAATTTCCGAAAAACGGCTGAAAATCGTTTAAAACACTACTCTTCATTTATTGCTTTTGCAATTTCAACCAGATTTGGTATCAAGAATACTAGGCTAATAGGTTTCCAAACTTGTATAAAGAATTTTAATTGGTCGATTTTTTCACCGCCCATCTTGGATTTTCTGAAAATTTCTGGAAAGCAGTTAAAATCCTACTCCTCATTAACCACTGGCCCTAGGTTAGTATGCTTCAGAATTTGTATACAGAATTTTGATTGGACAATTTTTTTCAGTGGCCATCTTGAATTTTCCGAAAATTGGCAGGGAAATTGGTTAAAACGCTACTCATTAACTTCCTGAGCAATTTCAGCCAGACTTGGCTGGAAGGATACTAGGGTGGGAGGTTTCAGAAATTGTATACAGAAATTTGATTTCCAATTTTTTCGGTGCCCATCTTGGATTTTCTGAAAATCAATTAATCATTAACCACTAGGCCGATTTCAATCAAACTCAGTTGGAATGTCCCTAGAGCAGTATGCTTCAGAACATGTATACAAAACTTTGATTGGATAATTTTTCCACCGGCCATCTTGAATTTTCCGAAAATTGGCAGGAAATTGTTTAAAACGCTACTCCTCATTAACTTCTTGTGCAATTTCAGCCGGACTTGACTGGAAGGATACTAGTGTGGGAGCTTTCAAAACTTGTATTCAGAATTTTGATTGGTCAATTTTTCCGGCGGCCATCTTGGACTTTCTGAAAATCTGTTAAAAGCCTACTTTCTCTTCATTAACCACAGGGCCGATTTCAATCAAACTCAGTGGGAAGGGCCCTAAAATAGTTTGTTTCAGCATTTGTATACATAATTTTGACAAATGGTTCAAATGTTGATGGGCCAGGTGAGGGTGACAGGCTCTTGGGCCTCTTGTTTATGATCTATACTTAGTTTGCATCTACTTCTTCAGTGGCGCTCGTGTGAATCGTCGTGACAAAGACGGTTATACACCATTATTAATCGCCGCCTCACATGGCCATCATAAGACAGTTACCAAACTTCTTGAACTCGGGGCGGATATCAGTGTTACAGAGAAGAGTGATCGCAATGCTATCTACCTAGCAGCGGAGGAAAACAATGTTGCCGTTCTTAAGGTAACAAAATATTAAAGGAATCCTAAAGGGATCACGAATTTAGTATATAATCATAGATTGTGACATCACCAGTCGATGTAAAAGGACTTTCAGACACATTCGTTTATTGATAACCCTCCAATGGAGCAATCCAGTTATAAATAGCTATGCCCTGCCCATCTCTAGCTAAGCTCCACCCACACTTCGCCGTGTTGGGATCGATCGATCCCTGAACTGGCTGAATATCAATTTGCAGAAAACTACAGGTAAGTTGTTGAATATTTTAAGAATAATTTCGCTGTGCGGTTGCTGCCATCACCCAGGCAAATTAGTTTCAAAACATACGTGATTCATTATGTCATTTAATATGATGTCATCCTACACGTCACATAGTAAATTATGACGGATGATTGATGGATAACATGACCATCTTGTCTCCTTGCACAATGATATGTGACATCATTCCAGCTCAAAATGAGCTGATTTTGAAGTGTGTGTCTTTAGTGACAACTTGCTGATTGTGCATACTCTGTCTGTTATAGACTGGTTTGAGTGTAGTTTATGTATAGGTATTTAGGTATAGTATGGTTTATGGTCTGTTTCCACTTGTGTGCTCAGCCGACTTTCCGGCTTTACCCTCTGGTCATTGGGCCTTTTTCATTCCTGCATAATCTCAACTCCCTTTGGGAGTGTACAACCCGGCTGCCATTTTAGCTCACCTGGCCTTTAGGCCAAGTGAGCTTATGCCATGGCGACCATCCGTCGTTTGTCCGTCATCCGTCCATCGTCCATCTGTAAACTTTTCCTTTTAAACGACTTCTCAAGAACCACTGGGCCGATTTCAATTATATTTGGCAGGAAGCATCCTAGGAGATAGGGATCTAAGTTTGTTCAAATGAAGCCGGTGGCCATCTTGGATTTTGGCCGATTATAAGAAACGTCTTTAAAAATCTCTGAAAACCGTTTGTGGGATTGATTCAAACCTCATGAAATATGATCTAGGGCATGAGCTGAACCAAGTGTGTTCAAGGGAACTTGATTGGTCAATTGGTTGACCTGGTTTTTGCGAATTTGCCAGATATGATTAGGTACTACGGGGCATTAAAGTTTGTTCAAGGGCAGTTGAACTGCCACAAAACATGGTTGCTGTGGGCCAATTAAAATATAGCGTGTGGGGGGGGTGCCATATTGGATTTTTTTATTTGATGGATTTTGAGGCCGAAATTGGTTTTATGTGTTTTGGGGTATTCTGATTTCAAATTTTCAATTTTAAAAATGCTCAGATAAGTTGTTTGGTGGCCATCTTGGATCATTTTCCCGCCAAACGCTCCCATACTAAAGCAATGGAAAATTTTAAATGTCTTCTCGAGAACTTGTGGGCCAATTTCAATTATATTTGGCAGGATGCATCCTTAGGCCATAGGGATCCAAGTTTGTTCAAATGAAGCCAATCGGTCAATTTGGCCGGTGGCCATCTTGGATTTTGGCCGATTTTTAGGAAACCGCTTTAAAACTCTCTGAAACCGTTTGTGGGATTGATGCAAACTTCATGAAATATGATCTAGGGCAAGAGCTGAACCAAGTTTGTTCAAGGGAACTTGATTGGTCAAATGACTTGGTGGCCATCTTGGTTGAGCTAGTTTTAGCGAAAATAACTTCTCCAGAGCTGCTGAAGGGATTGGGTCAAAATTTGGCAGATATGATTAGGGATATGATTAGGGACTAAGCGCCATTAAAGTTTGTTCAATGGAAGTTGAACCGTCAAAAAACATAGCCGCTGTGTCAAAATATAGCGTGTTTTGGTGGCCATATTGGATTTTTTAATTTGATGGATTTTGAGGCCTAAATTGATTTTATATGTATTTTTGGGTATTCTGATTTTTGAAATTGTCAGATAAGCGGTTTGGTGGCCATCTTGGATCATTTTCCCGCCAAAAGCTCCCATACTAAAGCAATGGGAAATTTAAAATGTCTTCTCGTGAACTACTAGGCCGATTGCATCCTTAGGACATAGAGACCCAAGTTTGTTCAAATGAAGCCGATCGGCCAGTTTGGCCGACGGCCATCTTAGATTTTGGCCAATTTTAGGAAACGTCTAAAAATCTTCTAAACCGCTTGGGCAATCAATTCAAAACTCATGGAACTAGGGCAAGAGGTAAGACAAGTTTCTTCAAGAGGACTTGATTGACCAAATGGTTCGGCGGCTGTCTTGGATGACCTAGTTTTCCCGAAAACAACTTCTAGACCCACTGAAGTGATCAGGCCGAAATTGGGGAGTCAGAAAACATGGCTGCTGTGGGCCAATCGAAATGTAACATATTTGGTGGCCATATTGGATTTTTTATATTTTTTATATATGTTTGTGGGTATTCTGATTTCATATTTGCCATTTTTTAAACTGTTGGATAAATGGTTTGGCGGCCATCTTGGAACTTTTTCCTGCCAAAAACTCATTCTAAAGCAATGGGAAATTTAAAATGTCTTCTCGAGAACCACTGGACCAATTTCAAGTATATTTGGCAGGAAGCATTCTGCGGGCATAGAGGTCCATGTTTGTTCAAACAAAGCCGATCGGCTAATTTGGTTTGAGGCCATCTCGGAGTTTGGCAGATTTCTAGAAATGTCTTAAAAAATCTCCGAAGCTGCTTGGGGTATCAATTCAAAATGCATGAAATATCATCTAGGGCAAGTGCTCCACAAAGTTTGTTCAAGGGGACTTGATTGGCCAAATGGTTTTCCCGGTCATCTTGGATAACCTATTTTTTGCCTAAATAACTCCAGAACCACTGAATGGATTGAGCCGAAATTTGGGAGATATTATTAGGCTCCGAGTGCCATTAAAGTTTGTTCAAGAGAAGGAGTTACGTCAAAAACATGGCCGCAGTGGACCAATCAAAATGTAGCGTGTTTGGTGGCCATATTGGGCTTGCAAAAATGTCCACAAACTCATTTAAAAGACTACTTCTAAACAACCCACCAACAATTTTGACAAAAAATTATCGTGCTCCAGGAGTCCAGGTGAGCAACACAGGCCCCTTGGGCCTCTTGTTGTCCATTCCTAGCCCATATTTGGTGTAATATAAAAATATAACTCTAATCTGTTAAATATTTTGAACTTTATGTGCATCAGTTTTAGCCTCAAAATATTCAACATTTTTCCAGTCTAATATGATTTTAGCGTAGGTCAAGTGACATTGATGTGCAATCTTATTAGGTCTATCATCCTAGATTGCTTTCTATCTTATGACGAGAATAGAATTCATTAACATACTCTCTTGGATAGTGCTATGAAACTATGCTGCATGGGGCCCACAAGGCTAGTGGTTCTGTATGATGGATAGTTATTGAGCACTTTCCACTTATCTTACCCAACCACCATTCGTTCCACTTATCTTACCCAACCACCATTCCTTTTACATGCTTGGTCGAGTTCGACTGGGGAACCGTAGTTAGCTAAAGTTGGCTAGATCCCAGTTGACCATGAAATAGTTAACTAGCTAGTTAACTATAGTTGACCCAAGCACCTGCGCTCGGTCGCAAATACAAAATTTGCGTAATATTCAAAGTGGCAGACGGCCCGATCTTGCCATGAATAAATGCACATAAAAATGTAACTATCTTACCAAATAATTTAGGTTTTGATGAAATTATACTTTCTTGTTATACGTCAATGTTCCAAGAGCCCATTTCCGTCCCACTTTATCTCATATGAATGCTTTGCGAAATTTTAGCGGACAAAAATAACCCATTTCCACCTCAAAACAGGCAATAGAAAGGGTTAAAGGAGTCTGGTACCTGGCTCCAAATTTTTGACCATAGTAATTCAATATGAAATCGGGTACCGCTGTATGACAATCATGTCATAAAACTATACTTGCATACACTGAAGGGCAGTTATGATCGACATCAATTTCTATACAATACATTTGTTATTTTAAATACACATTTTGGGAAGCATCCATCAGTTTTACTGTTCCACCTTGTTAGCTCACCTGACCTGAAAGCCAAGTGAGCTTATGCCGTGGCGACAATCCATTATCCATCCGTCTGTCCATCAACTTTTGCTTTAAAAATCCTACTGGTCTTTAACCAATAAGCAGATTTTACCCAAATTTGGGTCAAATGGTCCTATCATGCGCGACTCCAGAACATCCATTCGGTATCCGTCAATTTTTTGGGTCAAAACTTTATATTGTTTTAAAAATGTACTGGAAATTGTCAAATTGCCTCTTACTATTTTGAGCAATCTCAACCAAATTTAGCAGAAATGATCCTATGACCACAGGCTCTGGAAGATCCATTAAGAATTTTGATTCGTCAATTTTTTGGGTGAAAATTGTAGATTTTATTACATATTTCCTGGAAATTTCCAAATTGCTGCTTACCATTTTGACCGATTTCAACCAAAATGGTCTGAAATGAATCTATGGTGATGAAACTCTTAAATTTTATGAAAATTTACCAGAAATTGTCAAATCAGTTCGCCTTAACAGTTTGACCAATTTCAAGCAGATTGGGCTAGAATGATTGGGCTAGAATGATCATTTAGCGGTAGGCTCTAGAACTTCCATTCATAATTTTGATTCGTCAAACTTTTCGGTGAACATCTTAGATTTTATGAAAAATTTAACGGAAATTGTCAAATCGCTTCTCCTTAACAGATTGACTGATTGCACCCAGATTTTACTAAAATGATCATATTGTGATAGGCTCTAGAACCTCCATTCATAATTTTTTGTTAAATTTTGTGATGAAAATTTGGATTTTATGAAAAATGTACCGGAAATTGTCAAAACCCATTGCTGCTTAACAAATCTCTAAATCTAAATCTAGAAAGAAGGACTATATTGTGTCAGTCACCAGAACTTCTCTTCAGAATTTTGATTTGTCAATTTTTTGAAAAATTTACAGGAAATTGTCAAAACGCATTCCCATAACTTCTTGGTGGATATTTAACCAAATTTGGCTTGGAAGATCTTAAATTGGTAGGCTCTAGAACTTCTAATTTTGATTTGGTCGATTTTTTGAAGCCATTTAAAATGCTACTCCTTAATCACTGGCTCGTTTTCAACGAAACATTGCTGTGAAACCATCCTGTGGTGGTAGGCTTTAGCATATCAAATGAGAATCTTGGTCAATTTTTTTGGCTGGCCTTGAATTTTTCAAAAATTAACCATCATATTGATTTAAATGCAAATGGTTAAAATGCTAATGCTTCAGGTGAATGTCACAGGCCCTTTGGCCTCTTGTTAAATTAAAAATATTGTCTTGCCTTGGCCTTCAAATGTGTCATCCTCAAGTTTTGAAGGGCTAAATGTCTCGAGCAAACAGGTAAGCTGTTTTATATTTTGAATCAAATTCAACAGGAACCTCCAGTCAAATTAGTTTCAGAATATTCAACATTATATTTCTTACATTGTGAATGATTTAACCCTTTAACACTTAGATTTCTTCAAGAAAATTTCAATTTTTTCATAGTGGCCATTTGCAAACCAAGAGAAGACTTTTTGAAAATTTATCACTGTAATGGCTGGCTCGGTTATCGGTTATTCCTGTGGTAAATTTTCAAAAATGGCCTTCTCTTTGTCTTTAAATTGACATTTCTCAAGATTACTGCAGAATCCACTTTTGGTCGACTTGGGGGTTAAAAGGTTATCGTATTTGTTCTTTTGGGTTTAAGTGGTTGAAATTATTACTCTGGGATTTGATAATGATGAGGATTGTCATGCTGTTTCTGTTCCTAGGTATTGCTGACGCACAAACGAGCTGCTGCACTGCTGAATTCAAGTGATAAATATGACAATGAACCACTTCATGTTGCCGCTATGAATGGATACCTTGAAATTTTGAAAGTAAGAAATGATTATTTAGTTTATGTTGAGAACTTCATAAGAATCCTGATGAAGCACATTCGCAGTACAGCTCATAAATAAGTTAAAATGTTTCCAAAACATAAACAGGAACATGTTAATTAGTAAGAAAAGTTCTTTCAAATATTTTGAGCATAATTGGATTGGAAGACATTGCTGGCCAGTCTTCAAATCCATTCATGTTTGAAATATTCAACTGCATGGTTTATATTGTTTTGGAAACATGTTAAATTATTTCTGAGCTGGATTTTTTGTACAGAGGCTTATCAAAGCTAAAAAAAAAAGTTAACCATTTACTCATCCACCTGGCCAAAACCGGCATCTGCAGTGATCTTGACCTATGTCATTTCCAGGCCAAGAGAAGACTATTTTTGTAAAATTACCACAGGAATGACTAGCGTCTTCAAAATTTTTCAGTCTTAATTTTTTGGCCTAAAAATGGATATTCAATAAGGATATATATTTTGGTTTTCCTGACAAAACTTATTACCATTAAAGGGTTAAAAGTATATCCTTTCAATCATATTAATTGAGGGATCCAATCTGTCACTCAAGTATCTGACGTCATAATCAATTCACCTTTCCATCATCTGACCTCGTATGGCATGATAATCAGCTCAGCGCGTGTATGATGACGCCACAATCATTACGTCACAAAGGGTTCCATATAGACCGTCACCAAATCTTAGAGTCCGACACGTATTAATTGTATGTCTGTAATTCTTTGCTATTTAATAAACATGCTGTTGAATATTTTGAAACCAGTTTGACTGGGTGCTGTTGCTGCCTAAGGCCCAGTCAAATAAGTTTCAAAATATTCAACGGCTTACCTGTGTAGTTTTTTTTAAATTGATAGTCAGGATGTTCAGAGATCGATCGATCCCAACACGAGCGAGGTGTGGGTGGGGCTTAGCTAGAGATGGGCGGGGCATAGCTAAAACCGGAAATGTCCATTACATCACTAATTAGCTGATGTGACAAACATAATTAGGTGTAGGTCCATCAAGAAAAAAAGTCTGTCACTAATGTACAAATTGTATGTCTCCGACAAAGTTACAATTTAAGTATAAACATGGCTAAGGCAGTGACAACCCCCAGTCAAATTAATTTCACAATATTCAATATCTCGCCTATATAGGTCAAGTTGGACTCGCTAACTATAGTCAGTTTACTGAACATGCGCAGTTGCTATGCCCAGTTGGACGCTAAATAGTAGTTAACTATAGTTCGTTGGTTCCCGATTCTCCATTGAATTACTATTGCAGAAAATTTGGAGCCGGGTACCAATCTCCATTAACCCTTTCTGTCGTCTGTTTTGATAGCATACGAAAATGGGTTATTTTCGTCCGCTAAGACATAAAAACCATCCATATGACATAAAGTGTGAGTGAATAGTGGCTTGGGAACATTGACATACAATGGGAAAGTATAATTTTATCGTGGCAAGCGGTATCCGCCATTTTGTAATTTATGCAAATGTCGCACTAACCATCTGAACTGAGCTCGGGTGCTTGGTTGACTAGTTGACTAGCTAGTTAACTATTTGAAGTTTGACTGGGAATCTAGTTTTAGCTATGGTAACTATGATTAGGAGTCGAACTTGACCATAGTTACCTTGCAATTTAGATTAGGGTAATTCAGTTTTCAAAGTTTCAAATCGATTTCAACATGAGTAAAAAGTTGGCGGAGTTTAGCTAGAAACAAGAAATGGGCGTGGCATAGCTAGAAATGGATCCTTCCATTAGCTCCATATAACACCATGCGTCAATGCTCCCAGTCAAATAAGTCTCAAAATATTCACTGGCTTCCCCATCTACTGTTCAAGTTTACTATTTTGATTAAGTATCTTGGCTTCTTTCCTTATGTGTAGTGCTTGCTGGAGAAAGGTGCTGATAATGACTGCAAGAATGAAGAGGAAAAGACCCCCCTTCACTTAGCTGCTGCATATGGCCGTAGCAAGTAAGCATTCATAGCGTGTTGATATATGTGTGTCCATATTAACAATCGATGTACTCACTGGCATCTGCTCACCTGGAATTGGGCTTTATTGGTCAAAATTGATCATGAACAACAAAGAGTTTCGCTTAGATAATGCTAGGCTTGCGCGATTACGTGATTAAATTGAAAATCACGATTATGTTTTAAATCGTGAGTTTATATGATTAAAAATTAAATAATCGAATAATCGGGAATATTTTCTATTGCATAAAATATTTCAAAACTTATCTTTCAATTACTTTTTAATGCGATCAATTTTGCTTAGTGAATGTATGTCCATTTGCAGGGTAAGAGAAGACTATTTTTGAAAATATATTACTGGAATTCCTGGTTCGAGAATCATTCCAGGCATTCCAGTGATACATTTTCAAAAATAGTCTTCTTTTGCCATGCAAATGGACTTTTCTAAACACAATTGCAGTTTTTGTCATTGATATTTTTTTGTTATGGCTTGGTAATTTGTATCCAAACTGATTAATCGAGTAATCACGGTAATTTTTTAATAATCGATCGCGATCACTCAACGCAATAATCGCGCAAGCCTAGATAATGCCCATTTGTAGGCCAAGAGAAGAGTATTTTTGAAAGTCTGGAATGACTGAGTTATAGATTTTCAAACGGGGTCTTTTTTATCTGCAAATAGACATTGTCCAAGACCACTGCAGATGTTGCTTTTGGCCCGCTTGACCATTACTGTTTGGGATGAATCAATCAAAGTCACAGTGACCCAATTAATGAAATTGGTCTGCGTTTCCTAATGATAGCTTAAATTCTACTGAAGGGTTGTTACCAGTCTTGGCCTGCATATTGCCCTTGGTGGGTCGGAAGAACCCACTTAATTTTGGTGTTCAAAGGTCACGGTAACATTGACCCAATTAGAGGTATTTGTTTGTGTTTCCTTGTGAGAGTGTCTACTGAAGGGGTCTTCACCAAATTTGGCCTGCATGTTGCCCTTTGTTGTCTGAAGAACCATGTCAATTTTGGAGTATAAAGGTATATGATCAAGGTCACTGTTAGCAAATTAAGGAAATTGTTTTGTTTGTCTGTGTTTCCAGATGATAACTCGAGTTCTGCTGAAGATATATTCACCAAACTTGCCTGTCTGATAACTTTTGAAGTGGGGAGGGGTTGGGGGGGGGTGTGTGTGGTGGTTGGGAGGTGGAGCGGTGAAGAAGGCTATTAATTTTCTGATCAAAAGGTCACGGTTACCAAATTAAGGAAATTGGTTTGTGTTCTAGATGATAACTAAAGTTCTTTTGAAGTGATCTTCAGCAAACTTGGCCTGTGCAGTGTCCGAAGAACTCTATTAATTTTCTGGTCAGATTGTCAAATCACTGACCCAATTAAGAAGATTGTGATTACTTCTAATTCTAGTAATGTTCCCTGCAATGCAATACATGTATACACTTGCATACATAAATAAGCATACACACAGTATGCTGTGTTAAGTCCATTTGAAACTGCACTGCTAGACAATCTTCATGCTACATTAATCAATTGCGTGATTGTGGTGGGTTGGGAGGTGAGGGGCATAGATTTCATCAATCTCTAATTGTCGTTTTTGCTTGTAATTAGTCTCACGGCGAAGTATGGTTTGGGGTCAAAGGTCATGTTAAGGGTCATCATTAGCAAAAAAATAAAAAAATCCTGGCCAACGACTCAAGTTATACTGAAGTGATCTTAGCCAAACTTCGGTGCTTTGTTGCCTTTCGTGTTGCAAAGATCTAGATTTATTTTGGGGGCAAAATGTCAATGTCCACTAAAATGTCGTGACAGTGAGCCTCAGAATTCTCGGTAATGCTTATTCACTAATGTGTGTGAGATATAACTGTGGCTTTTATTGTTATAGTATTGTGCGAGAGTTGGTGCGATGGGACAAGACAGCAGTAAATGATGAAGATGAGGATTCAAATACACCACTGCATCTGGCAGCTCTACATGGACATAAGAAAGCTGCACAGGCCTTAATTAATATTGGTGCAGATGTAGAAGCTAGGTATGTAGCATATTGGACATATTTAACCCCTAAATCAGTAAATTTGTTTAAAAGAATTTCAATTTTCGCATAGAAAATGTTGAATGAGAACAAGAGATAACTTCCACTTGATAACTTCTCTTGGAGCTTGCTACCGAAACTATAGTATCCATTTACTAGTCAAGATTGGTCCAGTATATCTTCATTGCTGCTTATCATTAAAATGACTGGCTCTCTAATCGAGGTAGGCATACACCAGTGATAATTTTTTTTTAATATTCTTCATCTAGACCATTGCAGAAGCTGATTTGGCCTGACTTAACCAGTAAGGTTTTATGAAGATTCATAGATAGATTTCTCTGTTTCACTTGAAATTCATGAAAAATATGCTGGAGGGAATGTCTAACTAATATTCGTCATCTTTCTAATTATCAGCACTTTACCTATGACATATATGTAATAGAAGGCATCATAAAGTAACAAGTTAGGGTTATTTATTTATCTTGTACAGAAACACTTTCTTGTGGACACCCCTTGACTGCGCTGCGGCTAAAGGCTGGGATAAAACCGCTAAGGTGCTACTGGAGGCTGATTCACCTGTCGATCCTGTCGATAAATCAAAGGTTAATAGCTTATCAGCAAGTTTTAGTAATTCTTATGTTTTGAATTGACCTTTTCAGTTTATCCATCCATCATATGATGTCATAATCAACTAACTGACGTGTAGGATAATGTCATAATTAATTATGGCATGAATGACTCGATGTAGTCCGTCTTTAACTCTTAATAGTCAGACACTTTGTATGAATTGTGTGTCTTTACCAATTAAGAAACAGTCTATTGAATATTTCGAAACTAATTTGAATGGGCGCTGTTATAGGCAGTAATAGCACCCGGTCAAATTGTGGTGTGGGTGGAGCTTAGCTAGAAATCGGTGGGGCATAGCTAAAACTGGAATGGTCCATCTTGATTATACAGAAAGATAATAGTTGTTCAATACAAACGTATAAGGAATATTTTAAAAACAAAGTAAGAAAAAATTCTAAATATTTGTTTCCTTGTTCTTTTATCATTGTCACCTTTATACTTAATCCAGCTAAAATGTAAGTTTAGGTTTTTTATGCTCCCTGAAAAATCTTTTGTGAGTATATGTTCGCCTCTGTCCGTCCATTCACCGTCTACAAGTTTGCCCAGGCCATAGTTTCAAGACTTAGGGAGAAGGTGTCGAGTGTATGAAAAGTAGGTCATAATGACCTACATTTGACCTACTTGTCATGGTTCATTGAACATTACCGGAAATCTTGGTCCATGCTGTAGTTTCAAGAGTTTTTGGTATATGGGAACTATTAGCTTGATATGTGGATGTATCTTAGGACATTCCTCAGGATCACAGCTGAGGTCAGTTTTGGCTGGCTTGACCATTAACCCATTGACACTCGAATTTGTTCAAGAAAATTTAAATTTTCTCATAGAAAATGTCCATTTGCAGACGAAGAGGAGACTATTTTTTAAATTTTACCACTGTACAGTTGTAAATTTTCAAAAATATTCTTCTCTTGGTTTGCAAATGGACATTTCTCAAGTCCACTTCAGAAGCTGTTTTTGGCTGATATGAGTGTTAAAGGGTTAACACTAAAAGCATAACCATTAAAGGATTAGTTTTTCTATCCATTTGTGTTGCTCTATGAAAACTTGTTTATCTTCTATGCTTCATCATACATACAGACTACGCCGCTTCATTTGGCGTGCACATTCGGTCATCTGGGTGTCGTCCAACTACTCATGCAATGGGAGGCTAATGTTAGCCAGCGGGACACGGCTGGAAATAACTGTCTTGATCTCGCCATAGACAATAACAGAATGTAAGTTACTAAGTATTATAATATTGTAGCAGTATCATAGCTTTGTTCAGCATACAGTACAGCTCAGCTGTCATTTCCCACAGTAAATCTTCTAGGTAAATTTCACTATATAGCGTTTCAGAATATCCTAGAGAAAAGTCTTTTTACACTAATGACCTGATGAAGCACATTTATGTACGAAAGCTCGTCAAAGATAAATGAATTTAGTCTTAAAAGCTACTATCTTTGAATCCTGTTTTTGTTGTCAGAATTTACAAGGAACTGTCTATCAAATAAGTAGCTATTATTCTTCAAATTATGACGAATAAATGTGCATTTACCCATTTAATAGGCCAGGATGTTGTGCGTTAATTGAATTTATATAAATTTAGCTTTTTCTGTGTAGGCAAACCTGTTTCTAGTAGATGAGTGCTTCTGTGACCAACCAGGTGGTCGAGGTAAATAACTGCCACTTTTTGTTCACACTGGCCATTTCCTGTAAGGAACTGTCTTGTATTAAGCAACAATCTGTATTTAAATCTTGGATGGTCAGGCCAGTTTTGACCGGCCTCTACAGTCGTCTTGAGGAACGTCCACAGGCCAAGAGATTTTTTTTTTTAATTTACCACTGAAATGGCTGACTCGATAACCATTAGGGGTGTAACGATTCATCGATGCATCAATGCATCGCGATACACATTTTCAATATGCTTCTTCCCATATCGATCTGCCAATGATGCAGTGGGCGTGGCACGCAAGATGAAAAATACAGGATGAGGTTGATGTGTCAGCAAGATAAGCCTAAACATGCCAAAACACTTCCCAACAAGATTGTTTTTCTAAAACATGGTCGTGTTTTTCTCTGGCTCGCTGATAATAGTATTCTCGATATATAATATAGACAGGGATTGAAATGAAAATAAGTGCTAAAATCGTCGGCAGTCCTATATGTGTATTTGTCTATCGTGAAAAATAATCTATGTCAAATCCCACAAGTTGGCATGTTCCACTGCGCTGGATGTTTATAGAAAGTAACCGGATGAGAATAAACTATGTCAAATCTCACCAGGTTAGCATGTTTCGCTGCGCTGGATGTTTTTAAAAAATAAATGCGAAAGCAACCGAATGATAACATTGGAAAGATTCGTGGGAGCAATATTTCGGTAAAATGTCAGACAAAACTACAAAATAGATCTATCACGATCAACTGTGGACATTTCTTGAGCTTCCTTTTGTCCTCATTGTAAGGTTTTATTCTCATAATATGTACCTGTTACCAGTGACAGGTAGATAGATATTAAAAAATACTGCTCGGAAATGCCACCTTTGAATGGTCATAAGCGAGCTATAGCAATACAGGTCTGTGGATTTAATAGATCGAGCTAGCATACTTCTCGTAGTTTCGTACAAATACAATGGGAACACATTTGTGCATAAGTACATTATGTAAGCCATTGCAAAATCTCGTCGCAAACATTCATTTCAACAACTAAACTTCACAATTCTGTTTTATTCCCGATACGAATCTAATTCAATAGAACATCGTGAAAATATTTTTTGTCCTTTCTCACCTTGGAGAAGTTTTAAGGGGATTAACTGATTATTGAATTTTGAATGTTGTTCTCAATTAAAGTTTATAAACCTGATTTAGATTTTCAAAAATGTGGTATTTATTATTTAACTATTCATTAATCTTACTACATTGCAAAGAAATTATTATTTACTTTAAACTAAGCCAGTCATTCCAGCATGATTTCAGTGCTGCCCAGTACTGGCCAGGAGTAAGTTTTCAAATTCCAAAAATATTCCTCCAGTGGTCATTACAGCTGGGTTCCAGTCTCAATAACATCCTTTTCAAGACAGTCATACAACTGAGCAGAAGCAGTTGAATATTTTGAATGTAATTTGAGTGCAAAGCTTTGTGCTAAAATGTCTGAGATTTAATGAAATTTTTTTTAATATTCGGTATTCTGCAATAAGAAAAATAACATGTATCGATGCGTATCGTATTGTGAGAATCGTATCGTATCATCAGCTAGGCATATCGTTAAACTCCTAATAACCATAGTAAATTTGTTAAAAATAGTCTTCTCTTCACCTGTAAATGGACATGCATTAAACAGAGATTTAAAAATTTTTTCGGACAATCTCGACCATTAAAAGATTACTGAACACTTTTTATACCCTGCCAAAAAATTGAATCAGTATTATGTAATGGCGCCGTCCGTTCGGGCTGGTGGACGGGCGTGCGTGCGGGCGGCAGATTGGTTTCTGGATAATAACTCGATTCATATGTCAGATCACTTTGAAACTTCATAGAATGATTGGACTAGGTCTGAGGAAGAAACCTATCGAAATCGACGATGAACCAAAATCCAAGATGCCCACCAGCCACTGGCAGCCATCTTGAAAATTGGTTTTCGCACAATAACTACGCTATCATGGATCGGATCGCTTTGAAACTTTATAGTGTCAGACTAAGCCTAGAGAAGGAACCTATCGAAACTGACGAAGTCCAAGATAGCATCCAGTCACTGACGGCCATCTTGAAAAACGGTTTCCGAATGATAACTCCAATTTTGCTTCGTGTATCGCTTTGAAACTTCAAGATCCTGGACAAGGGGAAAAAATATATCGAATTTGTGGATGATCTGAAATCGAATATGGCTACCAGCCACCGGCCGCCATCTTGATAATTGCTTTCTGGACAATAACTCCATGACCATTTAGTGGATCGCGTTGAATATGTCATCATGGCGGGGTATTATGCGCCGCTTGCGGAGCTATTGTTACCAATTTTTTCGTCATTTATGTTTGCCCCATTAGCCCCATTATGTAAGACAGAGATTTCAATGTAAATGACATAATTTGTTGGTCATTAGTGTCAGGGATGATTGCCTCATTGGTCTATATTGCCAAGGACTCTTGCTCCATTCGTCCACAACATTAGCTGTATCTGCCACGTTCACCAAGGGCATGAAGTGCGCTTGTCCCATTGGTCAAATATGACTGGTTACCTTGGTGATCATGAATGTATGCCTCATTAGTCGGGAACTGGCGCCCTATTGATCAGCTACACTTACCCAGTTTATCAGTTGTGTTGGCTATACTTGCCTTATTGGTAAATAAGCCCAATGGAATTAATTCCAATAGTCCGAAGCATCAGCTACACTTGACCCATTGAGAAATAGTACTTGTCCCGTGATTAATAGTGCCAGATGCTATTGTTATTGATAATTTATTCATTCATCAGTGATGATAAGGACCCTTATCGCGTTGTTGTATTGGAACAGTTATGCTTGCTGTGCATTAAGTCCAGTTCCTCATTTAGCCAGGTGAGCATTATTTTCCTTGGGACATTTATTATATTTGACAAGAGCACCTGTAATAAGTGACCACTTTTGGTGTATCCATTATTTGGTTGATTATTACAAATTTGACTGATTTGGAATTGATTTGTCTGGACACTGTTACTAGCCAAGTCAGAAAACAGTCATCAAAAGCAGTTAGTTCAAAATATTTGACAACTTGCTTTGAATCAGAGATTCTAGGATATAGTGCTCAATATAGTAATATTAACAATAATTCACAGTGATGTTGCCATGGCGATTATAAGTGCATCACGATGGGAAGAAGCACTGAGAAATGATACAGTTGACTTGAACACACTGCGACGAGACACGCCTATGAGGAAGCTGATTAGAAAGATGCCAGGTCAGTGATATATATTTAAGTTATCTTAACCCTCTGGTGTCAGTGTTCTATCTTTTACTGTGTCAATTGTAAAGAATGGTATGCATTTTTTTAAACAATTTTGATGCACAATGTTGCTGTGTACAACAGCAACAGCAACATCTTCCACCAAATTTAATTAAAAATGAACACTAACTATTCGTCTTAATTTAATTTGAAGATATAAAATTTTTGCATCAGAGTGTTAAGAGTTAATATTTGTTAGAATACTAGAAAGCCAATAGACAAGACAGATGTAAGTCCAATATGACTGCAATCAGAAAACAGACCTATTAGCTTGTCAGAATAGAAGAGTAAATCAAGTGAAGAGCTCTTCTGAAGATCACTTGTTATGATGCAATGTTTGCATGTTATTTTTGTTAATGCCTTCGCAAAGTGGATGATGGCTCGACATAGCAATCAAAATGGCATCTGGCAAGAATAAGGTAAATATTAATGTTTTGCAATTGGCATTTAATTATCCATTTGAAAACGAAGTTCAAAGGGCTATGCAAATGTTCCCGTACATACGCACGAACGTACCTATGTACGTGAATAATTGCTTCCCAGGCAATAGTGCTAGACTAACCGGATCTCACCCAAATTTGGAATATAACTTAATAGTCGTTTCCATTGATTTCTGTTTGAAAATCATTTTTTCTGTTTCAAATTACCACTGCCAATGACTTGCGTGAACAATCAGTTTCTTATTCTTTGCTTTCAGATGTGGCTGAGAAGGTATTTCATCAATGTACCACATCCAACAATAAAAACACATCGTTGCCAGATTACAGGGTCACATTCAATTATGAGTTTCTCGATGATATGTATGCTAACTGGAAAGATGAAAGCGAAATGACTTCCTCTTCAGGTAATGGATGAACCCACTTTTAGCTATGCCCCGCCTCTCTCAAGCTAAACTCTCCCCATGCTTTGCCTGTGTTGTGATCGATCAAACCCTGAGCTCCCTGAATCTCAAATTCGAGAAAACTATACATGTAAGTTGTTGAATATTTTGAAACTAATTTGTCTTTGTGCTGTTGCTGCCTAGGGCCTTATTAGGGGATCACAAGGGGATTCTTAATGTCTAACCAATAGGCGATCGTGAGAAGATTCTTAGTGCTTAATCAATAGGGAATTGTTAGTGTCTAATTAATAGGGGATTACAAGGGGATTGTTAGTGTCTAATCAGTAGGGGATCACAAGGGATTGTTAGTGTCTAATCAGTTGGGGATCACAAGAGAAATTTTTTTTGAAGATCACAAGGAAATTCTTAGTGTCTAATCAGTAGAGAGTATATAGGGATTATTTGTGCTTATTGAGCAGGGGATCACAAGGGAATTCATATTGCTTAAGTAGTAGGAATTATAAGAGGATTCTGTTCAAAACACCAGGGAACAAACAGCAAGGTGTTTTTATTGCATATTCAACAGATGAACATAAGGGGATTTTATTGCCTTAATGTGTGCTTATTATTGTCTGCTTCAGGAAGTATTTATGAGGAGGACTATAGTTTGAAGGAAGATGCTCGGCCCTACACGAATGATTCTGGTGTGCTCAAGAAGAACCATCCTCTCATGATTATGGTGGGAATTAGCAGAAATTATCATTCCTAGTCCTTTAACTCTCGAATTTGGTCAGGAAAACTTCAATTTTGTCATAGGAAATGTCCATTTGCAGACCAAGAGAAGAATATTTTTTTTTAATTCACCACTGGAATGAGTGGCTCAGTAACAGAGCCAGTCATTTCAGTGGTAAATTTTCAAAAATAGTCTTCTCTCGGTCTGCAAATGGACATTCCTCAAGACCACTGCAGAAGATGTTTTTGACTGAGTCGAAGGTTTCAAATAACTCTGTTACAATGTGCTTGTTAAGTATAATGTCACTGCGCATGATTCTCAACCTGGAAGTGTGTATGTTGCTTTATTACATCATAAGTACGTGTTTATGATGTCATCATTTGTTGTTAAAACATTGTTTTGTGTATTTAACAATTGAGATGAATCCAGAAATGCGTCATCACTTAACAAGCCCATCCAGCTCATAAATATGTTAACATGTTTGCAAAACAAAAACAGAAAGGTGTTCATTAGTACAATTTTTAACACAGTATAAGGAATGTTCTGCTGATTTTGGACTTAATTTGATTGGAAGGGAAGGCTTCCAATCAAATTATGTTCAAAGTAGTATTCAACAGTACATTTTTTACATATTTTGGTCTGGAAATTTTAAGTTATTGCTGAGTTGTACTGTATGTGGTTAGATGTTTTAAATCCATGGTGATAACCAGTACTCAAATTCGCGTTTCCAGAGTATCCATCTATCATCTTACGTCATAATCAGCTAACCAGCATGTAGATAACGTCATAATCATTATGTCATAAATTAATCTATTTGGCCCGTCTTTCACTCTTAATAATCCGACACGTACAAATTCTATGTCTGCTATTTAATAAACATGCTGTCGAATATTTTGAAACTAATTTAACTGGACGAGCACCCAGTTAAATTAGTTCCAAAATATTCAATAGCTTACCTGTATAGTTTTCTGGAAATTGATAGTCAGAGAGTTCAGAGATCGATCGATCCCAACACGGTCCATTAAGACATGTACATGTGATTTATGCAAATATAAATGCAGAAGGAGGATCACGATTCCAATGTATCAGATACTCTTCTTATAAATACAGTCTTAGTGCAATACAGCAATAACCAATGTCGCCTATTGGTCAATGGTACATGAGCATTTATGAATTGGACATTGGTGCACCCATTTGTCGATGGCACAGAACCATTAACCAGGTGATTATTGATACACCTGTTCCTCAACAGTGAATTTCCCTATAGCCTATTGGCTGTTTGTCGATGGTGCAGTTAGTTTGCAGTACCAATTGGTGATTTCTTCATCGCCCGCTCAGTCTGTCCATGTGCATATAAAAGGGCTGTAAGTAATGCGGTACATTTATCCTGCACTATTGAAAACCTGCAAAACCATGCTATTTAGTAAAATATCAGCCACATTAAACTATGATACAATATAATTATTGATTGTTGCAGTTTGTCACTTTTGTCTGAACAAATTTTTATATCTAATAGCTTATTGGTTCAGTTCTAATATTGGTTATTGGTCAATGTGTCATTGCTAAATGGATTTGGTAATTGGCTATTGGGCGTGACACCATTGATCAGTGGGTACACCAGTAACTAATTTATTATTGGGTCAGGCGTCATTGAGAAATGGTGCACCGATAGTCAATGCGGTGTCCAACGTGCATATCAGTAACCAGATAGCTAAATTGAGCTGTGCACTGTTGACCAATTGTCCAATCCTGTTGACCAATACGCGAAATTGATTATAGGGACCCAGCATTAATACTGTTAAATCTAAGTTACTGTTCTTTTCTTGTTATTGCATTATGGGTAATTTTGTGGTATTACATAATTTTGTTTAATGAATTATTCACACATGATGAGACTCATCCACTCGACGACGGGTTTCTCACATTTGGCGCTCATTCGGTAAAGGTAACCGAGCCAGTCATTCTAATGTTAAATTTAAAAAAATCATCTGTTGGCCTGCAAATAGACATTCCTCAAGACCATTTGCAGAGCCGTACTCTGCCGGGTTTGTCATGAGTGGCTTAAGAAAGTTCAACAGGTACTTGAGATAGTGTGGATACAAATGTTAAGACGCTGTACTCTGATCAGGAAGATAAATAAATAACAGGCAGGAGAATTATTCTGCATATATTTGATGTGTTTCAAAATGCAATGAAGAAATGTAGCAATGCCATCTGTCACTCAATTATCCGACATACAATCAATTATGTCACTAGGTAGCTGACGTTGCAATCATAATAACATATTATAACTCCATCATGAAAGTTTAGTAGTCTGTCAAATTGTATGTCTTTGATGGATTTACAATTTAATAAATATTCTGTTGAATATTTTGAAACAAATTTTACTGGGGAGCCCAGTCAGCTTAGTTTCAAAATATTCAACACCTTCTCTGAACAGTTAAATTGGGGTTCTGGTAATTCAGGGTTCAAAGTATATAAATCAATTCCAATATGTGTTAAAGAAAGTGGGCGGAGCTTAGCTAGAAATGGGTTGGGAAAATCAAGAAATCTATGATTTACTGTGACTGTTCTGTTATTCATTTAGGTAACTACTAAGCGTGAAGACTTGCTCAACCACCCTCTTGTTACAACCCTGCTATCACATAAATGGCGGAAATTTGGGCGCGTAATCTATTACATGAATTTGCTTCTTCACGTCATTTTCTTAGCCTTCCTGACAACATTTGTGTGTGTAACCAAGCCATACTATATTCAGTGAGTATCAGTGTTTCTCCAATACTTGAATGTCATTCATACTCGTTGATAACATTTTTAGCCATGTGACCGACGACATATTACCCCTTTAATGGTCATACTGCCCAAAACTAGCCTCTGTCATGGTCTAGTAGAATGTCCATTTACAGGCCAAGAGAATACAATTTACCAGTGGAATGACTGGCTCAACAACCGAGCTAGTTATTCCAGTGATAAATTTACAAAAATTGTATTCTCTTGGCCTGTGAATGGACATTCAGTAGGCAGATATATCAATTTTCTTGACCAAATTTGACCATTAAGTGGTTAAAATGAATTTCACTCCAGCCGTCTGTTATCTTGTCGAGGCTTTAGTTTCAGCACTTTTTAGGTGTGTGTAGCAGCTCAATAAATCGCCATGTCCCTTAGTTAGTTAGTTAGTTAGTTAGTTACTATAGTTAGTTAGTTAGTTACTATAGTTAGTTAGTTAGTTAGTCACAAAAGCTTAACAGTATGGTGTTCGGTGTGCATCTGTCAACTTTTCCTTTAAAACACTTCATTAACCACTTAATTAATAGATTTCAACATAATTTGGCTGGAAGGACCCTACTGGGGTAGGCTTCAGAACCTGTATACAAAATTTTGATTCATTGATATTTTGGGTGAAAATCTGAGATTTTATTAAAAAAAATTACTGGAAATTGTCAAGATGCTACTTCTTATTAACTGCTTTGCCGATTTCAACCCAATTTTGGTGGTCAGAATTTTGATTGATCAGTTTTTAGCTCACCTGGCCTAAAAGGCCAAGTGAACTTATGCCATGGCGGCCGTCCAGTGTCCGTCCATCCATCAAATCACTTCTTTTCCTTAACGGTTTGACCGATTTCAACCAAATTCGGCTGCGAGGGTGCTACACTGGTACCCTCCAGAAGATTTTTCCCGAATTTTTATTAATCAATTTTTTTGGGTGAAAATCTTAGATTTTATTAAAAATTTACCGGAAATGGTCAAAATGCTACTCCTCCATAGCCGCTTGACATATTTCAACCAAATTTGGCTGGATGGATTCTATGGTGATAGGTTCTAGAACATCTATTCAGAATTTTGATTGATCAATTATTTGGGTGAAAATCTTAGATTTTATTAAAAAATCTACCGGAAATGGTCAAAATGCTACTCCTCCATAGCTGCTTGACATATTTCAACCAAATTTGACTAGATCACTTCTATGGTGCTAAGCTCTAGAACTTTATTCAGAATTTTGATTGATCAATTTTTTGAGTGAAAATCTTTTTTTAAACTGCTGGAAATGGTTAAGATGCTGCTGCTCCTCCTTAGCTGCTTGACATATTTCAACCATATATGGCTAGATGGATTCTATGGTTGTAAGCTCTAGACCTTCTATTCAGAATTTTGATTGATCCATTTTTGGGGTGAAAATCTTACATTTTATGAAGAATCTACCGGAAATGGTCAAAATGCTACTCCTCCATAGCTGCTTGACATATTTCATCTAAATTTGTCTATGTGGCCTCTATGGTGGTAAGCTCTAGAACTTCTATTCAGAACTTTGATTGATCAATTTTTTGGGTGAAAATCTTAGATTTTATGAAAAATGTACCGGAAATTGTCAAATTGCTTCTTTTCCTTACCATTCTGAACGATTTCAACCAAATATGGCTGAAGGTACCCTATTGTGGTATGCTCCAGAACTTCCATTCAGCATTTTGATTCATCAATTTTTTGGGTGAAAAACTTAGATTTTATGAAAAATGTACTGGAAATTGTCAAATTGCTTCTTTTCCTTACCATTCTGAGCGATTTCAACCAAATTTGGCTGAAAGGACCCTATTGTGGTAGGTTCCGGAATGTCCATTCAGAATTTTGATTCATCAATTTTTTGGGTGAAAATCTTAGATTTTATTAAAAATGTACCGGAAATTGTCAAATTGGTTCTTCTCCTTACCATTCTGAGCGATTTCAACCAAATTTGGCTGAAAGGATTCTGTGGTGATGGGCTTCAGAAATTCCATTTGGAATTTTGATTCATCAGTTTTTGGGATGAAAATCGTCGATTTTGTGAAAAATGTACTGGAAATGTTCAAAATACTACTCCTCCATAGCTGCTTGACATATTTCAACCAAATTTGGTTAGATGTATTCTATGGTGATAATCTCCATAATTTCCATTCCGAATTTTGATTGGTCACTTTTTCCTCTGGCCATCTTGTTTAATGTAAAGAATTGTGTAAATTTAAATGCAAATGTTTCAAATGCTAATGGTGCAGGTGAGCGTCACAGGCCCTTGGGCCTCATGTTGAGGTTGAAAATCTTTTTATGAAGAATTTACTGGAAATTGTCAAAGCACTACTCATTAACTGCTTGGCAGATTTCAACCTAAGTTGGACTAACCCTACCTGGGTAGACTTAAGAACTTGTATGCGAACTTGATTGTTCAATCTTTTTTGTTGAAAGTATTAGATTTTATGATAAATTTACCAGAAATTATCAAAATGTGACTCGTCATTGGCTTGGCGAATTTCAGCTTTGGAATGACTATGGGCATATGCTTCAGAACTTGTGTACAGAATTTTGATTGGTCAGTCTTCTGGGTAAAAATTTTTGATTTTATGAAAGATTTACCAGAAATTGTCAAAATGCAAAAATTTCCATCATGTCTATTTTTAATGCAAATGGCCCAAATGCTAATAATTCATGTGAGCCCTTGGGCCTCTTGTTTGAGGCTGTTATTTCAAAAGCCTTTCGTACATAGTAATCAACATTGTATGCATGCATTGTATGCCTAATTTATGTAACATAACAGAAGTAGATCACGCTTCACCCGCATCTATCGAGATTGTACTGGCCTTGTTCATTTTTGTTTCACCTGTGAAGTAGAAAGCGAGGCATAGGGATTACTAATTCCAGCGGCAGCATTGACCACGGCGGCGGCGGCAGTCATTTGAGCAATATTGGTTACGGTTTTAAAATCAATTTATTTTTCAGCAATTGCTCATCCAATTTCAATAAAATGTAACAGAAGTGATCTATGCTATACAGGGATGTGATCTGCATAACAATAGATTTAATTTTTGGCCATTTTATCTATTGTTTTCACGGTTTTGGTATTGGCCTGTTTTCATGTATTTTGCCTGTGCACTTTTGGTTAAGGTTTTTAAATCAACTTATTTTTCAACAATGGCTCATCCGATCACAATGAAACTATACAGAAGTGATTTATACTATACAGGGATGCAATCTGCATAACAACCGATTTCATTTTATGGCATTTTAACTATTTTTTTCATGTTTTTGGACTTTTTAGCTCACCTAGGTGAGCTTATACAATCGCCATTTGTCTGTTGTCTGTCAACAATTGTGGCCATTTGTTGATAGATTAAAACCAAATTTGGCAGATGTGTTTTTTTGGCAATATTTATTTGTGCTATGAAGATGAAGAGGCCATGCCCACAAATAGCAGTGTTATCGCCCTTGCTAAATTTTCAAAGTATTGCCGCCTGTGGGGAAAATATGTTTGTGGCACATTTCGCCATTTATCAAAGGATTAAAACCAAATTTGGCAAATTTATGTCTCTGATGGGAATCATAATCATCCAGGTCAAAACCCTCCACAACAATCCAGCGATGTTCCAATTGACTGCATGGATGTGGTCAAGGAATCTGCAATTAAAGAGGGCTTTTCTGAGCAAGCAACCATTTCATGGCCATAGTCAGGGGGTTGGGGGGGGGGGGGCAATCTCCAGAGCATGTATCTATAAAATCAACAGATATGCAGAATGGTGCTCAAAAAAGATGTTTTAATCCAATGAATGCATCTATTCAGGTAGTAGCCAATTTCCTCTGTTAGTTGTATAATTCCTACAGCCTTAAGCCTAACTCCATTGGCAAATAGGAAAAGTGATGAAATATGTAATCTAAATACTTTAATCAAGGGCATGGGTTATCTTAGACCAAGGAATCCCCCAGCGATTCCGTCTTGGAGTTTATCTCTGGTACTCCAGGTGCTAGCTGATAAACCCTTTGAACCACTAAGCGTAATTCCAATGAAATTGTTTATGCTTAAAACTGTATTTCTTATTGCTGCAGCCTCGGCTAGACAGAGAAGTGAAATCTATGCTTTGTCAGCCTAGCAAGACTATTTTGTGGTTACAGGGGAGGCCCTATGGCTTCTACCTAAGATTAATTTATGGCTAAAAAACCAGCCAGGTGGATAATGGAATGTATACAATTCTGCCATAAATCTGCCACAGGCAGGCAAGTGGTCATGTCCAGGGATCAGTGTCCATGACGTAGTGGCCTCTACGGCGGTATTTAATGAAATGCCAGTGGATGACATTATGGCGGTAGCCCAATGGCACTGTGCGTCTAGTTTTTTACTGACCATTATCTCCGTGACACGAACAACCCTCTCGCCTTAACAATTCTAAAACAATATTTTTTTGAAAATATTGTCTCTAAAGACCATTGTTCACATTCTTTGCGGTTATATTCTCGAGACACTCGCTTTACAGTGCTGCATTCTTCTACATACAATTTGAAGAAGATGTCACAAACAAACAGGTTGGTCCGCTGTTTGTGGTGTCTTGTATTTTGTCACGTTATCTGTAATACGGTAATGCTTCGGCGTTTTACGGGGTTCAATCGTTTGAGAGTTTCCAAAATTGAAGCCTTGCGTCTGATGTCCTATAGTACATTGGCACTTATACTTAGAGAGCGTGTAGGACATAGATGTTTTTTCTCTCTCTTTTTTCTAAAGAGTGGGGGGGGTGGGGGTTTGTACATATTACATTATGATCATTACTCTGCACATCGGCTGTGTTATCCGATGGTCAAATTAGTTCCTGGTTGTGTTTTATACGCAACCAGATGTTTGTGCCGCAAACGCAAAAGAGCTTGCTCTTCCAGGAGAGATGAGCCGGTCTTCTGACCTCGCCTCCCTCCCGACGAATTCACTTACAAATTCTGGTGATATCAATGAGTATCAGGGAGGTAAGTATACTCTTGAAGTGAAATAAATGAAATCACGGATTTCTTTTTTCACGGGAGAGTTAATACTTACCTCGCCTGATACGAACACGGCCCCACAGTCTCGGTCTTTCGGCATTAAGTGTTGCAATTGTCAGCCAGTCATATTGAGTCTGAGGACGTGACACTGCGCATGTGCACCCTGGATGTTACATCCGTCGAGCTGTAAAATGTGTTTTCCTGCCCGGTAGGGGCAGTTTTCTTTAAAAGTCTGGGTTATATTGGAACTAGGCCGATATTTAAGAAATATCACTGAGTATCAGAGAGGTAAGTATAAACTCTCGTGAAAAAAGAAATCCGTGATTTCGTTTATTCTGCGGCTGTAGTAGTGGAAAGATCCTACAGCTGCAATCAGTGCTTCTTCGCTTTTTCCCACTGTGTCCTCAGCCGAAATCCGTAGCTTCCTCAGGTCCATTCTTGACTTGAGTGTACCGAGTTCTACTTTCTTGAGATCACCTCGTAGCATGCTTAGCAGATTTATGCAATGGCGTCCTCTCCTGGCTGTATTTGCTGGCTCCGAGTAGGGCAAATTTCAAGGCTCTGTGCTGGTGTGTCTTCTGGCATCAAACATGAACCATCTTTGCTGGGCGACTTTTACTGATATCGGTGACGTATTACACATCTAGTATAGTGCATCATTGGAAATTATGCTGTCTGGCCATCAGTGTCCAGTGATGGTGCGGAGATGTTTTCTGCTTCGAATAATACTTACCAGATGTACGTTTATGATAATGTCTATTATCTAGTCTAGCTCAAAATAAACAATTAAAACTCCGCACTCTCCATGGTCCTGTCCTTACTGTGTCCGGGAATTACCATAGCCTCCAGGTACCGAATCAATTCCCAACAACAGTCAGATTCATCTATTTTGCTGACTTTAACAGTCACGTTTTTTCTAGTCTGAGATTTAGCTAAATGTTTTGTGTTTTGAGTGCCGTGAGCAGTTTCTAATCGCTGGCTTATCGTGTGCAGTGTGTCAATTCTTATTCTGTGTTCACAGAAAGTGAAGGGGCAGGGCAAGGCCCCGCCAGATACCTTATGCAATCGCTTCATAAAGCAGAAGTTCGCGGGACACCACTGTGTTGCTTGTGCCAAGTGCAAGGTTGGAAGTCCTTGCGAGGTATGCAAAAAGTGGTCGTCGGACTTAGTGGCGGAGTTTAATCGTGATCGCCATGCGTGTGTGGAGAGGATCGCGAAAGACAAGACGGCCAAGATGGATCAGGCATCAGTTAAAGGTGTGGAGGAGTGCCTGAATGAGTGGATGGACTCGGCCTTGGGTGTATGGGCAGCCCAATATAGGCCCCGACATATTGTATGACTTGCAGTTAAAGATGCTAAGGTAGTCCTTCGCTGTAGCAATTGTAGTTCAGTTGGTGAGTATTTCTCTAGTGACATCAGATCTGTTTTACGAGAATAGGTGAGTTTATGGCAGTCATCCTGCAGATTGAGCACTACCCACAGAACATGGAGATAACCCTGCCATATTCACTTAGTTCACTATTGGTACACTGTGTTATGGTAGAGAATATAAAGCACCTTGAAAATAAAAGTTCTGTTCTCAGATTTTAACATGTGGGCCTGTGAATCATAATGTCATCTGAAAATTAAAAAATAGAAATTTTACACTATGTGCAAAGTCTACATTATGTTATGTTTTGTAACCCATCATAAATGCCCACATTTCCTGGCTTTGGCCTTTTGACCTGACTCTAAGGGGCGGAGTCAAATATAAGTGTCATCTCACAGTCCGTAATCATATCAGTAACTCACATTTAACACATTCGGTTGAATTCCATCCAACGGTTTAGGAGGTAATTGAGTGACTGACAGTTTATTAGGATATTTGGCCTTTTGACCCCGCCCCCTTGACCCCCATGGCATGGCACCAAAGATAGATGCTACGTCGCAGAGCACAACCATGTAGGGGTAACCCACATACCAGATTTTGTTGAATTCCACCCAATGGTTTGGGAGGAGATAGCGTGACAGATGGACGGATGGATGGACAGACAGACAAATGAGATTATAATGTCCATAACATTTTTTTTAAATGTGGGATAACAATATTATTTGTTCACATTGCTGTGACTGACACTTTCAGACAGGAAAAATTAACAGGTATACATAGATAATTAACATGTAATATCATAAAAATATACTCACAAATGACAAAAAATACCCGAATTTGTCCCATAAAATTTGATGGAAGGAAGAATGAAAGAAAATAGAATTTTGGATATCATGTAGAGCACACTTAATGCTTTATTGTCTGTAAAGTGCAAGTTTCTCCCACCTATCCCACATGGTCATCGTGACAGTTGAATATGGGATCATTTTCAGGTTGGGCCAATTTCAAGGGCCTATATTTCAAAAATGTTAAGCACCACATATTTTTTCTTTTATGTATAAACTAACAAATATATATGTAATTGAGCCATCAAGTATTAAGTTTGTAACTAATAGTTTTAAAACAATTGCAAGCACAAGTGGGTCTGAAAAGTTGTCACTTTGAATAGATTTTCATTATTAATGTTACCTAGGTTACCAACACGAATGCAAAAATTATTATGCCCTGCATATTTCAAGAGGGTACCTACATGTGACCAAGCACTGAAAGTTTTATTAGAATTGGATGTCAGGTTAAGAATTTGCAGAGCCTTGAAAATGCTACAAAATGACAATTGTGTCACATGTGGTGGCCCCCCCCCCCCCCCCTTGCTGTTCTAGCATCCATATCTAAAAAAATATTGGGATTTTGGGTACTGAAATTGTGCAGGATTTCCTAAAGCACACTAGCACTGCACAAAGAATCTTGGAAATCTGAATTGGTCATGCAACACCCATCGGTTGTTTTGACACGGCTATGGCTGCTCTCTCCCATGGCTGTACAGTCTTGCAGGGGATGCTGACCTGTGTGGCGGAAGGTGGGGAAGTGCCAGAGGCTGCTCCTGAAGTTATCCGGGACACCATGCGCTTATCCCAAGATTGCCTGGCCAGGATAATCACCAGCTCATTGGCGGAGCGGAGGAGAATTGTTCTCGATTGTGTAGAACCAGGACCAGAGATGAGAGCTGCATTGTCTTCTGCGCCCTTCATTGGTCCGGGCTTGTTTGGCGGCTCGCCAAGACACACTCTCTCCATGGTAGCGTCCATGGTTGCAGAGCAGGAGGTCATCGGCAAGTCATGGAAGTCGACGAAAAGGATTCAGCCACAGCAGTCCTATAAGCAGCACCATCAGGAGCAGCAGAGCCAACGACAAAGACCACCCTTCCGTCCATCTGGCCGTGATGCCCATCGGGCATCCGGTTCTCAAGGACCTGGCCGTTTGTCATCATATAGGTTGTCAAATAAGAGGCTGTCACATTCCAAGAAGCCGCGAGGTGGCCGTGGCGGACAGTCCTGACGGGATTCCGGCGAGACCCGTACTGGTGGCGCCAGGAACGCAGGGAGTCGAGGATTTTCACCAAAGCGAATTAACGTCTTGTCGCACAACATGGACCGCGAGCTGTGTGCAGATTCCTTCCATTGGAGGCTGACTTAAGCTGTTCTCAAACCAGTGGGAACAGGTCGTGCAAGATTGTTTAGTCTGTCATTGGCTAAGAAACAGCTACGAACCAGACTGGCTCATCCATCAATCGTTAGTTCCGTTAACGTCGACTCCCGTATGGACTCCCGTTCCAAAGGAATCCAATCGTCTAGATGTCATTTGCTCAAAAATCAAAGATCTTCAACGAAAGAATGCGATTCATTTATTCCGCATTCAGTCCTCCCTGGGCTTCTATTCGATAATTTTCCTCGTTCCGAAATGCACCAGAGGTTGGAGAGCGATTCTCAACCTCAAACCACTGAACAAATTCATTCTTTCACCAAAATTTCAGATGGAGACTGTGGCAGCGGAGATGACAGGGCTGAGAAAAGGCATGTGGGCAGTATTGATAGATCTGAAGGATGCATATTTTCATATTCCAATGTCAATTCCTTTTCAGAAATACCTTCGCTTTGCGTTCCAAGACAATGTCTGGGAGTTCAATGCATTACAGTTCGGTTGACCACAGCCCCGAGGATCTTCACAAAGTGGTTCTCGCCATGACTTCTTATCTGCGCAGGAGAAACATAGCTGTTCATACTTACATAGACGACTGGCAGCTGAAGGCGGGGAATCCGGTCACTCTGCGCAACAATCTTCAGGTAGACTGGCCTTACTAAAGGATCTGGGATGGATTGTGAATCTAGAGAAATCGGAATTGACTCCATCCCAGGAGTTTGTGTATCTGGGAATTCTCAATCTCAGGGACGATGTGGCTTTTCCGGCAGAGTCAAGAGCTTGATTTCAGTTCTGGGGTCAATTTCTCTAGGAGCCTATCTGACGTTGCGTCAATTTCTCAGAATACTGGTTTTACTAGGAGCTCTGGAGAAGATGGTTCCTAATGCGGCACTCAGGCGCAGGCCGATTCAGATGTACTTAATGTCATTCTGGTCTCAGAGAATGGATCCATTATCTCTGGGGATTCCAGTAAAAGAACCATTGATATTCCATCTTAATCTCCTGCGAGGTGTTCCTCTACTGCCTCCTCAACCGCAGATATCCATCTTCACAGATGCATCGACGACGGGTTGTGGAGCAGTATTGAACCATCTGTCAGTGTCAGGGGAATAGGATTGGACCAGTACGCAGAAACATATAAATGTTCCCGAATTGTTAGCGGTGGCATTAGCACTTTGAAAAATTTGAGAGCTTAATCCGAGACAAGATTGTCCTAATAAGGACAGAGAACTCCACAGTAGTGTGTTATCTGAACCGCCAAGGCGAGACGAGATCACCGGAGTTGTGTATGATGATATGGAACCTTCTGCTGTGGTGCCAAGAGAGGAATGGCATTCTTCGGGCAGCACACGTTCCAGGAAGATTGAACATCCTAGCAGATGCTCTCAGTCGAAGAACGGTTTGTTGTTCGATGGAATGGCAGCTCAACCAATCGGTAGCAGAGGTTCTATTCAAACATTGGGGCAAGCCAAATGTGGATCTATTTCCGATGAAAGGAAACGATGAAAGGAAACGCAAATATGGGCACATTCGTGTCCCCGATCCTGGACCCATTAGCTCTAGCAGTAGACACACTGGCGATAAGTTGGAAAGGAATGTACGCGTACGCGTATCCGCCAACGATTCTCATCCCAAATGTTCTGGCAAAGATAAGAGAGGGAATATGCCAATTACCACTGATCACTCCTCATTGGCCAGGCTGATCATGGGTTACGGATCTGCTCGACCTTCTGGTTTGCAATCCAATTCCTCTTCCAGACAGAAGGGATCTGATCTCTCAGAATAAAGGTCTGTATCTCCACGACAGACTGATGTTCCAATTGAGTGCATGGAAGTTATCAAGCAGCAAGCAATTGAGGGTGCCTTTTCTGAGCAAGCAGCGAAGTTTGTTGCTTCAGCCAGAAGTGAGTCAACCACCAGAACGTATAATTATAGAATCAAAAATTTGCAGAGCACTTGGTGTAAGGGAAGAGGTATTAATCCCTTTTCTGCATCTGTTCAACACGTAGCAGATTTTATCTGTCATTTATACAAGGTTGACAAACTTGTACCTTCAACCCTAGCAGCATATAAGTCTGCATTAGCTTCAGTCGTTCCCAGTCTGGCCGCTGTAGGAGTGGAGAAGACACTTTAAATGAAGTTATTAAAGGAATGAGCAATCTGCGACCTAGACAGCCAATTCCTATCCCAGCATGGAATCTATTTCTTGGTCTACAGGTTTTAGGGTATGCTCCCTTTGAACCAATTAGATCTATAGATATTAAACTGTTAACTATAGTCAGTTTTCTTGGTTGGTGCAGCATCGGTGAGAAGCGAAATTCATGCGCTGTCTGCCGAACAAGACCATTTTGTCATTACCGGTGAAGGTTTAAGACTATTACCACGTCTTTGTTTCCTGGCAAAGAATCAGTCACTTAAATATCCAGGACAGCCGATCAATTTGGCGAGTTTAATTAGACGTGACCCAAACTCTTTTGCTTGGTGTCCTGTCAGATGTCTGAAGATGTATAAGAAACGTACTGAGGAGTGGAGAGATGACCTGAAAGCTCTGTGGTTATGTCTCAAAGCTCCTCATCTTCGCGCCTCGAAAGACACCATTTCTTGTTGGATAGTCGATGCTATTCAGATGTCGGATAAAATCGCAACAGGAAAGCAGATTGATCATTTGAACGTCCATCGAGTCCGAGCACTAGCAGCATCATCGACCCTTTATAAGGGTGTCTCTTTAGAGGAGGTGATGTCTGTAGCACAATGCCATGCAGAGTCGTCATTTACTGATTTCTACCTTCGCGATATCGCCAGTGCACTTAATCCGGTAGCCGTTGCCAATTTATCGAATCTCACTTAAAGCCACGTCTGACCACTGTTGCGCATACATCGTAGGGTTCTCCCATAGGCACTGACACTGGTGATGCACATGATCTGTGAATGGCCATGGATTGGGCGAAGCTCCTGCGATGATCAAGAAAGACCAAGCACTCAGAATGGTGAGTGTTTTCTTAGTTGACGTGACTAATATTAATTTACATACAGTCGAATTCCCAGACTGATTAGGTAAAAGTGTGGTTCAAGAGTATCTTATTCATTGCAACAGACAATAAACTCATTCAAATTTGAAAATCTAATCGATATACTGATAGTTTTTTCAAAATTACAAGTTGTAGTGGCTTCTTTGCATTCTCCTGTACTGTCTTAGCTGAGACTTGGGCCTGACATGGGTCTGGTGGGTGTTGCCTCCCCTTTTTGACGGCTCTCTGGAATTTGTGCGGACAAATGAGGGAGGGGAGGGAGGTGAAGCGTGGTCTAGACCATAGAAGTTTAGCACTCTATCAGTCAGATGGCGGGACCCAAGCGTATGCTGGAGTTCCAGTCTTCACAACCTTCTCTGTCGGATGGTAGATGAGAGCTGTTTCGAGCCTTGCCTCCTGCCAGAGTTTCTTGCCTGTCGAAATCCGGAGTTTATCATAATAGTACATCTGGTAAGTATTATTCGAAGTAGAGTCAAAAAAGCATCCGCTTTTGTTTCTACAAGAATTGATAATACTTACCAGATGTACTATGGCACCCCCCTCAGCCGCCCGCTGAGGCGAGGCTGAGCTGCTTTCGCTGTTTGTCAAGACAAATATAAGATGAAAATGACTGTTGTTGGGAATTGACTCAGTATCTGGAGGCTATGGTAATTCCCGAACACAGTATGGGCAGGACCATGGAGAGTGTGGAGGTTTAATTGTTTATTCTGAGCTAGACTAGATAATAGACATTATCATAATAGTACATCTGGTAAGTATTATCAATTCTCGTAGAAACAAAAGCAGATGCTTTTTTAATGTGGTGGCAGGCTTGGAATTTGTCTAGAGCTTCCTTTGGAGCTGCCAGCTGTTACAGTTATACAGCATCAAGGATACGCAGGTTGCATTGTATAACAGTAGTCTTTTTATCAAGGGAATCTTTGATCTAAGAACTCTAAAGCTATGTTCCTCATGACGCAGCGCGGAGCAATGTCAGCAGTACTGCAAAGCAGTGAGCACAGGATTTTACTTTTCCTCCATGGTTCGCCTCCACGAAGTGGATCGTTATTTTCTTTAGTTTCTAGCTTTGTAGATAGGTATATGTGAGCGAACTGTTGGATTCATTCATAAAGATATTCTCAAGTTAGTTTGTTTGCAGCTATTGGGAGAAGTTCGTCAAGGGGTTTCTTTTCCTCGTCTATGAAGTCCAGTTCGTATTCCATCTCTAGCGACATATCCAGTATTGACACTGGTGTGTTTGGTCTTGTGGAACTTTCCCGCATGGATTTCAATCCAGCAGCAAGGTAACAGGTGAAAAGCACAGGAGATAGACCATCTCCCTGTGGGGAGCCGATTGACATCTCAAACTCTACAGACTTCACTGACTTGACTTGTGCTCTCAGCTTGGTGTTGTTGCAAAATTATTTTCTAAGTTTTATTAATAGTATGACTGTCTGGGTGGTCGATTCATAATTGTTCTTAGCTCCGATCATTCTCAAAGGATATGGTTTCTCACTATGACAGCAATCTCCTCCCATGCTGTGAAAAGAGCTTAACATATGTAATGAAACAATTTGTTAATTTTATTAAGGTAGATGCCCATGTCACTTGATGCCTCCCCTATGGACTTTAGCATTTGTGGGGTTCTAACGGGCCATCTACAGTAGCGGAAAGTTAATAGTCTCAACAGTCTAAAACTACTTGCTTTAGAAACGGAATGGAAGGTACCAAGGCAAACTGTCACAAACATAAAGCTCTCTTCTTGGCATAGACGCTGCAGGATGATATATCATGCTTATGTGTCACAAATTGAACATTGAGCACCTCGTAGTAAAGTTTCACAAAAACTGTTTGTTTTTGGGAGTTAGTTAGCACCTTACTAAATAGCTATTATAAACCATGACTTGTTTGCTCGGAAAACTCACTGTATCCATGCCTATACAGGCGAGACATTGCACTCCTCAGTATTCTTGTTTTATTGCTGTAGTGCTTCCCTACTGTGAGCTCTTACCAAGACATGAGGAAATCTATTGACAAAGATACAATCTTAAAATTCCTGAGTGATTCACTGAAACATATTTCATTCTGCAACATCTTAGCAGTAATAAAGGAAAGTTAAAACGAGCATTGTTTGTCTAATTTATAGTGCGGCGAAATCAAACTACACAGACTGTGAAATGGCAAATAGTGGTGGCCTAGAACAGGACATTGGTGCCTCAATTGGCAAATACATCATCATCGGCCTAGCGGCGATCAATCTGCTCAGGGAGGTGTGTATTAAGGCATATTTGTTAAGCCCCCCCCCCCCCTTGTGTCAACTTAACCTTTTAATGGTCAAGCCGGCCAAAAAGGCATTGGCAGTGGTCTTGAATGTCCATTTGCAGGCCAAGAGAAGACTATTTTTGAAATTTTACTGCTGGAATGGCTGGCCCCATAACTGAGCCAGTCATTCCATTGGTAAATTCTTGAATATTGTCTTCTCTTGGCCTGCAAATGGACACTGACTAAGCACAATACTTTCTTGACTATTACTTCTCTGATGGTCAAGCTGGCCAAAAATAGCCTCTGAGAGATATCTTTTTGTAGGATAATAGAAAGGTATATTTTTAAACTGCAGTGGTAAATTTATAAAAATAGTATTATCTTGACCTGCAAATGGACATTCATTTAGCAAAGATTTCAGTTTTCTTACAGATCTTGACCATTAGTACATTAATTGATGTATTGAGCATCTAAAGCTCTTTGTGATGCTGTTGACACAAAGGGGGTTAACACTTTAACACTCATATCAGCCAAAATGGCTTCTGCAGTGGTTCTGAGAAGTGTTCATTTGCAGACCAAAAGAAGACTATTTTTGAAAATTTACCACTGGAATGACTGGCTCAATAATCAACATTACATAGTATATAAGATAATTTTGTCAGTACCATACTTTCGTGCCTATATTGTGCAGTTATTTTGCTCCAGGCCAGAAGGCCTTGTATTATGCATTAGTATAAACTTTTATCACATTTTTGGGCTCAGATTTCGGGTCTGAACGGCCGCCCCGATGTCCAATTAAGACAAAAAATGTGATATATCAAAGGGAAACCACTATTTCCTCTTGCCTGCCATATTGCAATAACCAATATTGTGGGCTACATTGTGTGTAACAATTGTATTCTATGTAATATTTGTAAATCTTACGTGTATGATTCTTAAATGATGAAATAAAACTCAAACTGACAAGTCATTGTACACGTATTGTCGTATTCTAGCGTGTTGTAAACCAACTTAAAATGACCCAAAGCAACGTAAGAAATAAAATGAGGTTATATCCCTTCTTAAGTTGGACGACCAAATTAAAGCTCTTGTGATTGCAGGCATTCCGCTGACCTTTATTTGGACTAGAAGGAGACTTTCCAAATAAAAACAGATTTTTCAGTGTCGCAAATGCCAATATCACAAATTAATAATAAATATATACAGAAGATAATGTTTTTAAAACAATCTGAGCAATAAATGCACTATTACCTAATCAGTAAATGTATTCGGCAATATATACTGAACCAAAAAAGTTTAGCAACACTGAGAATATTACTGTATAAATGTTATTTAACAAAAACAATAAATTGATTCAAATATATTATTTAATTGATAGGCCATTTTCCAATTTGAACAACAGTCTCTTGTTACTGTAATTCTAGCATAGCGCCTTTAATACGGCATCATTCAACGGAAGGGTCCAATTTATATAATGACACTGAGCTGTCAATACCCGTTGTGACCTCCGCGCGCATTAACTACCGCCATACATCGCTTTCTCATGCTTCGAATTAATGTCACGAAGAGGAATCGCATCCCATTCCTGGAGCAGTGCAGCTTCCAGCTTCCGCACGTTGTGAAAATGTGGATGGTTCTCACGCACCATACGGCCAAGAATGTCCCACACGTGTTCGATAGGAGACAGGTCCGGTGATCGCGCTGGCCAGTCCAACACCGGAACGTTGTTAGCCTCAAGGAAATCACTGGTGACCCTAGCTGAATGAGGACGGGTGTTGTCTTGCTGGAACATAAAGTCTGCATGATGCTGCATAAAAGGGATGGCAACAGGGGCGACAACTTCTTCACACTAACATTGAGCCGTTAAATTTCTGCGAATCACTATAAGATCTGTTTTGCCATTTTCTTGGATTCCAGCCCACACCATGACACTGCCGCCACCGAATCTGTCGTGCTGAATGATGTTGGCTGCCTCATACCGTTCTCCTAAACGTCGCCAAACCTGTTACCTACCATCCGCCACATCCACACTAAACCTCGACTCATCACTGAACAAAACGTGGCTCCATTGTTGAGCACGCCATCGCTGATGAGTTCTTGCCCATGCAAACCGATTCTCGATGTGATGCTCTGTAAGCGGAACAGCAACAAGTGGACGACGGGCATGCAGTCCAGCATCATGGAGTCTGTTTCGCACAGTTTGTGCATGCACTGTAGTGCCGGTAGCGGTGTGCAAATTACGGGACAGCCACGGCGCAGTCTCAAACCTGTGACATCGTGATGACATCACTAAGTAGCGATCTTCTCGTGGTGGTGTTGCTCTCGGTCTGCCAGATCGTGGTCGGTCATTAACATGTCCAGTTTCCTGCTCACGTTGGCGGAGACGGGAAATGGGTGAGGCGTGAACATTAAAATGTTGATCAACAGCGCGAATGCTCTGCCCAGCAGCGAGTCTTCCCATTGCTTCATGGCGCTGATTTTCGGGTAGCCTTGGGCGGCGGCCCATGTTCGGTAGGGTAAACTTTTAAGCGTTTTCTGTTAACGTTCGTTATCTGCTTTTGCAATATGGTGAATTTTTGCTTTCGCTACCCGCCAATGTGGGCCAGTGCATGAAAAATGCATTTTCACATGCAGTAAGCGTGCGGCCGAGAACTGCAAGAAATGATTTGCATTTCTTCATGATCAACGAGACATTACATTGACGAAACATGCCTGCAAATTTGGTTATAAATGGATGCATAGTTTTAATACAACAAACCAAACTTCACTGTTGCTAAACTTTTTTGGCTCAGTATATTTACTGCAACCTAATCTCGTCCTATAGCCTAATACATCACGTGATTTCTATTTTTTCGCGACGCCATTTTACGTCAAACTTTGGATTAATTTTGATGAAACAAACACTGTTTATTAAAATATACGCAATATTTAGGCGGTCCCAATTAATAATTTCACTCCGGCGATGATGGATATAAGGTACACATTAAGCATAGGCGTAAGATTGTAAGAATTTTTAGTGTGAAAAATTCTTAATGTTCTAATTTTGTGTTATTTTTTGTATAATTTTTTCTTGCAATATACCTAATAGAAGTCGCCACCCTTTCTCAGATGTTTGGATTTAAAGAATTTACAGCTCTTGTCTTATTAGAAGCCGCGGGTACTAATGAGCGTTTTGCGGAACCAATTTTCGTTCGTCTGAAAAATGTTTTGCAATCTTTCTAAACTATGACTGCGTGTTATATATCTGTATAAGAGTTTGTTGGCTCATATTTTGTCCAATTTTGCCCTGCGTGTTATCTATTAGGGCGCAATATAGACACGAAAGTATGGTATGTTTTTAGTTATGTAAATAAATCAACTTTGAATAATGCAAATTTTTCTCATCATTCAAATTAAGTAAGATGTCCAATGTGTTTGTTGTCAGTGTGTGGTTAGCCACCTTTAACGATCATGTGCTAATGTAATATCTAAATTGGGTTTCAACGAGCGACGTTATTGGAAAATATATTAATTTTCTTTATAAAATTTATCCATCAAAGGGTTAATCGCTTGTCAAATAGATTACATGATTATATAACTCAACAAATTTAATTATAACATAAGATCAATGGCACTTATAGAGGATCTCGACCGAGGTCCCATGTAATATCACTGTTATCAACCTCTTCGAAAATTATCAATTTGCACTCACTAAAACGTGTGCAAAGTGATAATTTTCAACTCAGTTGATAATATGATATTAAATGGGACCTGATTCAAGACCCTCTATAGGTACTAGTACTCTTAGGATATAATTGGAGTAGTTGAGTTATATAATCATGTAATCTATTTGACAAGCGATTAACCCTTTCAGGGCTAAATTTTATCAACAAAATTAAAATATTTGTTAATTAAATGTCCATTTGCGGTAAGGTATTCAAGCCAGTCATTCCAGTCATAAATTTTCAAAAATATATTTGCTTTAGCCTGCAAATGGACATTGCTCAAGACAACTGCAGAGGCTGGTTTTGGCATGAAATGGTTAAATAGAACAAAGTTAACAATACCTTACCATATCAGGTACATGTATGTTGTCTAATTGGTTCAACACAACAAACAGTATAATATGAAAAGATCCTTGCTATACTGTTTTTGCTTTATGTAGCAACTGCTGTCAGTTAAGTATTAGAGGAAATGGTTGAAACAGTTACACTAAAAATTGTTCAGAATTTTTGAAAAGCCAAAATTTCCTAAACATACTCTTATATGTTCACTTCACAAATATTGCAGACCCATACTGAACCAATAGCTCTGTAGTGGTCTTGGGGAATGTCCATTTGCAGACAAAGAGAAGACTATTTTTGAAAATTTACAACTGGAATGACTGGCTCGATAACCGAGCCAATCATTCCAATGGTAAATTTTCAAAAATATTCTTCCTTTGGCCTGCAAATGGACATTCAATAAGTAAATATGTAAATTTTTTAAGCAAATTTTGTCAGTGTTAATTCATAGCACTGTATGTGACCAGATGTTGAGAAATTCATGCACAATTGTTGGTTATATGGTGAAATAAAACAGGGATAATAGCATATATTATAAAACATTTATGCTTTGCTCATGTTTCCCAAGGGACATTTTACCCAATTTAATCCATGTACTCACTATTAACTTTTGTTGCACATCTTCAGTGATTGCTATGTATATTGATCTCATGATGGTTAGAGTTGCATGGCATTTACCTATTTTAAAACACCTTGTCCTCGAACTCGGCCCCAGTGATGATATATCCTGATATATGGTAATATTTTCTTCGATATCATTATCGTCACCGGAGAACCAAAATGGCCCAGCTCTAGTTAGAGTTTTAAAGAACAATTTATTAAATAATTTTTCATTTGTTTTTTCCCCAGATATTTCAAATTTTTCAACGTAAACTGGGCTACTTCGGTTTTGAAAATCTCATAGAATGGATCACCTATGTCACTGCTGTGTTGTTTGTTCTTGACTTCACTTCATGTCAGCGCGTAACAGGATGGAGAACGGTAAACAATATTAAATTAATAAAAATAATAATAAAAATAATAATAATAATAATAATAATGTATGAACTGCACATAGGCCGGGTGCAAATTTTCAGACACATTAGAAGTATTGTAAATCCGGAAATTGCACTTTTAGTAGAAATTATGGACCTATTTCTACAGTTATGCATGTTAAGTAGAAGCATGGTAGATTTATTTAGTAACATATCGGTTGATTATCAGGACTGTTCACATCCTAGCTGGTTAGATCTTATATCTTTGAAGCTAGTCCTTATTGAGGGCCCATGTGCTGTTTAGCTTTATGGAATTAGGCCCATTATTCAGTGCAGACTGTTAGATTAATATGCCAACAGTGTGAATCCATTCAGGAGACTGACATTGAAGTTAGTTAGCACTTCCTTAGGGGGGGGGGGTGATGTTTAGGGTCTCTATAGATAAAGTACTGTCCTGCCTTCTGCATGTCAGAGGTCACTTGACATTCATATCACTGTCTTTGCTACCTCGCAGTATAGACCAGAAATAACGTAACTTGTTTCCAAAGCTAATATAAGACGCTCTGTTGAATATATTGAACATATTTGGATTGTAAGACGTTCCAAACCAATTATGTTCAAAATATGCAACAGAACATTTACTAACTGACATGTTTCAGGTTTTTTTGGAATAATGTTCCAACTTATTTATGAGCGGTACTGTATGCCATAGGAATTATTATACATGTAATGATTAGGTGCTCTTCTATTGGAAGCCCTGGTTAGCTATATAAACATCAGGATTCTGGCGTTATTAACCCTTTAATGGTCAAGCCGGCCAAGACCAGCCTCTGCAGTCGTCTTGAGGAATGTCCATTTGCAGGCCAAGGGAAATAACTGAGCCAGTCATTCCAGTGGTAAATTTTGAAAAATACTTATTAATGGCAAGGCAACCACACTGGTTTCTATGACAACATTGATCAGATAATATCACAATGAATATATATCTGATTAGCTATATATCATCATATATTATGTTGTGTTTATTTAGGAGTGGCAGTGGCAGGTTGGAGCTATCTCTGTCTTTCTCGCATGGATGGATCTTCTGCTGTTCATACGAAAATTTCCTCGATTGGGCATCTATGTTGTGATGTTCACTGATGTCCTCAAGACCTTCGCACAATTCTTCATCGTCTTCTTTCTCTTCATTATCGCCTTTGCTTTAGGATTCTATGCATTGCTGCAGAATCAGGTATGGATATTGGATTTAGATTCAAACCTTTCGCAATCCTTTATTAACCCCCCCCCCCCCCGCTTGGAATATTGTGACAACACTTCATGAGAAGGTTGGCTATGGTAGTAGGCAAATGCACCTTATTTGAGGGTCAGTCAGCCCGTCCCTCCGTCCGTCCATCCCTTTGTCTCTGAATTTGTGTCCGTCTGTCCATGCAAATTTTGGTTTTTCGTTCAATAACTTTATCTTTGCTTGGAGTATTGTGACGAAACTTCATGGGCAGGTTGGCTATGGTAGTAGGGTAGTAGGGAAATGCACCTTAGTTTGAGGGTCAGTCAGCCCGTTCCTCCGTCCATCCATCCCTTTGTCTCTGAATTTGTATCCGTCCATCCGTGCAAATTTTGGGTCTTCGTACAATAACTTTATCTTTGTTTGGACTATTGTGAGGAAACTTCATGGGAACATTGGCTATGGTACTAGGTAAATGTACATTATTTTGTGGGTCAGTCAGCCCATCCCACCATCTGTCCATCCCTTTGTCTCTGAATTTGTGTCTGTCCGTCCGTGCAAATTTGGGGTTTTCGTTCAATAACTAGCTTTGCTTGGAATATTGTGTGGAAACTTCAGTGGAACATTGGCTATTGTACTAGGTAAATGTACATTATTTTGTGGGTCAGTCAGCACATCCAACCATCTGTCCATCCCTTTGTCTCTGAATTTGTGTCTGTCCGTCCGTGCAAATTTTGGGTTTTCATTCAATAACTTTAGCTTTGCTTGGAGTATTGTGTGGAAACTTCATGGGAACATTGGCTATTGTACTAGGTAAATGTACATTATTTTGTGGGTCAGTCAGCCCATCCCTCCATCCGTCCATCCCTTTATCTCTGAATTTGTGTCTGTCCATCCGTGCAAATTTGGGGGTTTTGTTCAATAACTTTATCTTTGCTTGGAGTATTGTGAGGAAACTTCATGGGAAAATTGGCTATAGTACTAGGGAAATGTACATTATTTTGTGGGTCAGTCAGCCCATCCCTCCATCCATCCATCGCTTTGTCTCTGAATTTGTGTCAGTCTGTTCGTGCAAATTTTGGGCTTTCATTCAATTACTTTATTTTTTTCTTGGAGTATTGTGACGAAACTTCATGGGAACATTGGCTATGTTTGTAGGGAAATGTACATTATTTAATATAGATTAATTAAATGCTACAATAAATGTCATGTCATTTCTGTTTTGAGATGGTCAGATAAGATTGTGTCCATTATCTTTGGTTAGTATCATTCAATAACTAAACCTTCTACTTGAATGTGTTATTGAATAGGTTAGTAATCTCATGTGGCTAATTTATAATTATGAGCTCCCATTTGTCTGTGTATCCATCCATATGTCTATCCAAATCAGTAGGATTATGTCATCCCACAAACATGGCTGCCGTTGCGGGGGGATTATTTGATTTATATCATCTAGGTGTTAAAATTTGGTCCAAATTTAAGTTTTCTAATTGGAAATGTTCGTTTGCAGATCAAGAGCAGATTTCTTTTGAAAATTTGCCACTGTAGTGACTAGATCAGTTAACATTAGGCATTCTAGTGGTATGTTTTACATAGTGGATTATTTTAGACCAGAATGCAGTCAATGCTGTGCTATTGCAAATTCCCACACTTTCACCACCTTTGAAGTTCTCTCCCACCCCCACATTACCCCATCCCCACCATTAAGATTCAGCCAAATGTAAACATTGTCTCAATGTTGTCATAGAAACATGTGTGTAACTAACCTACCAATTTGAGTGAATTCCGCCAACTTTGACTTTTTGTCCAGTGTTTACCGTAATGTAAATGCCATTTTGCAGTCGGGAATCATATAGGAACTCGCTTAACAAATGCGATTGAATTCCACCAAACGGTTTCGAAAGAAAAAGCTAAATGCTTGGTTGAGGCAATGGACCTTTCCATTTTTAGCTATTCCCCACCCATCACTAGCTAAGCTCCACCCACACCTCGCCGTGTTGGGAATGATCAATCCCCAAATGCCCTAGCTATCAATTTCCTGAAAACTATACAGGGAAGCTGTTGAATATTTTGTACCTAATTTGACTGGGTGCTGTTGCTGCCTATGGCAGCGGCAGCAACAGCGCCCAGTCAAATTAGTTTCAAAATATTCAACAGAATATTTGTTAAATAGTAAAAGCAAACAATTTGTACAACAATGTATAGACCATCTTCAAATATGCGTTCATGATTTACTTATCGACGTCATTCATTATGATGTCATCGTACACATCACGCAGTTCATTATGACGTCATATGATGGGTGAGTACTCTGGAAAGGTGAATTGCAATATCCCCTCCATTTTTTCAAAACCCATGGGTATAAAAATAGACAAAATAGACAATAAGTTGACATGTTTCCAAAAGAAAAACAGCTTAGTTCGTAAGAAATGATCTATTAAATAACTTTTACATAATTTTAGATAATTAGATTGAATGTCTTCCAATACCATTACGTTAAAAAGAATTTCAACAAGACTTGATTTTTCTTTACCGACATGTTATTTGTGACATGTACTGTAATTAGATGTAAGTAGAGTACTCAAATTTCATCAGTCTCGAATTTCGTCGATCAGATTTTATTGCGTACCTCAAGTAACGTAGTCTCACATATGGCTCATGTTTGAGTATAAATTTTGATTCGATTGACACTTCCTAGTCAGCTGACACGATTTCTGCCAAATCTTTGATGAAATAAGAATTCTACTTCGAATAATACTTACCAGATGTACTATTATGATAATGTCTGTTATTTAGTCTAGCTCAAAATAAACAATTAAAACTCCGCACTCTCCTGGTCCTGCCCATACTGTGTCCGGGAATTACCATAGCCGCAGGTACCGAGTCAATTCCCAATCACATTCAGATTCATCTATTTTGCGACTTGAGAAAGTCACGTTTTTTCAAGCTCTTAAAATTTTCAATTTTAACTGAATTTAAGCGTTGTTGGAGTGCGTTATTGTTGGCATCATGGAAGACAAAGGGAAATCATCACAGGGGCAGGTTGTATCAATCTAGAATTTATACATTCGTGCCATAATGACTGTTTGAAATTTCCTTAAATTGGCACATTATTCTAAAATGGTAGCCATTGTTGGAGTCGCCCGGTACCCGTTAACTTATTAGTGTTAATCCGGGTACTCGGTTCTTTCTCTCTGCGACTCGGTTCTTTCTAAGATGGATGCGCTCTTAGCCAAGATGGCGGCGCCCATGATGTTTATTCCGCTTGGCTTCGCGTGTCTATGCACTCTATTTATGCCGATTTTTAGCTCTCGCTTCATTGTCGAGGGTGTTTGTAGCGATCGGCGTTTATTTCCTGGTCGTTTTAACGTTAGTTAACGTCTAGGTTGTGTTTTTAATTTTTTCACTCAAAAAAGTTTCAAATATTTCATGCCTGAGGCTTGATTATCATTAATTGAGAGAAAGTTAATGTTTCCTAGTAATTCAATTTTACTATCAGGTCTATTGTGCGTATTGCTCGTCATCAGTCATGTGCAGCGTTTTAATTCTTCTTTGTGTTCGCAGAAAGCCAAGAACCAGGACACTATGTCAGAAGTGCAACAGGTTCATGAAGCGCAAATACTCTGGTCATCACTGTGTAGCTTGCGCGAAGTGTAAAGTGGGAAGCCCATGTGATGTGTGCGCCAAGTGGTCGTCGGAGATGGTGGCAGAATTTGATCGGAATCGACGTGCGCACTTGGAGAGGATCGCGAGGGACAAGGCGGCCAAGCTGGATCAGGCGTCGTTGAGAGGACTGGAAGGTCGTTTGAATACTCGTATGGATTCAGCACCGGGCATATGGGCGGCCCAGTTCAAGGCAATGTTCGACTCATTGCAGTCCACGGTCCCGTCGATGCAGGCTGGTGCAGGGCAACCTTTAGGTGGTCCGGCTAGTTCTGCGGAGGGACAAGCACCTGCCCCTTCTCTGTCCTTGGCTCAAGAGCCGACGGTGGAGGAGGAAGATCTTCTTCTCATGGAAGATTCCGGCATGCCGAATATTTCGATGACGGCAATGCCCAGTACTTCCCAGGGGTCTCCCTCGGGATTTGTACGGGTTTGCCAGGCGGATGGTGATGTCGACGTTCCGTCGGGCATTTTCCATCCGGGGTTTGTGCAACCCGTGGTGTCGGTGGAGCCGTGTTTTGCGGTTCCTACCGGCATCCCGGCGGCGTTAGGTGCGGCTCCTATCGGATTGCCATTGCCTGCCGTAGGCAAAGCGGTCGTGGTCCCGCCTCCCGTGTTGGAGCCGATGGACTGTGGGGAATCCGTGTCCGGCAATTTGTTGGACACCGGTGCCGCTGGTGGTCGGGCTATGGATGCGCCCTATGTTGGTAGAGGTGCGTCCCATAGCTCTCAGCATGGATCGTCGGTGGCCTTCTCATCCAAGGGAGAGAGGGAAGATGAGAACGGTAGTTCTTTAATGGACGAATCCGTTTTCTGCACCGAAGCTGAATGGGTGCAGGTCCTTGGCTGGATGTCCGACCGTCTCGGGTTGGCATCTGAGCTTGGATCTCAGCGCGATCCGGCGATGGAACGGATGTCAGAGCGAGCGACTAGCGCTCTGTCAAGTGGCTCTTCTGCCATGCCGACACTCCCGTTGGACACGCAGACTTCCGACATGCTGGAAGTTGCGGCATACCGTCTGGTTCAGCCGGAGTATGCACTGCCCAAAGCCCCCAAGGGGGTGAGGAGTAGGGTCTGTTTTCCGGAGCAGGCCTACCATCAGTATGCCCGGGTTCCACGGCTTTCCGTCGGGGAGCGAGAGGCGCTGAACAGGCCGTTGGCTGGGAAGTCTAAGGGGCGTTCTAATCCTTTGGTTTCCCAGACCAATAAAGATCCGTTTAATGAGCTTATGCTCATTGAAGATGCGGCGAGGGCAGCCATGGCTGCGCTCTCGCATGGATGTACCCTCCTGCAGGGAATGCTGTCCTGCACGGAGGAGGGTGGGCAGGTGCCAGAGGCTGCTCCCGGAGTTATTCGGGACACCATGCGCCTGTCTCAAGATTGCCTGGCCAGGGTGATCACCAGGACATTGGCAGAGCGACGGAGAATGGTTCTCGATTGCGTAGAACCAGGACCGGAGATGAGGGCTGCGTTGTCGTCTGCGCCTTTCATCGGTCCAGGCTTGTTCGGCGGCTCGGCACGACAAGCTCTCTCCACGGTCGCATCAATGGTTGCAGAGCAGGAGGTAGTCGGCAAGTCGTGGAAGTCGACTAAGAGGACACAGCCGCAGCAGTCCTACAGGCAATATCGCCAGGAGCAGCAGAGACAGCGTCCAAGATCGCCCTTCCGTCCTTCAGGTCGTGATGCCCATCGGCCATCCGGCTCTCAAGGACCTGGCCGTTCATCTTCATACAAATCCTCTAATAAGAGGCCGTATGAAGATGACAGGAAGGGTGGCGGTTCGGGCCGCGGCGGTTACCGTAAGGATAACCGTGGCGGCGGTTCCGGACCGTCATATTCCAAGAAGCCGTGGGGGTCGGTCCTGACGGGTTTCCGGCGGGACCAGTTCCGGTGACGTCAGGAACGAAGGGAGTCGAGAATCTTCACCCAAGCGATTTAGCGTCTTCACGTGCAATCTTGACCGGCCAGCTGTGTGCAGATTCCTTCCGTCGGAGGCAGACTTCAACTGTTCTTAAGCCAATGGGAACAGGTCGTGCGAGATTGTTTAGTCTGTCAATGGATAAGAAACGGCTACGAACCGGACTGGCTCATCCATCAATCGTTAGTTCCGTTAACATCGACTCCAATATAGACTCCCGTTCCAAGGGAATCCGATCGTCTAGATGCCATTTGCTCAGAAATAGAATCACTTCATCAGAAGAATGCAATTCATCTAGTCCGCAATCAGTCATCTCTAGGCTTCTATTCGATGATGTTCCTCGTTCCGAAATGTACCGGAGGTTGGAGACCAATTCTCAACCTCAAACCGTTGAACAAATTTATTCTTTCTCCCAAATTTCAGATGGAGACTGTGGCAGTGGTAATGACAGGGCTGAGAAAAGGCATGTGGGCAGTGTCGATAGATCTGAAGGATGCTTATTTTCATATTCCAATGTCAATTCCTTTTCAGAAATACCTTCGCTTTGCTTTCCAAGACAATGTTTGGGAATTCAATGCGCTTCCGTTCGGCCTGACCACAGCACCGAGGTTCTTCACCAAAGTGGTTCTCGCCATGACTTCTTTCCTTCGCAGAAGAAACATAGCTGTTCATACTTACATAGACGACTGGCTGCTAAAGGCGGGGAACCCAGTCACTCTGCGCAACAATCTGCAGGTAGTCCTAGCCTTATTAAAGGATCTAGGATGGATTGTGAATCTAGAGAAATCAGAATTGACTCCATCCCAGGAGTTTGTTTATCTGGGAATCTTTTTCAATCTCAGGGACGGCGTAGCTTTTCCGGCGGAGAGCAGAGTCCAGAGCCTGATTGCAGTTTTGGAGTCGGTTTCTCTAGGAGCCTATCTGACGGCGCGCCAATTTCTCAGAATACTGGGTTTACTAGTATCTCTGGAGAAGGTGGTTCCATATGCGGCACTCAGGCGCAGGCCAATCCAGATGTATCTAATGTCGTTCTGGTCTCAGAGAACGGATCCGTTATCTCTGAGGATACCAGTGAAAGAACCATTGATATTCCACCTTCACTGATGGAAATCAGAACAGAATCTCCTGCGAGGTGTTCCTCTACAACCTCCCCAACCTCAGATGTCCATCTTCACAGATGCATCGACGACGGGTTGGGGAGCAGTATTGGACGATCAGTCAGTGTCAGGGGAATGGGATCGGACCAATGCGCAGAAACATATCAATGTTCTCGAACTATTAGCGGTGGTATTGGCACATCGAAAGTTCGAGAGTCTAATTCAAGACAAGATTGTCCTAATAAGGACAGACAACTCAACAGTGGTGTCTTATTTGAACCGCCAAGGCGGGACGAGATCACCAGAGTTGTGTATGATGATTTGGAACCCTCTGCTGTGGTGCCAAGAGAGGAATGTTATTCTTCGGGCAGCACACATTCCAGGAAGATTGAACATCCTAGCGGATGCTCTCAGTTGAAGGACGGTTTGTTGTCCGACGGAATGGCAGCTCAACCAGTCAGTAGCGGAGGTTCTATTCAAACATTGGGGCAAGCCAAATGTCGACCTGTTTGCGATGAAACAAAACGCAAAGATGGTCACTTACGTGTCACCGATCCCGGACCCGCTAGCTCTAGCGGTAGACGCACTGGCGATAAGTTGGAAGGGAATGTACGCGTATGCGTATCCTCCAACAATTCTCATCCCAAAAGTTCTGGCAAAGATAAGAGAGGGAATGTGCCAAGTGCTACTGATCGCCCCTTATTGGCCAGGCCGATCATGGTTTACGGATCTGCTGGACCTTCTGGTCTGCAATCCAATCCCTCTTCCAGACAGAAGAGATCTAATCTCTCAGAACAAGGGTCTGTACCTTCACGACAGACCAGAAATGTTCAAATTGACTGCATGGATGTTATCAAGCAGCGTGCAATTGAGGGTGGCTTTTCTGAGCAAGCAGCGAAGTTTGTTGCTTCAGCCAGAAGAGGTTCAACCACGAAAACATATAATTATAGAATCAACAAATTTGCAGAGTGGTGTAAGGGAAGAGATATCAATCCCTTTTCTGCATCTGTTCAACACGTAGCAGATTTTATCTGTCATTTATACGAAGTTGACAGCCTTGTACCTTCAACCCTAGCAGCATATAAGTCTGCATTGGCTTCAGTCATTCCCAGTCTGGCCATTGAAGGAGTGGAGAATGACACCTTGAATGAAGTTATTAAAGGAATGAGCAATCTGCGACCTAGACAGCCAATTCCTATCCCAGCATGGAATCTATCTCTTGTTCTACAGGTTTTAGGGCATGCTCCCTTTGAACCAATTAGATCTATAGACATTAAACTGTTAACTATTAAATCAGTTTTCTTGGTTGCAGCAGCGTCGGCGAGAAGGAGAAGCGAAATACATGCGCTTTCTGCCGAACAAGACCGTTTTGTCATCACGGGTGAAGGTTTAAGACTACTTCCACGTCTTTGTTTCCTGGCAAAGAATCAGTCACTTAAATATCCAGGACAGCTGATCAATTTGCCAAGTTTAACTAGACATGACCCAAACTCTTCTGCTTGGTGTCCTGTCAGATGTCTGAAAATGTATAAGAAACGTACTGAGGAGTGGAGAGATGACCCGAAATCTCTGTGGTTATGTCTCAAAGCTCCTCATTTACGCGCCTCGAAAGATACTATTTCTCGTTGGATAGTTGATGCTATTCAGATGTCGCACAAAATCGCTACAGGAAAGCAGATTGATCGTGCGAACGCCCATCAGGTCCGAGCACTAGCAGCATCATCGGCCCTTTACAAGGGTGTCTCATTAGAGGAGGTGATGTCTGTAGCACAATGGCATGCCGAGTCATCATTCACTGATTTCTACCTTCGCGACATCTCCAGCGCACTTAATCCGGTAGTCGTCGCCAATTTATCGGATCTAAACTAAGCCACATCCGACCACTACTTCGCACACATCACAAAGTCTTCCACTTACACTGAACAATGGCTATGCACATGACTTGAGTACGACCGTGGATTGGGCCGAGCTCCTGTGATGAACAAGAAAAGATCAAGCACTCAAAATGGTGAGTGTTTACATTAATTAAGTGACTATAAATATATTTACTTACAGTCGAAATACCAGACTGCTTAGGTAAATAGTCTGGTACAAGAGTATACTTATCCTCTCAAACAGACATTAGACTCATTCCAATTTGAAAATCTAATCGATATACTGATATTTTTTCAAAATTAGAAGTTGTAGTAGCTTCTTTGCACTCTACTGGACTGCCCTAGCTGAGACTTGGGGCTGACACGGGTCTGGTGGGTGTTGCATCCCCATTGACAGCCCTCTGAATTTTGTGCGGACAAAAGAGGGGGGGAGCGCGGTCTAGACCATGGAAGTTTAGCACTCTATGAGTCAGATGGCAGAACCGAAGCGTATGCCAGGGTTCTAGTCTCTTCACAACCTTCTCTGTTGGATGGTAGATGAGTGCTGGTTCGAGCCTCACCTCCTCCCACCAGTATTTCCTGGCTGTCGAAATCCGGAGTTTATCATAATAGTACATCTGGTAAGTATTATTCGAAGTAGAATCAAAAAAGCATCCGCTTTTGTTTCTACAAGAATTCTTAATACTTACCAGATGTACTATGGCCCTGCCTCAGCTGCCCCGCTGAGGTGAGGCTGAGCTGCTTTCGCTGTTTGTCAAGGCAAATATAAGACGAATCTGACTGTGATTGGGAATTGACTCGGTACCTGCGGCTATGGTAATTCCCGGACACAGTATGGGCAGGACCAGGAGAGTGCGGAGTTTTAATTGTTTATTTTGAGCTAGACTAGATAATAGACATCATAATAGTACATCTGGTAAGTATTAAGAATTCTCGTAGAAACAAAAGCGGATGCTTTTTTGATGCAGTCACATGATCTTTGAGACTAGTAATAAAAAATGTTGAATTTCTTAATACACTTTCTTAGGCCATTTTCAACCATCGATTTACCATGTGAAATTTGCAAATTGAGAGGCTCAAGGCCATCACGTGATTTGTTTGTACTCTATTGTCATTTTCCATGTACGTAGATCTTGATTTGTAACTCCACACATTACTGGTGTGTCTTTGTACGGCACTTCCTGCATAGCCATTCCATTACTAAAAAGCTTGTCATTACAAAAAATAAGTCCTACCAAAACATGCAATTTTCACAATATTACGGCATTTAATTAACATTCTGCTACCATAAATAGTATGCATAGTCTTTTTGGGAAAACTTGCCTCGGTCGCAGCACGTCATTCAGACCATTCACGTGCGCCAGGCAATGACGTGGTGCTCTACCGTATTTACCATGTTATTTCAGCTTCACATTGAGCGCATCGTGAGTGCTTTGAATATAGAAATAGCAACAGTATTCAACTCAAATACTAAAACATCGGCGGTTATGGCTTCACATTCAATAGAAATTTTATTATTTACAAAATTGTATGTCAGTATCATTTTTAATATTTCTGAAATTTGACTAAATATAACGGTGGACGAAATTGAGACTATGTCAACTACATTAATGCTATGTATGAGGGTGATTAATAATGCTTCTTTTGAGCTCAGTTTTTTATGTTTTCGTTTGAAATCTATGGATATAATTTCTTACATGCACCTACAACCTGTCTTAAAAACTGATCTACTTTGTGATTCGTGTCACTTTTCAGACACCCTTTGATAGTGTGGAGAACTCGCTATTGAAGACAGCAGTAATGATGATCGGCGAGTTTGAATATGATTCTATATTCAATAGTGAAGTTGAAAATGATCCTACGAGTATTGTCAATATTCAATGGCTGACGCGGGCATTGTTTGTCACGTTTCTTATCCTCATGTCAATCATCATCATGAACTTACTGGTGAGTGAATTACAAGCAAGCTTATTATAGCTACCAGAGACTTTGGTAGCAAACTAAATTTCATGACACCGACGCATGTAATGCATAATATGCGTAAAAACTAAAATGCACCCCACAGTGTTTTCTACTTTTTTTTAATCAGAAAAGTAAAATGAAGTTTTTAATTAAGTAGAATTGAATTTATTTTGTGTCATAAGCCAATAAGACAATCAAATTAAACCAAAAAAAATTCTTAGTGTTCTTCGATTAACCCTTTAACCCTTGAATTTGTTCAAGAAAATTTAAATTTTCTCATCTAAAACGTCTAATTTCAGAGCAAGAGAAGACTATTTTTTTTAATTTACCATTGGAATGACAGTCATTACAGCAGTAAATTTTCAAAAATAGTCTTCTATTGCTCTAAAAATGGACATTTCTGAACACCACTGCAGAAGCCATTTTTGGCTGCTAGGAGTGTTAAAGGGTTAACAGCCGCACTGCAATTTTGTAATGAGTTGTGACATCAAAATTCCCCTTTTATATTATATATCAGACTATCCAGGCAATACATTTTAGTCAAGCCGTGGTCGTCGAATCAATAATTTGCGACGTGCTAGGCTGATACTTATTGCTGCTAATAGCAGAAAAGAACTTTCCATCAAACGTTTCTCAAAATCATCTATTTCTTGAGTGTTGTTATGTTTTTTCTCAGTCTGATTTGATTTAGATGTGTATCTGTTCGTACTTGAATCTAATGTATATTTTAGATTTGTGTGGGTACAACCCTGCAGATTTTATGTGTGGCTGCATATGTGCAGAGATGTATGTGTCTGTGCAGGATCGGCTGTGGGTGCAAAGCTTTATGTGTCTGTGCAGGATTGGCTGTGGGTGTATAACTGTTAATGTCTGTGCAGATTCTGCTGTGAATGCATGTGTGTTACTGCAGATTCTGGGTTTGGTAACCCCCATTGTATTTGGTATAAATCTTTGCCTTGACCAAGGGAAGAAGCAACCTATTTTTTGTCAGAGGTCATAGAGCAAAGGGTGTGCTTTTTTCACGTCAAGAGTATACTTACCACCCTGATACTCTATGATATTTCTCAAATATCGACCTCGCTTCAATAACACTCAGAATTAAAAAGAAACTTCCCCCACTGGGCAGGTTACTCAACTGACAGTCCAGTGGATGTGCGGCCCAAACTCGCACATGCGTGGGGCTGTCTTTCTCTTCTCAAATTATTGACCAGCCATTGCAACACGCTTTGATTTACCTCTTAGAATTGCTTTTGATGATTTTGGAGCTTTTGAGTTGTTTTTCAACTTGCTTTGACTATTATAAGAATATCTGACACTGCCAAGTTGCCGGAGGATGTGCCCGGTCCTAGCCATCAGGTGTTTTTTAATATATTTTTAGATAAAAAATTTGCGTGTTGTACCGAATGGTAAAACCGTGATTCACGCTATTATGTGGATATGTCTATTAGGCTAGCTCATTTTGTGGGATGCCTAAATATTAGCTAACGCATGTTGTGCTTTGTATTTTCAGACACATTTAGCTGATTTATGACATGTTCCTCATGTATCCTTCATCTGAACAATTATTTATACTTGGTTTTCTGGGTCCATATAATTTATTATGAGTTTGTAGAGGCAATTATTACCATAAGAAGTAATTTTTCCGCATTCTCTCCCCGCCCCCCTCCCCCCCCCCCCCCACCACAGGGTTTGGATTCAGGATCAGGTATTCCTGCTGTTGTTCAGTAAACTTCACTCGTTCTTCAGGAGTTTATTCTTCTGAGGTTTTAGTATGGAGAGTAAGTTCATTTTATTAGCTCACCTGGCCAGAATGGCCAAGTGAGCTTATGGCATGGCGACCGTCTGGCGTCTGTCCATTCATCCATCTGTCAACTTTTGCTTAAAAATGCTACTCCTCATTAACCGCTTGGCGGATTTCAACCTAATTTGGGTGGAAGGTCCCTATGGAGGTAGGCTTCAGAGCTTGTATACCGAATTTTGATTGGTCATCTTGAATTTTCCGGGAAGTGCGGGAAATCATTTAAAACGCTACTCCTCATTAACTGCTTGGACAATTTCAACCAGGCTTAGTTGAGAGGATAGTACGCTGGTATGTTTCAGAACCTGTATACTGAATTTTGATTGGTCAATTTTTCCAGCGGCCATCTTCGATTTTCTGAAATTTTCTGGAAATCACTTAAAAGCTTACGCCTCGATAACCACAAGGCCAATTTCAGTCAAACTTGGATGGAAGAACGCTAGCTTTGTATGCTTCGGAACATATATACAGAATTTTGATTGGTCGATTTTTCCGGCAACCATCTTGTATTTTCTGAATAATGGCGGGAAATCCTTTAAAACTCTACTCATTAACTGCTTGAGCAATTTCAACTAGACTTGGGTGGAAGGATACTAGGCTGGTAGATTTCAGAACTTCTATACAAAATTTTGATTGGTCCATTTTTCTGGCGGCCACCTAGGATTTTCTAGAAATTTTGGGAAATCAGTTAAACGGCTACTCCTCATTAACCGCTTTAATGAGTTCAAGCAAGCTCGGCTGGAAGGACGCTAAAGTGCTATGCGTCCGAGCTTTTATATAGAATTTTGATTGGTCAATTTATTCGGTGGCCATCTTGAATTTTCCGAAAAATGGCTGAAAATCGTCTACTCATTAACTACTTCAACCAGACTGGCTGGAACGAGCCTAGGACGGTAGGCTTTAGAAGTTGCACATAGAATTTTGATTGGTCAATTTTTCTGCCGGCCATTTTGGATTTTCTGAATATTTTGGGAAATCAGTTAAAAGGCTACTCCTCATTAACCACTTAGCCAATTTCAACCAAACTCAGCTGGAAGAACCCTATGCCCGTATGCTTCAGAACTTGTATACAAAATTTTAACAGCTTGTTTTTGATGTTGGCCACTTGGGTTTTCCGATAAATGGGAATTCATATAAGATGCTACTCCTCATTAATCGCTTGGGCAATTTCAACCAATTTTGGTTGGAAGGATCCTATTGTCGTAGCCTCTAGAAATTCTATTCAGAATTTCGATAGGTCAATGTTTTGGCAGCAATCTCTGATTTTCTTAAGGTTTTGCGGAACCATTTAAAAAGGGTACGCCTTCAAAGCAATAACCCGATTTCAACAAAAGTTGGGTGTAAGGATCCTAGGACAGTAGGCTTCAATATATTAAACGAGTCTTGATTGGCCAGTTTTTTGGTGGCCGTCTTGGATTTTCCGAAAATCATCCATGTCTATTTAAGTGCAAATGGTTGAAATGCCAATGGTCCAGGTGAGCGCCACAGGCCCTTGGGCCTCTTGTTTTTTTATGAATTTTATGATTGAGTTTTGTGTTATTTATCTCTCTTGATGGTTTGCATAGCTTCAATGTGTTTATAAAGTTAAACTACTAATGAATCTTTGTTTGAGTGTGGAGTCTAGCATTCGCCTCTCAAGTATTTAAGTTCAAATTCTACTTGTCTCCCTTGTTAGCTCACCTGGCCTGAGAGGCCAAGTGAGCTTATGCCATGGCGGCCGGCCATCGTCCGTCCATCTGTCCGTCAAATCGCGTCTTCTCCTTAACGGTTTAACCGATTTCAACCAAATTTGGCTGAAATGATCCTAAGCTCCTACCCTCCAGACGTGTTTTTTCTGAATTTTGGGGGTGAAAATGTGAGATTTTATGAAAAATATACCTGAAATGGTCAAAATGCTACTCCTCCTTAGCTGCTTGACATATTTCAACCAAATTTGACTAGATGCATTCTATGGTGGTAGGGTCTAGAATGTCTTCAGAATTTTGATTGATCAATTCTTGGGGTGAAAATCTGAGATTTTATGAAAAATCTACAGGAAATGGTCAAAATGCTACCCCTCCTTAGCTGCTTGACATATTTCAAACAAATTTGACTAGATTCATTCTATGGTGGTAGGCTCTAGAACTTCTTTTCAGAATTTTGATTGACCAATTTTTTGGGTGAAAATCTGAGATGAAAAATCAACCGGAAATGGTCAAAATGCTACTCCTCCTTAACTGCTTAGCATATTTCAACCAAATTTGACTAGATTCCATCTATGGTGGTAGGCTCTAGAACTTCTTTTCAGAATTTTGATTGATCAATTTTTTGGGTGAAAATCTGAGATTTTATGAAAAATCTACATGAAATGGTCAAAATGCTACTCTTCCTTAGCTGCTTGACATATTTCAACCAAATTTGACTACCGTATTTCGCTTAATAGTAGCCCACCCCCTAACTTTGACATATGAGCTCCAATGATTTCTCAGCAGTTTCAAAACAGCAAAACTCTGTATTAGAAGCCCACCCCCTAACTTAGCAGACTGTATAGGAAAATTTTTCTTAAGAGCAAATTTTTAAGAATAGCGTGTATAATAACAACAATCGTGTCACAGGGTGTGTCTACTTCAGACCGATCTCTGCCCTGATACATTCCCGGCCCCTCTGGAAGTCAATACAGGCCTCTGATTTGTAAATCTCGATCGCCTATTAGGTTAATACTAATAGTAGACCACGTATGTTCAAGATATAATAAAGTTTATTCCACACTTTTGTAGTCAAAATGCGCGTAAAACAGTTTTGGCGTGATTAAATACCTTCCTTATAAATATATTTTAAGACCAAATTTATGTACCAAACAACAAGGACGGGAGAAAATGTGCATCAATTTTGTAATGCCGATCAACATTAAATGATCCAAATTGAATTATTACTAACGACAATATAGCCGGCTTCTTAAGTTGGTGAGCCAGCGGTTCTTGAGATGGGAGGCATCATGTTCTCGCAAGATATTATACGGTAACGGGAGTTTATCAAATGGGTACCCGTTTTTTAATATCAGTATAATACTCAGTTCCTATTGCGCAATGATAATATATAGATATTCCCGAGTTCCGAGTCCCCGATTCCAGAATATTTATATCCGAGTACTCGCTCTAAAATAAACTCTTCAATTGGAGGCGAATAACGTGATTTGTTTTTTTCGCGACGCCATTTTATATCAAATTGTGGATTGATTTTGATGTAATAAATGAGCTTTATTAAAGGATATGCAATATTTAGGCGCTCAAAGCAAATAATTTGACTTCCCCGGTGATGTTTTGAGGTATACATTAAACAGAGGCGTAGGGCGGTGGCAATTTTTTCGGGAGAAAATACGTTTAGAAAACTTTCTTGGGAAAACTCTGTAATATACTCCAACCCCCTTTCTCTGAGATGTTTGGTTGGAAATTGAACACCTCTTGTCCTAATAGAAGCCTAGGTTACTATTAAGCGAAATACGGTAGATACAGTCTATGGTGGTAGGCTCTAGAACTTCTTTTCAGAATTTTGATTGATCAGTTTTGTGTATAAAAATCTTAGATTTTATTAAAAATCTACCGGAAATCGTCAAAATGCTACTCCTTAGCTGCATGACATATTTCAAACAAATTTAACTAGATGCATTTTATGGTGGTAGTCTCTAGAACCTCTAATCAGAATTTTTATTGGTCAATTTTTCCGGTGGCCATCTGTTTTAATGTAAAGAATCATGTATATTTAAATGAAAATGTTTCAAATGCTAATTGTCCAGGTGAGCGTCACAGGCCCTTGGACCTCTTGTCTTCCTGATGAAGAATAAGAAGTTTTTAGGATTTGTTTACCTTTAGTAAGGTCCTTAGTTTTTTCTATGGGCCTGGCCTATCTTTTTCATCTAGGGGTCTAAGTTTTCCTTAAGGAATTTGTTAGTCTTCTGCAATTGGTTTTTTGGTTCATCATAACTAAAAACTAATTGTTTCCGTTTGTGCCTTTCACAGGGTTATTGAAAACAAATGCCCTTCCTGCCACCGATTTGTGAAGGCCCACTATTTCCCTCATGACTGCACTAGGTGCAGTACATGCGAGCCTTTGCTAAATTGCCATGTGTGTGAGTCGTGACCGGTGGAGGTTTTTAATGATTTCATTAATCAGCAGGTAAAGGATCGGGCGGCGGAGGAAAAGAGGCGTCTTAACAAGGAGTCTTGTGGTAAGAAGAGGAAGGCGTCTGGAGATGATGGGAGAAATGAAGAAGACAATCACGGATCTTGTCCCGGAGTTGCTCCGCACCTTGCTTCCCTGTTCAAGTTTGTCATTGTCTTGCTCATTTGCTCCAGGACAGTGTTTCCGTCTCTCGGTCTGGTGTTCTTAGGATGCCAGTTTTTGATGTAAAAAACCCAGAGATTGCTCCCGCTCATACAGTACTGAGGCTTGCCTCGTCCCTGGACCCGGAAGTTAAAGCCATGGCCTCGGGCGTTCACTTAGCGAACGTTCTAGAGCAGCCTAAGGCTACAGGTACAGCGCCTCACGCAATATTCCTCCTGCCCAGGCCGAGTTTGATCCTTTTTCAAGCTTGGCGTCTAATCTTTCTGGGAAGGAAGAAGAGGACCCTCTGTTATGGCCTGCCGATGGCCACGGAAATGGAAATCCATCCACCCCCACAGGGGCCGCATGGGTGACATTTTCCATGGAACTACTTCTTCGGGAGTAGGTTTCACGACTCAACGGCTAGGCTGGCTAGGAGCCGATGGCCATCCATACCATATCCATCGGCTTGCTGAGAGTTACCGTGAGGAAGGACCGAACTATGACATCATGCATGTAGCCCCCCCCCCCCCATGACGCCATAGATCCAGCTCCTGGAATAGCGACGGCACAAGCCATGCCGGCCCTTGCGTGTCTGTATGGCTTCCATGGCTATCCAGGAGTATCTCCAGCTCCAGCTGTTACCCACCAGTAAATGTGGTTGAGGACAACGAAGGCCCTAGGCTCGTCAAGCATTCACAGGTGGCCACCGAGGAGGACTGGCTGGATGCTTGCCAATGGCTGGTTAGCATCAAGCCAGAACTCCAGGTGGATCCAGCGGGACCAGCACCCGTGGTTGGAAGGGAAGTGGGTGATGAGCACCATGCCATCTCTCCCGTCTGTGGAGCATATCGTGGATATGTTCGCTGCAGCAGAGATGTCCATTCAGCCTATTGGGGCCTTGCGAGGTGGCACGGTGCTGCCATATCAGTTCTGTTCTTTATCAGAAGTACGGCGTCGTCCCAAAGCGTTGCACGGATGGCCATGCGGCTTTGGGCGAAGACACGGTCCCAGAGTCCCGGCCTGACACGGGACCCTTGTGCACTAGCGCTTTGCGCAACGCAAATTCCTCGCTGCGGGACACGGAGGAAAGTACGATAGGAGCCATCTCTTGCACGTTTTCCAGCTGCTACAGGTGGTAGTAGCAGCATCCGTGGCCCGCCAAGCATCTCTTACAGTCCAGAGAGCCATCCAGGACGACATTAACCTGGCTCTGGATTGCATGATGAGATCCGTAGTTTACGAGCGAGGTGCACATTTGCCCTTGACAATTTGTGCCTCTCACAGGACCTGTACATGTCAGGTCCAGGGTTGTTTGGAGGTGAAGGATGCATGCACCTCCAACAAACAGTAAACTTGCTGAACAACCAGAGGGCACTGCGTGAGCAGTTTGAAGTGCTCCGCAGGGAGCGTGTTGGAGCAGCTCCCCCTGCCTTCCACCCTCAGCAGACTAGAGGTAGTGGTGGTGGTCTTGTCAGAGGCCAACCACCTACGCAGCGTCGGCCACGACAACGCCAGCATAAGCCAGCTAGGGGAGAGCACAGGCTCCTCCAGCGCAACCCACCTCACAGCCCGCGTGACGCTGGTAGAGGAGCGTGGGGTTCTGGTCGTGGGAGCCGAACCTGATGGGTCGGCTCTCACAAAGACCACACCAGTGCTGCTAGGACAGCCACTAGAAACAGCGTAACTCTTGCACTTCTTTGGGCCACCTCAATCCTTAGGTGCACCCGTGGCAGGCCGTCTGGCTTTCCACATGCAAGAGTTGGAGCGGGTTATTCAGGACCGCTCAGTCTTGCGATGGCTTTCAGTCGGTTACTATCCCGACTGGATATCAAACCAGCCATTGCACCTGTCTCCGGTTCCGATCAGGACTCAAAATCCACGAGATCCAGATCAGCGGTTGTGTATAGAGGAAGAAATTCAATACCTCGTACAAAAACATGCAATTCAACCACACAAAAATGTCTGGGTTACTATTCAACCATGTTCCTAGTGACAAAAAGCGCTGGAGGGTGGAGACCAATTCTCAACCTCAAACCTCTCAACAGGTTTATCCTCACACCAAGTTTCAAAATGGAAACTAAGAACAGTGAAAGCAGGATTGAGGAAGGGAATGTGGACAGCATCAATAGATCTAAAAGATGCTTATTTTCACATTCTCATTGCGAAGAGCTTTTGTCGGTCCTGAGATTTGAATTTCAGGGCCACCAATGGGAAATTCAGGGTTTTCCCATTTGGTATATCGAGAGCTCCTCGGGTCTTCACTTGAGTAGTCCAACCTATGATGTCATACCTCCGCAGGTACATAGACGACTGGCTGTTAAAAGCACACACTAAAAAAAGTCTATCAGCAAATCTGCAGATAGTTTTGAAAACTCTTACAGATCTAGGCCGGACAACTTTAAAAAATCAGAGCTGACACCATCCCAGAAGTTTGTTTACCTGGGCATGTTCTTCGATCTAGAGATAGGGTATGTTTGCCCTTGTCAGGAGAGAGTAGAAGTGCTCATCACAGTCATACAGTCAGTGTGCAACAGTCGTCATGTCCTGGCACTTGAGAATGCTGGGGTTGATGGTTTCTCTGGAACCAGTCATTCCACAGGCAGCCTTATGCTGGCCGCCTATCCAGTTATTTCTCATGATACAATGGACCCAGAGTATGGGATTCCTGGAGTCAAAGGTGCCAATGTTGGAACTTCTTATTCACCACCTTCAATGGTGGATGAAAAGAGAGAATCTCCTGGTGGGGGTGACGTCACCTCCCCCACCCTCAGTTAACGATGTACACAGATGCATCAATGGAGGGATAGGGAGCTTGCCTGGAAGAAGACAAAGTATCGGGGCTTTGTGTTCTGGATCAGTCAAAAGAACATATCAAACTGCTAGAAATGCGAGCAGTAGTCTAAGCCATGGAACACTTCCTAGAGAAGCTCAAGGGCAAGATTGTTCTAGTTCAATCAGACAATACAATAGTAGTGACTTACATAAACCGCCCAGTCTCTGTATGATGACATGGAAACTGCTTTACTGGTGCCTAGATCATAGGATTTCGCTGAAAGCAGTTCATATTCCGGGAAGGATAAATCGATTTGCAGACTCATTGAGCCGAAGAATGAGCATTCTTCCCACGGAATGGCAACTAAATCAATGTGTGGCGGACCGTCTGTTCAATCGCTGGGGCAAGCCCAACATAGATTTATTCACAACGAACAAGAATGCGAAGATAACGATGTACGTCTCTCCAGATCCGAGCGCTATCGCAATAGATGCGCTAGCTATCAGCTGGGAAGGAATGTATGCATACGCATTCCCGCTAGCAATCCTGATTCCAAAAGCTCTCCAGAATATCAGGCAACAGGAATGCCAAGTGCTTCTGATCACCCCAAATTGGCGACGCCAATCATAGTATACGGATCTGCTGGACCTTCTGGTCTGCAATCCTGTTCCTCTGCCTCTGATGGATGACATAAACTTCCAGGGCAAGGCCTTGCACAACAACCCGTCAATGTTCCAATTGACTAAATGGATGTTGTCAAGGAATCAGCAGTTAAGGAGGGCTTTTCCGAGCAAGCAGCCATGTTTATGGCAAGAGACAGAAGGGGGTCAACCTCCAGAGCATGTAATTATAAAATCAACAGATATGCTGAATGGGGCTCCAAAAGATGTATTAATCCAATGGATGCATCTATTCAGGTAGTAGCCGATTTCCTGTCACCTTTTTGATGCCTATAGCCTCAAGCCTAACTCTATTGCTGGCTACAAGTTAAGCAGTTTTTCTGATTGCTGCAGCTTCAGCCAGACGAAGAAGTGAAATACCTGCTTTGTCAGCAGAGCCAGACCATTTTGTGGTTACAGGGGAAGGCGTCGGGCTTCTACCTAGAGTTAACTTTACGGATCTGCTGGACATTCTGGTCTGCAATCCTGTTCCTCTGCCTCTGATGGATGACATAAACTTCCAGGGCAAGGCCTTGCACAACAACCTGTCAATGTTCCAATTGACTAAATGGATGTTGTCAAGGAATCAGCAGTTAAGGAGGGCTTTTCCGAGCAAGCAGCCATGTTTATGGCAAGAGACAGAAGGGGGTCAACCTCCAGAGGATGTAATTATAAAATCAACAGATATGCTGAATGGGGCTCCAAAAGATGTATTAATCCAATGGATGCATCTATTCAGGAAGTAGCCGATTTCCTGTCACCTTTTTGATGCCTATAGCCTCAAGCCTAACTCTATTGCTGGCTACAAGTTAAAACAGTTTTTCTGATTGCTGCAGCTTCAGCCAGACGAAGAAGTGAAATACCTGCTTTGTCAGCAGAGCCAGACCATTTTGTGGTTACAGGGGAAGGCGTCGGGCTTCTACCTAGAGTTAACTTTATGGCGAAAAACTAGTCTAAAATATCCTGGTCAGCCTATAGTTTTACCCGCTCTGATTAGGTTTGATCCGAATTCAAAGGCTTGGTGTCCTGTCCGTGCATTAACAGGTTATAAACAACGTACACAGGAATGGTGGATGGACCCTAGTGCTTTATGGCTATCTTACATTGAACCCCATAGGAGAGCTTCTAAAGATACCATTTCTAGGTGGATTGTGGAATGCATCCAGTATTGCCACAAAGCCGCCACGGGAAAACAAGTTGACATGGCCAAGGCTCAAAGCGTCCGTGGTGTAGTGACATCCACGGCTCTGTTTAATGGAGTGCCGGTGGATGACATTATGTCAGTAGCAAAATGGCACTGTGAGTCTAGTTTTACAGATCATTACCTCCGTGACATGTCAAATCCACTTGCCTTATCGATTTTACATAAACGTTAAACTGTATATATTTGTAAATATTGTTCATAGGACCGTTGACTCACACACAGTGCAATTTAGTGGGGGAATCCCCGCTTTTCTGTACTGTACCTATCATCGCTAGCGGTGATTAAAGGAAATCGCGTCAAAATAGGTTAGTCCTATATTTGATGATGGTTATTTTTTGTCACATTTTTTATTGCTTACTAAAATGTTGATGGTTTGTGTTCTTTGTGGTTCTATCTAAGAGTATAAGAAATGAAGCTTTCGTCCGATGTCTTATAGTACTTTAGCACGAGTACATAGAGGGCGTATAGGACATTGAGGTCATCGCTCCCTCTTTTTATAAAAGAGGGGGGATGGGGTGGGGTAGCGCATGTTAAACGGTCATTACTCTCAACATCGGTCATGTTAGCCGATGTCCAAGTCATTTCCTGATTGTGTTTACATACGCAATATCAGATGTTTTTTGTGCTCCAAAAGCAAAAGAGCTTGCTCTTCCAGGGATGAGACGGTCTTCTGACCTTCGCCTCCCTCCCGCTGAATTCACTTACGAATTCAGGCTATATCATAGGGTATCGGGGTGTTAAGTATACTCTTGATGTGAAATAAATGAAATCACAGATTTCTTTTTTCACGAGAGAGTTGATACTTACCACCCTGATATGATCGCGATCTCTCCGCCCCACAGAGGCTCAGTCTATCAGCGTTTTATGTTGCAATTTGTCAGCCAATAACTTGGAATAGAAAAAGACAGCCCCACGCATATGCGAGTTTGGGCCACACATCCGCTGGACTGTCAGTTGAGTAACCTGCCCAGTGGAGGTGGTTTCTTATTAATTCCGAATGTTATTGAAGCTAGGTCGATATTTGGGAAACATCATAGAGTATCAGGGTGGTAAGTATCAACTCTCTCATGAAAAAAGAAATCCGTGATTTCGTTTGTATGGGTTAGAAATAGTGCAGTAGAATGATATACATGATGAAGTGTGTATGCACTATAGCTGCAATCTATAGCACTTTGTCAAATATTTGACTGACTGACCATCCAGACAAACTGAGTAATTATGTTATCTGTCAAACACAAGGTGAATCGATAGACATAGCAGTAGTTGAACAATATCTACATGATTACTATTATTCCGAATGAATTATCTGGCAAACAACAACATAGCGTGTATTGTTGTGTAAACAGTGCTAATTATGATGAATATACCCTCACATGTTTCCTGTGTAATTTATAAACAGGTTGGTTTGGCTGTTGATGACATCAAGGCAGTACAAGAGCAAGCTGTGCTGAAGCGTTATGCTATGCAGGTATCTGTTCTTGTTCCATAGTACTTGTGAGCTGAGCATATGCTCTAATGATCTTGTGTTGTAGATAGTGTTTATGATATTTATATCTTTTTATAAACCCCGCCAAAAAATTTGGCTGGGTATTATGTAATGGCGCCATCTGGGCGGGCGGGTGTGCAGGTGGCAAGAGTGGTTTCCGGATGATAACTCGGTTACTGTTTGTCGGATCGCATTGAAACTTCATAGGGTGGTTGGACTAGGTCTTGGGAAGAAACCTATCGAAATCTACGATGATCCGACCGGCGGCATCTTGAAAATTGGTTTCCGGATGATAACTCCTGTTACCGTTTATCGGATGACCTTGAAACTTCAAAGAGTGGTTGAACTAGGTCTGGAGAAGAAACCTATCGAAATTGACAATGATCCGAAATCCAAAATGGCTACCAGCCACCGGCGGCCATCTTAAAAATTGGTTTCTGGATGAAAACTCTGTTACCATTTATCAGATCGCTTTGAAACTTCATAGAGTGGTTGGACTAGGTCTGAGGAAGAAACCTATCGAAATTGACGATGATCTGAAATCCAAGATGGCCACCAGCCCACCGGCAGCCAGCTTGAAAATTGGTTTCTGAATGATAACTCCATTACCGTTTATCAGATCGCTTTGAAACTTAATAGAGTGGTTGGACTAGGTCTGGGAAAGAAAACTATCGAAGTCGGCAATGATCCAATATCCAAGATGGCCACCAGCCACCGGCTGCCATCTTGAAAATTACTTTCTGGATGATAACTCTGTTAATGTTTATCGGATCATTTTGAAACTTCATAGGGTTGTTGGACTAGGTCTGGTGAAGAAACTTATCAAAATTTATGATAATCCAAAATCCAATATGGCCACCAGTCAAGGGCGACCATCTTGAAAATTGGTTTCCGGATGATACCTCCTTGACGACCGTTTAACGGATCGCTTTGACACTTCATAAGGATGACTGGTCTGGGTCTGAAGAAGAAAAAAATATTTTCTGGTAGCTCTCATTCATTGGTTTGTCATCATGGCGGAGTATAATGCGCCGTTTGCGGAGCTCTTGTTGTGTTTGTATAATATGCTCTATGAAGCATAGAAGTTAACCCCTTGTATCCCGGGGTGATGCACAGAAAAATCAACAAGAAAACAGCTAACACTAGCATGCATATGTAGTTTTTGTCTCGCCTGCGAAGCAGAAAACGAGAATAGGTATCACTTTTCCGACGGCGGCCGCGTCAACATTAAGGTTATTTCACATCAAGAGTATACTTACCTCCCTAATACTTTTGATATTGCTAAATATCGGCTTTCACTCAATAAAACACTCAGATTAAAAACAGTTAGGTGCCCCTACTGGGCAGGGAGTCAGAGGTAGTCCGGCGGATGCTCGCCCCACCACCGCGCATGCGCCGACTACTACTTCCTCTTTGCTCATTTATTGGCAAAGGGTTACATGCGGTTTTGTGATTTTCATACTTTTCTGCGCGTTGCCTTGTTTTTCGCTCACGTTTGACGTTTATTTTTGGTGGAAGCATGTCGGAAAGGGAGGATTCGCCTCTAGAAGGAGCGGGATCGCTTTATCAGGTGAATTCTTTGATATGCTAGCGTGTTTTGTCCCGGTTTAATGTATTTCCGGGACTCGCGCTTACCGTGATTAGCGCCTGATTATGTTGGGTTTTTACAACATGGTGCTTCATATGTCTCATTTCTCTTTGTGTTTTGTCCACAGGTATCGCATAGAAGCTTTGGTGGACTTTTCGGCACAAGAGGATATGTTTTCTCTCCACCACGGTTCCATTTCCTACTAATACTGTTAGGTTATCTAACCAAAAGATCTATGTTCAGTGAGTTGGAGGCCTGTTATAAAGGTCTTCTCACTTTGCCCTCTTGCTCCAATTCCTTCCCCTGAGGTGGAGAGAATGTAGAGGCGTACTATGGTGGAGTTCTCCGGTTCATCACGTTGGATGGTTTGTCTATACAAGGATCAGGTATCTAATTATAATGTAAACAAAAGGGGAGATAATTTCCCTTTTTGCCAATACTAGAATTGGAAGGAGTTATCTCTGTATATCTGATTGTTGTGTACTCGAGATGCCAATTCAACGGAAATGTTCCGTTTTACTTATACAATTCGTTCTTGCTCTTGGTGCTTGTTGCGGATCGATTAATTTGGTCACGAGAGTGATGACGTCATAATCGGCCTTGGCCTTTTTATTAACAATTAACGTTTTGTCCATGGCTGGTTCTTCTTGATTTCTGATCTTGATGATCCTGTCCTCTCTTTTTAGTTGGTTTTGAGTTTGCTAACCTTAACTATCTTGCTCATTGTCCCTGTCCTTTGTCCTGTTTCAGAGACCTGGTTGCCCGTCCTGCGGGAGGTTTCTGAAAAGCCGCTTCGTCCCGCACTTGTGCTTCAGCTGCAGTCCCTGTGGACCGTTGCTGAAGTGCGACGTATGTAAGCTGTGGGGGGGCGAATTAATGTCTGATTTTCTCGCATTGCAGGCAAGGGAGAAGGTAATGGAGGAAGAGAGGAAGAAGAAGGAGAAAGTGTGTAAGAAGGGTAAGAAGAAGGCCTCATCCGCGGTGGATATGGAGGCCTTCAGGTCCGAAATGTTGCAAGAGATGCAGAGGACAATAAAGGATCTGGTCCCAGAGTTGCTTCGTGGCATGCTCCCTGGGCCAGCTCCTTTGTTGTCCTCGGCATCTGCTTACGAGCAGGTGATCCCCGCCTCTGAATCCGGTCTCTTTAGGTCCGGTCCGGTTGTGGATTCAGAGGTGGCCCCTTTGTTGGGGGCAGTCCAAGGCCCTGGCAGCAGGCATGGCGCCGCGCCGAGGGGCCGTGGACAACGGTTGTTGCTGGGACCCGCGGTCTGCTCATCAGACCCCGGGTATCCGCGCGCCGAAGGTGCCAAACCCTCCTATGGCACCTTTCCTGGCCAGTCCGGGTTAGCTTTCTTTGCTGACCCGGAGTCTAATCTTTCTGGCCAGGAAGAAGAGGATCTCCTGCTGGGGTCGCCTTCTGAGGACGTGGCCATGGAATACGACGTCTGTGCACCCCTCGCGGGGAATGCAGGCGACGTGTTCCATGGTTCTACTCACGCAGGAGTAGATTTCACGGTCCAGAGGGTGTCCCCGGGCGGTGCTGTTGACCACGGATACCGCATACCTCGGCTTGCCGATGGTATGGCTGGTGCTGGTCAGACCCGTGGTAGAGCGGTGTTTACCCCGCGCTCTGCCACGGCGCCTGCTCCTGGTCAAGCCGCGGATTTTAGCATGCCTGCTCTCTCGGGCCCGCATGCTTTTCCAGGCTTGCCAGGGGTATCAGCTTACCCGCCGTCGACATCAACTGCGAGTGCTCTGGAGGAAGACGAAGGCCCTCGTCTAGTAGAGCGCTCGCAGTTAGCCACGGAGGAGGATTGGTCGGACGCTTGCCAGTGGCTGGTAAGTGTTCGGCCAGATCTACCCGTGGAGCTGCCGGCTAGCCAGCGTGACCATAGGCCGTGGTTAGCTGGTAGGCCGGCGGCTACCGCTATGCCATCTCTGCCGCTTGCTGAGCATGTCGTGGACATGTTCGAAGCGGCAGAGGCGTCCATTAAGGTGAATGGACGTCTCGCGAAGGCCCCTCGCGAGGTGGCGAAGCGGTGCCGCATCGTGCCCCTGGATTACCAGCGGTACGGTGTGGTGCCAAAGCCGAGCGTTGATGATCGCGCGGCTTTGGGCGAAGATGCGCGGCCGGGCTCCCGTTCTGACACGGGAGTCTTGTGCTCGAACGCGTTGCGTTCGGCAAATGCCGCGCTGCGGGATGCGGAGGAGAGTGGGAGAGCGTCGATTGCCGCTCTATCCCACGTTTCCCAGCTGCTACAAGGGGTGGTAGCGGCTTCCGCATCACGCCAACCTAGCCCGGTGACAGTCCAGAGAGCCATTCAGGATGGTATCAACCTGGCTTTGGACTGTTTGACGCGGGCGGTAACCAGAAGTGTCCGGGCGAGGCGCACGTTTGCGCTTGACAATCTGTGCCCGTCCCAGGACCTGTATAATAGGCTGCTGCGGACGCCTATGACAGGTCCTGGTCTCTTTGGAGGTGAGGGATGCAGGCACCTCCAGGAGACGGTCACTCTGGTTAATAACCAGAGGGCGCTGCGGGAACAATTTGAGGTGCTCCGGCGGGAGCGTGTTCGCGCGGCACCCCCTGCGTATCGTCCTCTGCAGGCTCGAGGTGGTGCTGGCCAGGTCAGGGGCCAGCCACCGTCGCAACGTAGGCCTAGGCCACGGGCGATTCGGCCAGCAGTGAGGGGGGCGCAGGCTCCCCAGCCGCACCCAGCCAGACAGCAGCCCGCGCACCGTGGTGCGCGCGGCGCTGGGCGGGGCGCGCGGGGATCTGGTCGCGGTAATCGGGCCTGATGGCCTGGTTACCGCGGTGGGAACCACTCCGGTGTTGCAGGCCGAGAGAACAGTGCCACTCTGGCCCTCCTTATGTCCACCTCTATCCCTAGGTGGACCGGTGGGCGGCCGTTTGGCCGCCCGCTTGCCAGAGTGGAAGCGGTTGACTCAGGACCGTTTAGTCTTGCGATGGCTTTCGGTCGGGTATCGTCCCGACTGGGTGACAGGCCCGCCATCGCGACTGTCTCTCGCGCCGATCTGGACTCCCATTCCACGGGATCCGGATCAGAGGTTGTGTATAGAGGAGGAAATAAATTCCCTCATACTAAAAGAAGCCATTCAGCCGGCACAGAGGTGCCCGGGCTTCTATTCAACCCTGTTCTTAGTAACAAAAAACACCGGAGGGTGGAGGCCGATTCTCAACCTCAAGCCGTTGAACAAGTTCATCGAGACACCCAGTTTCAAGATGGAGACTGTGCGCTCGGTGTTGGCGGGGTTAGAGCGAGGGATGTGGACAGCGTCGATAGATTTGAAGGATGCTTATTTCCACATTCCCATAGAGAGGGGTTTCCGTCGATTCCTGAGATTTGCATTTCAGGGCCGGCGGTGGGAATTCAGGGTGTTACCCTTCGGAATTTCCACGGCTCCTCGGGTCTTCACCCGTGTGGTTCTCGCGATCACTGCATACCTCCGCAGGAGAAGCATAGCAGTCCACACGTACATAGACGACTGGCTATTGAAAGCACACACCCGGGAATCGTTGTCAGCCAATCTGGAGATTGTTTTGAAAACTCTCTCGGACTTGGGCTGGATAATCAATTTCCCGAAATCAGAGCTAACTCCATCCCAGAAGTTTGTTTACCTGGGCATGTTCTTCGATCTGGAGACGGGGTATGTGTACCCCACTCAGGAGAGGGTTCAAGTACTCATCTCGGTAATTCAGTCGGTGTGCGACAGTCGTCATGTCCTGGCACGGGTTTACTTGAGAATGCTGGGCTTGATGGTTTCTTTGGAACCAGTCATTCCACAGGCCGCCTTGCGCAGGCGTCCGATCCAGTTGTTTCTCATGACACAGTGGACCCAGAGTTCAGGTTCGCTGGACTCGAACGTGCCGGTGTTGGCGCCTCTGATTCACCACCTGCAATGGTGGTTGAATACAGAGAATCTCTTGCTGGGGGTTTTGCTAACCCCTCCCCACCCTCAGGTGACTGTGTATACAGATGCATCGATGGAGGGGTGGGGAGCTTGTCTGGAAGAGTCCACAGTATCAGGGCTTTGGGATCTGGATCAGTCCAAGGAACATATCAATCTACTAGAGCTAAGAGCAGTAGTCCTGGGCCTGGAACATTTCTTACAGAAAGTTCAGGGCAAGATTGTTCTAATTCGTTCAGACAACTCAACAGTAGTGACTTACATAAACCGCCAGGGCGGAACGAAGTCGCCCAGTCTCTGTATGATGACATGGGGACTGCTTTGTTGGTGCCTGGATCATGGGATCACCTTGAAAGCAGTTCATATTCCGGGGAGGTTAAATCTGCTAGCAGACTCATTGAGCCGAAGGATGAGTGTTTTACCCACGGAATGGCAACTAAATCAATGTGTGGCGGATCGTCTGTTCGACCATTGGGGGAAACCCAACATAGATTTGTTCGCGATGAAGAAGAATGCGAAGATGACAACGTACGTCTCTCCGATTCCAGACCCAAGCGCTTTCGCAACAGATGCGTTAGCTATCAGCTGGGAGGGAGTGTATGCATACGCATTCCCCCCAGCAATCCTGATTCCAAAGGTGCTTCAGAAAATCAGGCAGCAGGAGTGCCAAGTGCTTCTGATCGCCCCGGATTGGCCAAGCCGATCGTGGTATACGGATCTGCTGGACCTTCTGGTCTGCAATCCGGTTCCGCTGCCTCTGATGGACAACCTTATCTTCCAGGGCAAGGCCCTTCACGACAATCCGTCAATGTTCCGATTGACTGCGTGGATGTTGTCAAGGAATCTAGAATTAAGGAGGGCTTTTCTGAGCAAGCGGCCATGTTTATGGCCAAAGCCAGGAGGGGGTCAACCTCCAGAGCATATAATTATAAAATCAACAGATTTGCAGAATGGTGCTCAAAAAGATGTATTGATCCAATGGAATCATCTATTCAGGTAGTGGCTGATTTCCTCTGTCACCTATATGATGCCTATAGCCTCAAGCCTAACTCTATTGCTGGTTATAAGTCAGCTTTAATGACTGTTATTCCTTGCTTGGCTAATAGGGGGAGTGATGAAGTAAGTACATTAAATGTATTAATTAAAGGCATGGGCAATCTAAGACCAAGGAATCCTCCACTGATTCCGTCTTGGAGTTTATCACTGGTGCTCCAGGTACTAGGTGATAAGCCTTTTGAACCACTTAGTTCCATTTCTATGAAAATGTTAACTCTTAAAACTGTATTTTTAATTGCTGCGGCCTCGGCTAGGCGTAGGAGTGAAATTCACGCCTTATCAGCCGAGGTTGACCGTTTTGTGGTTACAGGGGAAGGCCTTAAGCTTCTACCTAGGATTAATTTCTTGTCTAAAAATCAGTCATTGAAATATCCAGGTCAACCTATTTTTTTGCCATCTTTAACTAGATATGATCCTAATTCTAAAGTATGGTGCCCCGTACGGGCGCTGCTCCGGTACAAACAGCGTACTTCGGAGTGGCGTACCGACCAGTCAGCGTTATGGTTGTCATATATTGAACCCCATGGTAGGGCGTCTAAGGACACCATTTCTAGGTGGATTGTGGAATGTATTCAATTTTGTCACAAATCCGCCACCGGCCGACAGGTTGACGTGGCCAAGGCTCACAGTGTCCGCGGTGTCGTGACATCCACTGCCCTTTTTAATGGGGTCCCTGTGGATGATATTATGTCAGTGGCTCAGTGGCACTGTGAGTCTAGTTTTACAGACCATTACCTCCGTGACACCTCTAACCCTCTCGCCTTGTCGATTTTGAAACAATAACCGCTTTATGTTTGTGAAGAGTGCCTCCGCATTGCTTATATACTTCGCCATTCAGCGACGGTGACAACCACTTGTCGGGACTGTATCATCCTTCTCTACTGGATTCATGATGACAGCTTCCTAGGACAACAAGGTCAGTCTTGTTCATGTGTTGTTCATTGTTTGTATTGTCACGTTACCCAGTGTTATTAATATGGTGATGGTTTATGTGGGTTGTGGTTCTTTATAGAGAGTATACGAAAATGGAGCCTTTTCGTCTCTGTCCTATAGTACTTAGCACTAGTACGAAGAGAGCGTGTAGGACATTGAGGTCATTTAATCTTCCTCCCAAGGGAGGGGGGGGGGAGCGCATATGACAAGTCGGTCATCTCTCAGGCATCGGTTGTGTTATCCGATGGTTTATCAAATCCTGACTGTGTTTTCACACAGTTTCAGACGTCATAAGTGCCTTAAAACGCTTGAAAGCGTATAGGGAAGAGCTGGTCTTTTGACCTCGCCTCCCTCCCGCCAGATTCACTTTCGAATTCTGGCAATATCAAAAGTATTAGGGAGGTAAGTATACTCTTGATGTGAAATAAACGAAATCTAGGATTTCTTTTTTCACGAGAGAGTTGATACTTACCTCCCTAGATACTGACCCGGCCTCTCCGCCCCACAGAGGCTCGGTCTTCAGGCTCTTAGTAGTTGCATGTGTTAGCCAATAAATGAGCCAGAGGAAGTAGTAGTCGGCGCATGCGCGGTGGTGGGGCGAGCATCCGCCGGACTACCTCTGACTCCCTGCCCAGTAGGGGCACCTAACTGTTTTTAATCTGAGTGTTTTATTGAGTGAAAGCCGATATTTAGCAATATCAAAAGTATTAGGGAGGTAAGTATCAACTCTCTCGTGAAAAAAGAAATCCTAGATTTCGTTTATTTCAGGACTGGTTAAACCTATTGCAACTAAACTTGAATACATGGTTACCTATAATGATAGGAAGCAGCCTTTAGCAAAGCTTCTCCGCTTATATTTCATGATTGGTTATGCCTATTGCAACTAAACTTGGATACATGGTTACCTGTAATCTTACGAAGCAGCATAATGATGTTGGGCTCACAATGTCAAAGGTCAAGGTCACTGATACAGAACTGTTATTTCAACATTAATTTTTTGCATTTATAGCAAAGCTTCTCAGCTTATATTTCATGATTGGTTAAGCCTATTGCAACTAAACTTGGATACATGGTTATCTATAATCTTACGAAGCAGCATGATGATGTTGGGGTCACAAGGTCAAAGGTCAATGCCACTGACAAACGAGACAGGTGAGACATTTAATTTCGTGGAATTCTTGTTTATTAGTCCACCTGGCCTTTTCCAGGTTAGCTTATGCCATTGTGAACGTCTATCCATCCATCCTTCCATCCATCTGTCAACTTTTTCTTTAAACGACTTTCACAACCATAAGGCCGATTTCAATTATAAATGATATGAAGCATCCTTGTGGCAGAGAGATCCAAGTTTGTTCAAACGAAGCTGATCCTCTTTAAAAATCCTACGAAACTGCGCAGAAGATTGATTAGAAACTCATGAAACTTCATCTAGGGTAAAAGTTGAACGAAGCTTGCGGCATTCCACGTCCATTCAACCATGTGTTGAATATTGTCGTGACCGATTTGCTTGAAATTTGGTAAAATGATTAGGCACCATGAGAAAACCATAGAACCCAAATTTCAGGTCTCTGCTAATTAGACTACGAGATATATGGGTTAAGGAACCTTCAATTAATTAGCTCAAGAAGGAAACATGAAACAGCCATGACTCCAGTGCTATTGTGCCTAGAAAGATGGTTCAAATATTGTTTTAACTCATTCAATCCCAGAAAGTCAGCACTAAAAAGCTCAGTTTTTCCCAGAGGTTATTTTATAAATAATAGGAAAATAGGGTAGCATTATTCATTTCACATCATGGGAACATATTTACTTACCTCCCTAACACCTAATATACTAGTATATTAGCTCTAAATTCAATAATATTCAGAATTATAAAAAGTTAGGTGCCCCTACTGGGCAGGTGGAATGTACACAGACATGCACATGTCAGACCCCACCTCTGCGCATGCGCATACTGGTACTTCCGTTTTCTAATATATTGGCTTATAAGCAACATTGAAAACAATTTCAAGCTCTATTTTGTAGAATTTTCAATCATTTCTTTCATCCGTTTTTCACTATAGCTGAATCTAACGCATCAGAGGAATCTGCCTCATCATCCATTAAGGTGATATTGTTCCATATATTGTTTAAGACGTAACATTTATACGTTACCGGGTTTTGTTCGCGGCCGACCTGGCGTTAGCACGTTTTTAGGCATTGGGAATCCTTGTTAAATTATCCCAGCGCCTAAATTCTTCTAATGCCTTGTGTCTTTGTGTCCACAGGCTCATCTTATGATGGTAGAGCTCCTGTTCTTCACTCAGAGGTTTATCACGTCTCCTTTTTTTCTAACATCAAATGATTATGTCTACGGGTCGGAGATATAATCTCCCTCCTTTTGTCCCATCCCCTTCATCAGACTACAGAATCGGCAGATGGTATGGACATGATTTTCTGCACAAGAGGATGGTTTACCTGTGTTCACGATAAGGGAGTTTATTAGTTATGGCACCTAATTATATGAAATTGTTATCAATTTTTGCTGCCATCTTTATTGCACTGTATTCTCTTTTGTGGTTGTGCATGAGTTCTCAGATATATAATTATAGTATTATTAGCTCACCTGGCCTGAAAGGCCAAGTGAGATTATGACGTGGCGACCATCCGCCGTGTGTCCATCCGTCCATCTGTCCGTCAACTTCTCCTTTAAACGACTTCTCAAGAACCACTGGGCCGATTTCAATTATATTTGGCAGGAAGCATCCTTAGGGCATAGCGATTCAAGTTTGTTCAAATGAAGCCGATCGAGCAATTTGGCCGGTGGCCATCTTGGATTTTGGCCGATTTTAGGAAACATTTTTAAAAATCTCCAAAACCGTTATGGGGATTGATGCAAAACTCATGAAATATGATCTAGGGCAAGAGCTGAACCAAGTTTGTTCAAGGGAACTTGATTCGTCAAATGGTTCGGCGGCCATCTTGGTTGACCTAGTTTTAGCGAAAACGACCTCCAGAACCGCTGAACGGAACGGGTCGAAATTTGGCAGATATGATTAGGGATTAAGGGCCAATAAAGTTTGTTCAAGGGAAGTTGAACCGTAAAAAAACATGGCCGCCATGGGCCAATCAAAATGTAGCATGTTTGGCGGCCATATTGGATTTTTTTATTTGATGGATTTTGAGGCCAAAATTGGTGTTATATGTGTTTTTTTGGGTATTCTGATCTCAAATTTGTCATTTTCGAAACTGTCGGATAAATGGTTTTGACGACCATCTTGGATTATTTTCCTGGCAAAAGTGCCTATAGTAAAGCAATGGGAAATTTAAAATGTCTTCTTCTGGACAACTACTAGGCCGATTTCAATTATATTTGGCAGGAATCATCCTATGGACTTAGGGATCTAAGTTTGTTCAAATGAAGCTGATCGGCTCATTTGACCGGCGGCCATCTTGGATTTCGCCCGATTTTAGGAAATGTCTAAAAATCTTGTTCTCCGAAATGGCTTGGGGAATCAATTCTAAACTTATGAAACCTCATCTAGGCAAAGACATAAGCCAAGTTTGTTCAAGACGACTTGATTGACCGAATGGTTCGACGGCCATCTTGGATTACCTAGTTTTCCCGAAAACGACTTCTCCAGAACCGCGGAATGGATCAGGCCGAAATTTGGGAGATATGATTAGGGACTAAGGGCCATTAAAGTTTGTTCAAGGGGAGTTGCTCCATCAAAAAATATGACCACCATTGGCCAATCAAAATGTAGTGTGTTTGGCGGACATATTGGATTTTTTTATTTGATGGATTTTGAGGCCAAAATTGGTTCTATGTATGTTCTGAACTAAAATTTGCAATTTTCGAAACTGTCGGATAAATGGTTTGGCAGCCATTTTGAATAATTTTCTCGTCTAAAGCTCCCATGCTAAAGCAATGGAAATTTAAAATGTCTTCTCGAGAACTACCATACTGATTTCAATTATATTTGGCAGGAAACATCCTTAGGGCATAGGGATCCAAGTTTGTTCAAATGAACCCGAACGGCCAATTTGCCCAGCGGCCATTTTGGATTTAGGCCGATTTCAGGAAATGTCTTTAAAAATCTCCGAAACCACTTGGGGAATCTTCATCTAGGCCAAGAGGTAAGCCAAGTTTGTTCAAGAGGACTTGATTGACCAAATGGTTTGGCGACCATCTTGGATGACCTGGTTTTCACGAAAATGACTCCTCCAGAACCGCTGAAGGGATCAGGCCAAAATTTGGGTCATTAAAATTTGTTCAAGGGAAGTTGATCCATCAAAAAAACAAAATCAAAATGTAGTGTGTTTGGCGGCCATATTGCACTTGTAAAAATGTCCACAAACTCATTTAAAAGACTGCTAAACCACCCACCAACAATTTTGACAAAAATTGATGGTGCTCCAGGTGAGCAACACAGGCCCCTTGGGCCTCTTGTATTATTCTTGAGTGATGAATGTATGTCGTCCTAGGTATTTCTTGCATTCATAATCTGATATCTCCTCCCCTTGAAGGGGCTTTTGCATTGAGGTTTGATGTCATAATCAGCCGGATTTTCCCCCTTTTCCTTGATGTCATAATCTTGTTTTTTTAAAGGACACTTGATGTCATTATCATCTTATGTTATGAATGTGTAGAGATAACTGGGTGTCATGATCAGTCTCTCATCTTTTCTAACATTGGCATGTTTTACCTGGCTGTGTTTTTATTCCTTTTTGTTGTTTATGAAGACATCTGTCCCTTCAGGGTTGTCAGTGCTCTCTCGAGTTTTTTTTTTATTTCTTTAACAAAATTAACAAACTAAAATACTCATTCTCTTCGTATGTCTACCTTTCAGAAGTCATCATGTCCGTCTTGTTTGAAGCATCTTTTGGCTAGATTCTTCCCCCACCTCTGCTCATCTTGTACCTGCTGTCTAACAATGTGCTATTTGTAAAGAGTGTGGGGGTGGGATCTAACCTCTGAATTCTTCTGTTCTCAGGTGAAGATGACGGTAGAGGACGGCAAGAGCGTGAGGGAGAAGGGTAAGAAGAAGGCCTCTGAGAAGTGTGAGCTGGAGGCCTTCAAGCTAGAGTTAGTGAGTGAAATGCGCAGGACCTTGAAGGACCTGATGCCTGACATGCTTCACGGGATGTTGCCGGGCACAGGTGTTTCAACTTCCGGCACATCGACCTCAGTGCAGGTAGCCCCCATCCCTGGATCATGCCCTTCTAGTTCAGACAAAGCTTTCAGTGACCCAGGGCCGGCCGACTTGATGTTCGCATCGCCTGTGATCCAGCGGCACAAGTAGCATCAGGCAGGACCCGACCAGCGAGCCTGACCACGATCACTCGTGGAGTACCCTCGTCATCTGCCTACAGGCCTTCTCCTGGTCAGTCTGGGTTAGCTTTCTTTGCTAACCCGGAGTCTAACTTTCCTGAACAGGAAGATGATGAAGACTACCTGCTCGGCCCACAGGACAAACATGTAGCCATGGATGCGAGCATTTACACTCCCTCATGAGGAGCATGGCCGCTCACACCTATGGTACCGTTCCCTCAGGAGCGGGTTTCAAAATTCAACCTGTAGGCCGATTTGGAGCGGATGGCCGCCCGTATAAGATACCACGCTTAGCCGGGGAATCTTATACGAATGACCTGGAGTGCGCTAGTGTGGCTTATGCCCCTCACACGAGCGCGGCCTGCCCATGGGGAATATCATGCCAGCCCTCGCAGGCCTGTATGCATTCCTCAGGCAGTCGGGTGCATTTGTAGCCTCCTCCACGGCCCCACCTGCGAATGCCATTGAAGATGACGAGGGCCCGCTGCTCGTCAGCAATTGGCAGGTGGCCACAGACTAAGACTGGTTTGACGCGTGCACGTGGCTCCTCGCTGTCAGACCAGAGCTCTCCGTGGATGAAATGGCTGCCAGTAACCCGCGGGCCTGGTTACAGACTAAGCCGTTGGACACCTCGGCTCAATCTCTGCCGTATGCAGAGCATATCGTAGATATGTTCGCTGCGGCAGAGGAGTCGATTAGACCGAAAGGTCGCCTCGTGAAGCCCCCCCCCCCCCCAATAAAATTGGTGTTGTTGAGGTTATAGAATGGGATGTGGACGGCTTCGATAGAGCTGAAACACGCTTATTTCCACATTCCCATTGCAAGGCGTTTTCGTTGGTTCCTGAGATTTGCTTTTCAGGGACGCCAATGGGAATTCAAATTTCTCCCATTCGGAATTTCGACGGCTCCGAGGGTCTCCACTCGAGTGGTCCTTGCTATCACAGCTTTCCTCCGCAGGAGAAATGTAGCGGTCCACACTTACATAGACAACTGGTTGCTAAAGGCACACAACCCAAAAAGCTTGACAGCAAATCTGGAGATAGTTTTGAAAACTCTCACAGATTTAGGCAGGATAATCAACTTTCAAAAATCAGAGCTGACTCTGTCCCAGAAGTTTGTTTACCTGGGTATGTTCTTCAATCTGCTGTTCTTCTTCGTGCATTCAATTGGTTTGCAGCAGTCATTAAATTCTAACACACGTCTATGTGAGAATGCTAGGTCTGATGGTTTCAATGGAACCTTGCGCAGGCAGCCGATTCAGATGTCTCTCATGACTCAGTGGATGCAGTGTTCAGGATCACTGGACTTGCGCATTCAAGTGTTGGATCCTCTCATTCATCACCTTCATTGGTGGATGGAGAGAGAGAATCTCCTGGCGGGGATCATGCTGACCCCTTTCCACCCTCAAGTAGCGATGTTTATGGATGCATCGATGGAGGGATAGGGAGCTTGCCTGGAAGAAGCCACAATATCAGGGCTTTGGAATCTGGATCAGTCAAAGGAGCATATCAACATGCTAGAATTACGAGCTGTAATTCTAGGCCTGGAACACTTCTTAAAGGAAGTGGAGGGAAAGTTTCTGTTGATACGTTCAGACAACACAACAGTAGTGAGTCGCATAAACCCCCAGGGTGGAATTAAGTCACCCAGTCTCTGTATGATGACATGGAAACTGCTTTGCTGGTGCATGGATCATATGACCACCTTGAAAGCAGTTCATATTCCGGGAAGGCTGAATCTGTTAACAGACTCATTGAGCCGAAGGATGAGCATTCTGCCTACGGAATGGAAACTAAATCAATGTGTGGCGGATCATCTGTTTAATCATTAGGGAAAACCCAACATAGATTTATTCGCAATGAAGAAGAATGCGAAGCTGATATCATGACGACGTACGTTTCTCCGATTCCAGATCCAAGCCCTATCAGAATAGATGCATAGCTATCAGTTGGAAGGGAATGTATGCATACGCATACCCTCCAACAGTCCTGATTCCAAGGATTATTCAGAAAATCAAACTGGAGGAATACCAAGTGCTTCTGATTGCCCCGAATTGGCCACGCCGATCATGGTTTACGAATCTGCTGGACCTTCTGGTCTGCAATCTGGTTCCTCTGCCTCTGATGGACAATATTATCTTCCAGGTCAAGACCCTTAACAACAATGCGTGAATGTTTCAATTGATTGCATGGATGTTGTCAAAAAATCTGCAATTAAGGATGGCTTTTCTGAGCAAGCAGACTATTTCATGGCCAGGACCAGAAGGGGGTAAGTCAACCTAAAGAGCATATAATTATAAAATCAGCAGATTTGCAGAATGGTGCTCAAAGAGATGTATCAATCCAATGGATGCATCTATTCAGGTAGTAGCTGATTTTCTCTGTCACCTGTATGATGCCTATAGCCTAATTCTATTGCTGGATATAAATCAGCATTAATGACTGTTATCCCTTGCTTGGCAAAGAGGGGAAGTGATGAAGTATGTGTTCTAAATACTCTTATCAAAGGTATGGGCAATCTTAGACCGAGAAATCCTCCACAGACACCGTCATGGAGTCTTTCACTGGTTCTTCAAGTTTTGAGTGATAAACCTTTTGAACCACCTGGTGCTATTTCTATCAAATTATTGACACTTAAAACTGTATTTTTAACTGTGGCAGCCTCAGCCAGATGCAGAAGTGAAATTCATACCGTGTCTTCTGAGCCTGACCGTTATATATACACCTGTGCAAAAGTTAAGCACCACCCTATTTTTACGCACATGCGAGGGTATATTCATGTGCTATGAAGAAAGCAATAGCATAAACATTTATGTACCCATCCATCTTAGTGCAAGAGGTAATAATGCAACTAGAGGAATGCTGATTATGATGGTGGGGAAACACTGTATGTTTTTCTTTGAACTTGAAAACGAGGCCTGAATATGGTTACGTTGACACAACTGACAACTATTGCCCTACAGTTGACACACGTGGCTAGATTGTCATTAATGGTGTCTGAAAACGAAGTTTAACATCTGTGCACGAGTTTGAGACTGTCATTATTAATACCGGGTATATCCACCTTGTGCCTGGATGACGGCCTGGACACGACGTCTCATGCTGGTCACCAACCGACTGATACGCCATTGTGGTATTCGTTGCCATTCAAGATGGAGTGCGTCTGTTAATTCCTGTAGGTTCTGCACAGGAGGATCCCTCCCTCCTCACCATGTTTCCCAGAATGTCCCAGATATGCTCAATAGGGTTCATGTCAGGGCTCCTTGCTGGCCATGGTAGGGTTTCAATGGCATTCTGGCGGAGGTATTCATGCGCAGCTCTAGCACGATGTGGTCGGGCGTTGTCATCCATGAATATAGGGTGGGTTCCAGGTGCATGATTTACAAAATGAGGGACCACAACTCTATCCAGTATGGAATCTTGATATCTTTGTCCATTTAGTGTTCCAGGTACAGTCAACAGATCCAGCTTACAATCAAATGAGATGCACCCCCATATCATAACGGAACCTCCACCAAATGGAACTTCTTCCATGTTACGTTGGTCGTACGCCGTGCGTCTGGACCTCCATACACGAGTTCGACCATCTGTGGCATGAAGCAGGAACCGACTTTCATCGGACCAGTGTACCCGTCTCCAGGATCTCATGTTCCAGTGTCTTCTTTCGTTGCACCACCTCAGACGCTCCTCTTTGTGGTGTGCAGTGAGGAGAGGACGTCTGACAGGTCTCCTAGCTTTCATGCCAGCAGCATACAGTCTCCTTTTGACGGTAGACATTGACACTCTATTGCGCGTTTCCCATTGCTGGCTGAGCACTCTGCTGTTGGTGAATGGAGATCTCCTAACAAGGCGTACTAGGGCTCGATCATCACGGGCAGTAGTCTTCTTCGGTCTTCCAGATCTAGGCCTGTCCTTCACCTCGTTAGTTTGCCCATGTTTTGCAATCAAACGACTGATTACAGTATGGTTAATGTTCAGCTGTCTACCAATCTCTCTGCATGACATACCAGTGGTATGCATGCCTATGATTTGCCATTTCACACAATCACTTAACCTTCGTCTTGCCATAGCGGTTCACAATCAAGAGCTAATTCTCTCTGTACAAATAAACCACGGTCATGAACACAAAATTCCTAATCTTCTCGCCTAAATCTGTATGTAATGTTCTACACCTCAAACTGGACTTTTACATAACTGAACACGTGTGCTGTTTCCCGCCACGCACGGACATCAAGCGGCGTGAAGTCATGCATGCATGTGCATTTTGTACTTGGAATTATGTCAGCTAACGCGGGGACAAAAAGTATGGCAGCCTAGTTGTACCATCATGTTTCTACGTTCTATTGTTTTTGCTGGTGCTTAACTTTTGCACAGGTGTATAGTTACAGGTGAAGGCCTTAAGCTTCTACCAAGATTGAATTTCTTGGCCAAGAATCAATCTTTAAAATATCTGGATCAACCTATAATTTTACCTGCCTTAATCAGATATGATCCTGGTGCTAAAGCATGGTGTCCTGTCCATGCCTTAAATAAGTACAGGAAAAAGACTCGGGTTTGGCGGACAGGCCCATGCTCCCTATGGTTGTCATATATTGAACCCCATGGTAGGGCATCAAGAGACACTATTTCCAGATGGATAGTAGAATGCGTTCAGTTCTGTCATAAGACAGCCACTGGAAAACAAGTAGATATAGCCAAGGCGCATAGTGTCCATGGTGTGGTGTGCTTTACCGACCATTATCTCCATGACACTTCCAACCCATTTGCCATCTCAGTCATCAGAAAATAATGCAGAGGTATTTATTTGTAATTAGTTTTCCTCCTCTGCTATTTACAAATATCACATTTGTTAGTAGGGAATCCCTAATGTTTCCGGTTACATTCTCTTCATCCGTATCGGGGAAGAAGTGATTTCCACGCTCAAGACATCAGAGGTCAGTATATTTGACCATTTTGTTTTTTGTGTCAAGATATTATTTAATATGGTGAGGGTTAATGTCTCTTAATTGTGGTTGTTTTTTTTAAAATGAAGCAATTCTTCTTTTTCCAATGTCTAGTAATACTTAATTCAAGTATTAGAGAATGTGCTAGTCATTTAGAGCAGGGTTTTTTTCTAACCTTCCTCAGAAAGAGGGTGTGTGGGGAGCGCATTTGCCTTTCGATCAATCTCTCTTCATCGGTCGATTATCCAATGCAAAATTCTATTCCTGGTTGTGTTTTCTGACACAATTTCAGATGTTTTAAATCTCTTGAAAATTGAATCCCAGTGATAAGAAGTTTAGATTTAGTGACACACAATTTTTGCTCTGAGATTTAAGTTAATTAATATGGATTAAAGGACATTTACCTAGTTAAATTTAATATGTAGACGTAGCTAAGGTCAAGAATTTCACAGTGGTGTAATTTATTATTGGAAATATTAATTTTGCAAAAAGTTATTCAGGAATATTAATGTAGAATTTAAGAGTTTATTGTTCAAAATCTGTGTTAATCTTCATGGCTAAGTAATCAAGCATGGAGCTAGCTAGCAATTTACCCCTGTTGAGTGCCAGACACTAAGTCAACATGGCAGCCTGCACACCTGTGCAGAGCAAGCCCTCATCTGGTCAACTTAACTGTGAAAATGAGATAACATTGTTAGGAAAGTCAGATCAGCTTTTATTAGACTTGCTTGATTCCAGTGACTTTGAAGGATATACCTCTTATGATTTAAAGACTGCTATAGCTAAACAAAATGAGCATTTTAATATCAAGTACAATACATATTCTATCACCATTCAACTCAGAGAATGCGATTCAACACATTCATGGATGAAACTAATGACTTTGGAATATGGACCAAGTATTGATAATGGACATAATGGATTTATTTTCAAAACGGTTAATAATTGTGCTGCAGATAAAGATGCGATTAATGTAACTATTACCCTCTACCCGAGTACAGGAGTAATTCATGTTCAAGGACCGAATACATGTGAATGGGTAGGAAGAGATTTAAATTATTTCTCAAAACTGCTTTATTCAGAAAAGTTAGTTGATGAGATTAAAGATGCAAAATTGGATTACAAAGATGAAAATTGTGATGATAATGATGATAATGACGATAACAAAAATGAAAATTGTGATAATGAAGCTAAACATGAAGCATGTGATAAAGATAAACTTGAAAATGACCACTTGAACATTCAGAGTGAAACCAGTCATATTGTTAATTTTCATAGCAGTGTACTGTCATGTGCAGAGACAATACCCAAGGAGTTATTCAGTCCTGAGCATGCCAGCACACCTGCTGCCTGCATTCCAGCCAGGCATAGCCTTAGCCAGCCCAGTCAGCTGGATCTGATGAGACAAATCTTCATGCTAAATGAACTGTTAATTAGTAAAGAGATGCTCATTAAGGAACTACAGGATGCAAACAAACAACTAGTATCAGACTTAATGCTTAAATCTGCTAAAGTGTCCACGATAGATAATGGCACAATGACACTTAATCCTGAATGGTGTGGTCAAAAGCAGAAAAAGGAGCACGATATTGATGTTCATGTGACTGAAAGGGTTAACAGTGATAGAAATGATAATGGGAATGAACTTGTGGCTGAGGTTAAGCAGGAAACAAAAGTGAACCAGTCCACTGCCAGAAAGCCTATTCCAACACCAAGGCTATCTAAATATAGTGAGAAAACAGCAAGTAAAGCTTCTGACAATGTAAGCTGTAACAGAGAAATAACAGGTAAGGAGGCTGTCAATGTACCTAAGCATACACTTATTATTGGCAGTTCAATAATTAAAGGTATTAACTCTAAAGGACTGAAGGACGACGTAGAGCTGATATGTCTCAGAGGTGGTAAAATTGAACATGTTCATGATGCATTAAAATCAAGCAAACCACACATGTATAGGGACATAATTGTAATGGCCGGAACCAATAATTCTGATGGACCAGTAGCAGATGCTTTAATAGCCATGGAGCATCTTATCAAAGATGTGCACAAACTAGCTCCAGCTACAAAACTGCACATTTGTCATCTGTGCCCCCGTGAAGATGTTAGCAGACGGCAGGCTTTCATCTTCAAATTCAATAGGAACCTGGAGGCGCGTCAACCCTTTCTCAATTTCACTGTAATTGAGTCAGCTGAACACTTTTATTCTGCAAGTAAACCAGGTAAAATAGACAATTCACTGTACTTTTCTGACAAACTTCACCTTAATAAAACTGGATCCTCTGTACTAGTTAAAGCTATTGATTATCATGTGCCGATTGTGAAGAAGCCGTCATGTAAGTACTGTGGTGAAACAAATCACAGGTATTCTCAGTGTCGTCATGGGAAACCTGTGCAGTGCTGGAGGTGTAAAGGTGTTGGACATAAGTCAAGCCGGTGCCCTGTATCCTAATGCACTGGCCATGGAGTGCCTATTTCTAAGGACACTAGTAGTATAAACAATAATGATTGTGATTTAAATGTAAATATGAAGATTATTGATTCATGTATGCTGTCAAAGTATGCATATCCTCCCAATGGCCACTCTGGTAAGATTGATATTATTTCTAATTTCCATGCATGTATACTTACTACTAATACTAATTATAATAATAAGTATATGAATATTTCAACAATTGCTTGTAATAATATATCACTCAGTAACAGATATGAGGTAATTAGTATTGATAATACCTGCCATGCTAATATACAATCTGATACACTGATGATATCTGAATCAGATGAAGGTGCTTATATGATGACTTCCACTACTGATTTAACTGATCGTGTCATACAAACCAATGTTGTGGCCGTCAATGACGATGATGATAATTATGATGATGATGTCAGTGATGTCAATGTAGATAATGATGATTATGAAGGTGATGTCAATGTAGATGATGATGATCGTGATGATGATGTCAATGCTATTGCTAATGATGATGATGATGTCAATGTTGTGGATAACGATGATGGTGATGATGATGATGATATTGCTAATGATGATGATGTCAATGTTATAGATGATGATGATGATGATGATGTCAATGTTATTGCCAATGATGATGGTGATGTCAATGTTGATGATGATGATGATGATGATGTCAAGCTTATTGCTAATGATGATGTCAATGTTGTTGATGATCATTGTGATGATGATGATATTTTTGATGACGATGATGATGATGGTGATGGTGATGATGATGATGATGATGATAATTCAGTTAAATCTAGAAATAGCAGGGCAATGATTCAGGAAACATGTATAAATTATATGAATATTTTCTGGTACATTTCTGAGAAAAACAGGGCCATAAACTTCATTAATTATCTTAATATTGTTTCGTACTGCTCAATCAAATGTGTATTACAGAGAGGATTTGTTAGCAATAACTCATACATGTACAAATATTTGCCAAACTTAGGGGTACAGTGGAAATGTAACAATGATTTTATTAATGAAGTAATAGCATATGATCTGCCATCATTTAATATTAATTCAAAAGGTATAAGGATTGGCCATTTAAATGCTCAACATCTGCTCCCTAAGATGGACCAATTAAAATTGATACTGGAGAAACCCAAAAAAGAAATTGAGCTATTTTGTATAACTGAAACTTGTACAAACACTATAATCCCAGACAAATCCGTTGGGATTGACAGATATAATATTGAGAGAAGAGATAGGAAAACAGGTGGAGGTGGAGGAATTGTTCTTTATGTTGCTGATAATCAGTCATATGTGAGGAGACTGGATTTTGATAAACATGATATTGAAACTATGTGGCTTGAAATTAGGCCCTATAAAACTAAGCCATTTATATTAGGCTGTGTCTATAGGCCGCCCAATTCACTCGCTAGTTGGATTGATGAATTTGAAGCTATTTTAGAAAAAGTATACTCTGAAAATTCTGATATTATTCTTATAGGTGATTTTAATTTTGACAGCATTAAAGCAGATAATAATAAGTGGCAGTCTGTAATTGAGCTCTTTGACTTACAACAAATTATATGTACACCAACCAGAGTTACTAAGAAAACATCTACATTGATTGATCATATCTATGTTACAAACAAGGACAAAATTCAGTCAGCACAAGTAGGCTCATTAGCAATAAGTGACCATTATCCGATTTTTGCAGTACGCATGTGTAGGCCATGTAAAACTCAAAGTAAACATCAGCTCATTAAATACAGAAGTACGAAAAACTTTGATGAAACCAAGTTCCTTCAAAATCTTTTAGAATGTGACTGGAGTTTTATTTATCACCTAAATAATCCAAATCAAGCACTTGATCAATGGCATGAAAAATTCACTAGCATTGTAAACAAACATGCTCCTGTCATTGAACGACGAGTCAAACGGTATTGCCAGCCAGGATGGATGAACAGTGAGATTTTAAATACAATGAAAGAAAGAGATTATCAGAAAAAAATAGGAAATATGTTAAATTTTAAGACATTAAAACATAAGGTCATGTCTTTGATTGAAATTTCCAAGCGAAACCATTTTGCCATCAAATTAAATGAAGGCAAACATAATCCTGCAAATATATGGAAAATTTTAAAAAGTATAAATCCTAAAACAAATACGTTACCCTCGATATTATATGATTATAGTGGGAATGTAGTACAAGATCCACAAAGGCAATCTGAACTGTTTAATGAATACTTTAGTACTGTAGCATCCAGACTGACACAATCCATGGCAAAGCAAACTGCTGGAACATTTGAGAAACTGTCAGATCATGTTGAGAGTAGAGTTCCAAAAGATGTAGAATTTCAAATTCCATACATATCTGTAGATTATGTTTACAACGAGATTATTAATTTAAAAACAAACAAGTCGGCAGGATATGATGATTTCACATCAAGAGTATACTTACCTCCCTAATACTTTTGATATTGCTAAATATTGGCTTTCACTCAATAAACACTCAGATTAAAACAGTTAGGTGCCCCTACTGGGCAGGGAGTCAGAGCGTAGTCTGGCGGATGCCAGCCCCACCACCGCGCATGCGCAGACTAGCACTTCCTCTTTGCTAATTTATTGGCTGAGAGACAACACATGCTTTCATGATAGGATCTTTCTTTACGCTTTTCAAAGCTTTTTAAGACTATTTAAGAGACGTTTTCACCTGACAAAGATGGCTGAGAGAGTGACTTCGCCACAGGAGGGCCTTGGACCTTTAAATCAGGTGACTTCTAGTAAAATTAGCGAGTTTTGTCCCGTTGTAATGTGTTTCCGGGACTCTCGCTAAACGTGATAAGCGCCTTAGTTAGTTGGGTTTTTTCAACTAGGTGCTATACAAGACTAATCTCTCTTTGTGTTTATGTCCACAGGTCTGTGTGAAGGAGAAATAAGGACATGACATCAGCAGAGGGTTTGTGTCTCTCCACCATGGTTCCATTTCCTACTAATACTGTTAGGTTATCTAACCAAAAATTCTATGCCCAGTGAGTTGGAGGCCTATTATAAAGGTCTTCTCACTTTGCCCTCTTGATCCAATTCCTTCCCCTTGAGGTGGAGAGAGTTAAGAGGCGTTCAGTGGTGGAGTTCTCCAGTTCATCAGGTTGGATGGTTTGTCTAGACAAGGTGTCAGGTATTAATTATTGATATGAGAAAGGGAGATAATTAACACTATTTGCCATTGTTATCAGTATTTATCTGATGCTTGTGTAGTCGAAATGTCCATTCTGCACATGTTCTGGTTAAAGATACAATTCGTCCTTGCACTGGGATGTTTGTTGGGATCGATTTTGTCCTGTCATAGGATTAATGACGTCATAATCAGCTTTGCTCTTTAATTACAATTAAAGTTGTCCGAAGCTGGTTTCTCATAAAAATTATGATCTTTATGATCATTTCCTTTTCTTGAGTTGGTTAGTTTCTAAGCGTAACTAGTTTGCTCATACTCCTCGTCCTTTGGCCTTTTTCAGAGACCTGGTTGTGCGTCCTGTGGACGATTTTTGAGGGACAAGTTTGGCCCTCATCTATGTTTTCAGTGTAGCCCCTGTGGTCCCTTGCTTAATTGCGAGATATGTAAGCACTGGGGGGGCGAGCTAATGTCCGAATTCTTGTGCTTGCAGGCGAAGGACAAGTTGGAGGAGGAGAAAAAGAAGCTGAAAAAAGAGGTCGTAAGTAAGAAGGGTAAGAGGAAGGCCTCGTCCGCGGTGGACATGGAGGCCTTCCGGACCGAGATGTTGGGAGAGATGAGGAGGACAATCAAGGATTTGGTTCCAGAGTTGCTTCGTGGCATGCTTCCTGGACCAAATCCTTTATTGACCTCATCATCTGCTTCGGAGCAGGTAATCCCCACCTCTGAATCAACGTTCCTTAGTACGCTTCCGTTGTTTGAAGATTCAGAGGTGGCCCCATTAGAGGGGGTGTTCCACGGCCCTGGCAGCAGGCTTATTGCCGCGCCCAATAGGGACCGTGGACGGTCGTCGCTGGAACCCGCGGGCTGCTCATCAGTCCAGGGGTATCCGCACACCGCGGCTGCCAGTACCTCGTATGGCGCCTTCCCTGGCCAGTCCGGGTTAGCTCTCTTTGCTGACCCGGAGTCTAATCTTTCTGGCCAGGAGGATGATGATTACCTGTTAGGGTCGCCGTCTGAAGACGTGGCCATGGAATATGACGTTTGTGCGCCCCTCGCGGGGAATACAGGCGCCTTTTTCCACGGTTCTACTCTCCCAGGGGTAGAATCCACGGTTCAGACTGTGGCCCTGGGCGCTGAAGGCCAGCGGTACCGCATACCTCGGCTTGCCGAGAGTGTAGCTGGTGCTGGCCGGGGCCGTGGTGGGGCGGTATATGCCCCGCGCTCTACCACGCCGCCTGCTCCTGGTCAAACCAGTGAGATTAGCATGCCGGTATTATCAGGCCCGCATGCTCTCCCTGGCTTGCCAGGGATATCAGCGTATCCGCCGTCAAGCTCTGTTGCTTGTGCTCAGGAGGAAGACGAAGGCCCCCGTCTTGTAGAGCGCTCGCAACTAGCCACGGAGGAGGATTGGTCTGACGCTTGCCAGTGGCTGGTGAGTGTTAGACCAGATCTGCCCGTGGAGCAGTCGGCTAGCCAGCGTGAACACAGGCCGTGGTTAGCTGGTAAGCCTACTGCTAACGCTATGCCTTCTCTGCCGCTGGCAGAGCATGTCGTTGACATGTTCGAGGCGGCGGAGACGTCCATTAAGTCGAGTGGACGTCTCGCTAAGGCCCCGCGCGAGGTGGCCAGGCGTTGCCGCATCGTGCCCCTGGACTACCAGCGGTACGGTGTGGTACCAAAGCCGAGCGTGGATGACCGCGCGGCTTTGGGTGAGGATGCGCGGCCAGGCTCCCGTTCTGACACGGGAGTCTTGTGCTCGAACGCGTTGCGTTCGGCAAATGCCGCGTTGCGTGATGCGGAGGAGAGTGGGAGGGCTTCGATTGCCGCTCTGTCCCACGTCTCCCAGCTGTTACAAGGGGTAGTAACAGCATCCGCATCGCGCCAGCCAAGTCCGGTCACAGTCCAGCGAGCCATCCAGGATGGTATCAACCTGGCTCTGGACTGTATGACGCGGGCGGTGACCAGGAGTGTCCGGGCAAGGCGCACTTTTGCCTTGGATAATCTGTGCCCGTCCCAGGACCTCTACAATAGGCTACTACATACGCCTATGACAGGTCCTGGTCTCTTTGGAGGTGAGGGATGTAGACACCTCCAGGAGACGGTTACTCTGGTCAATAACCAGAGGGCGCTGCGCGAACAGTTTGAGGTGCTTCGTCGTGCCAACGTTCGCGCCGCACCCCCTGCGTATCGTCCCCTGCAGGCTCGAGGTGGTAGTGGCCAGGTCAGAGGCCAACCACCATCGCAGCGCCGGCCTCGGCCGCGTGCGATTCGGCCAGCAGCGAGGGGGGCGCAGGCTCCTCAGGCGCAGTCAGCCAGGCAGCCGCCCGCGCACCGTGGTGCGCGCGGTGCTGGTCGTGGCGCGCGAGGATCTGGGCGGGGTAATCGTTCCTGATGGGACGGTTACCGCGGTGAGAACCGCGCCGGTGTTTCTGGCAAAGGAGACAGTGCCGCTCTTGCACTCCTTATGTCCACCTCTATCCCTAGGTGGACCGATGGGAGGCCGATTAGCCGACCACATGCAAGAGTGGGAACGGTTAACTCAGGACCGTTTAGTCTTGCGATGGCTTTCAGTCGGGTATCATCCCGATTGGATGACAGGCCCGCCATCGCGACTGTCTCTAGTGCCGATCTGGACTCCAAATCCGAGAGATCCAGATCAAAGGTTGTGTATCGAGGAGGAAATAAATTCCCTCATACAAAAAGGAGCTATTCAGCCGGCACAGAGGTGTCCGGGCTTCTATTCAACCCTGTTCTTAGTAACAAAGAACACCGGAGGGTGGAGACCAATTCTCAACCTCAAGCCATTGAACAAGTTCATAGAGACGCCCAGTTTCAAGATGGAGACTGTGCGCTCGGTGTTGGCGGGGTTAGAGAGGGGAATGTGGACAGCGTCGATAGATTTGAAGGACGCTTATTTCCACATCCCCATACACAGGAGTTTCCGTCGCTTCCTGAGATTTGCATTCCAGGGCAGACAGTGGGAATTCAGGGTGCTACCCTTCGGAATTTCCACGGCTCCTCAGGTTTTCACCCGTGTGGTTCTTGCGATCACCGCATACCTCCGCAGGAGAAGCATAGCAGTCCACACGTACATAGACGACTGGCTGTTGAAAGCGCACACCCGGGAAAGTTTGTCGGCCAGTCTGGAGATTGTTTTGAAAACTCTCACAGACTTAGGCTGGATGATCAATTTCCCAAAATCAGAGCTGACTCCATCCCAGAAGTTTGTTTACCTGGGGATGTTCTTCGATCTAGAGACAGGATATGTTTATCCTACTCAGGAGAGAGTTCAGAAACTCATCTCATTAATTCAGTCAGTGTGCGACAGTCGTCATGTCCTGGCACGGGTTTACTTGAGAATGCTGGGGTTGATGGTTTCATTGGAACCAGTCATTCCTCAGGCCGCCTTACGCAGGCGGCCGATCCAGTTATTTCTCATGACACAATGGACCCAGAGTACAGGTTCGCTGGACTCGAATGTGTCAGTGTTGGCGCCTCTGATTCATCACCTGCAATGGTGGTTGGACACAGAGAATCTCTTGGTGGGGGTTATGCTAACCCCTCCCCACCCTCAGGTGACTGTGTATACAGATGCATCGATGGAGGGCTGGGGAGCTTGCCTGGAAGAGTCCACGATATCAGGGCTTTGGAATCTGGAACAGTCAAAGGAACATATAAATCTACTGGAGCTAAGAGCAGTAGTCCTGGGCCTGGAACATTTCTTACAGAAAGTTCAGGGCAAGATTGTTCTTATTCGTTCAGACAACTCAACAGTTGTGACTTACATAAACCGCCAGGGCGGAACGAAGTCGCCCAGTCTCTGTATGATGACATGGAGACTGCTTTGTTGGTGTCTGGATCACCAGATTACCTTGAAAGCAGTTCATATTCCGGGAAGGTTAAACCTGCTAGCAGACTCATTGAGCCGAAGGATGAGTGTTTTACCCACGGAATGGCAACTAAATCAATGTGTGGCGGATCGTCTGTTCGACCATTGGGGGAAACCCAACATCGATTTGTTCGCAACGAAGAAGAATGCGAAGATGACGACGTACGTCTCTCCGATTCCGGATCCAAGCGCTTTCGCAACAGATGCGTTAGCTATCAGCTGGGGGAGAATGTATGCATACGCATTCCCTCCAGCAATCCTGATTCCAAAAATTCTTCAGAAAATCAGACAAGAGGAATGCCAAGTGCTTCTGATCGCCCCGGATTGGCCAAGCCGATCATGGTATACGGATCTGCTGGACCTTCTGGTCTGCAATCCGGTTCCTCTGCCTCTGATGGACGATATTATCTTCCAGGGCAAGGCCCTTCACAACAATCCGTCAATGTTCAGATTGACTGCGTGGATGTTGTCAAGGAATCTAGAATTAAGGAGGGCTTTTCTGAGCAAGCAGCCATGTTTATGGCCAAAGCCAGGAGGGGGTCAACCTCCAGAGCATATAATTATAAAATCAACAGATTTGCAGAATGGTGCTCAAAAAGATGTATTGATCCAATGGATGCATCTATTCAGGTAGTAGCTGATTTCCTCTGTTACCTCTATGATGCCTATAGCCTCAAGCCTAACTCTATTGCTGGTTATAAGTCAGCTTTAATGTCTGTTATTCCTTGCTTGGCTAAGAGGGGAAGTGATGAAGTGAATACATTAAATGTATTAATTAAAGGCATGGGCAATCTAAGACCAAGGAATCCACCGGTGATTCCGTCTTGGAGTTTATCGCTAGTGCTTCAAGTACTAGGTGATAAGCCGTTTGAACCACTTAGTTCCATTTCGATGAAACTATTAACACTGAAGACTGTGTTTTTAATTGCTGCGGCCTCGGCTAGGCGTAGGAGTGAGATTCATGCCTTATCAGCCGAGGATGACCGTTTTGTGGTTTCAGGGGAAGGCCTTAAGCTGCTACCTAGGATTAATTTCTTGGCTAAAAATCAGTCGTTGAAATATCCAGGTCAACCTATTATTTTGCCTGCTTTAACTAGATATGATCCTAATTCTAAAGCATGGTGTCCTGTCCGGGCGCTTCGCCGGTACAAACAACGTACGGCGGAGTGGCGCACCGACCAGTCAGCGTTATGGTTGTCATATATTGAACCCCATGGCAGGGCTTCTAAGGACACCATTTCCAGGTGGATTGTAGAATGCATTCAGTTTTGCCATAAATCTGCCACCGGGAAGCAGGTTGACGTGGCCAAGGCTCACAGTGTCCGCGGCGTAGTGACATCCACTGCCCTATTTAATGGGGTCCCTGTGGATGATATTATGTCGGTGGCTCAGTGGCACTGTGAGTCAAGTTTTACAGACCATTATCTCCATGACACCTCTAATCCTCTCGCCTTGTCGATTTTGAAAAAATAACTAGGCATATATATTTTTGATGGGGTTTCCTCATTGCTTATATATTTCACAATTAATTTATGGAAACAACCACTAATTTGGGACTGCATCGATCTTCACCAATGGGAAGAGGATGTCAGCAGCCATTTCAACAAGGTCAGTCTTGTGTATGTGTTGTCCATTGTTGATTGTCTTGTCACGTTACCCGTTATTTATATGATGATGGTTTTGTGTATTTATGTGGTTCATTGTTGAGAGTATACGAAAATGGAGCTTTTCGTCTCTGTCCTGTAGTACATGGCACTTGTACGTAGAGAGCGTATAGGACATTGAGGTCATTCGACTCTTCCTCCCAGGAAGGAGGGGGGGGAGCGCATATGACATTCGGTCATCTCTCATACATCGGGGGTGTTATCCGATGGTTAGTCAAATCCTGACTGTTTTTTCATACAGTTTCAGAAGTTTAAGTGCCTTAAACGCAGAAAAGCGTATAGGGATGAGCTGGTCTTTTGACCTCGCCTCCCTCCCGCCGAATTCACTGTCGAATTCTGGCAATATCAAAAGTATTAGGGAGGTAAGTATACTCTTGATGTGAAATAAACGAAATCAAGGATTTCTTTTTTCACGAGAGAGTTGATACTTACCTCCCTAGATACGGACCCGGCCTCTCCACCCCACAGAGGCTCGGTCTTCAGGCTCTTTATAGTTGCATGTGTATCAGCCAATAAATTAGTCAGAGGAAGTGCTAGTCTGCGCATGCGCGGTGGTGGGGCTGGCATCCGCCAGACTACGCTCTGACTCCCTGCCCAGTAGGGGCACCTAACTGTTTTAATCTGAGTGTTTATTGAGTGAAAGCCAATATTTAGCAATATCAAAAGTATTAGGGAGGTAAGTATCAACTCTCTCGTGAAAAAAGAAATCCTTGATTTCGTTTAATTAAATGCATACTTTCTAAGAACTGCAGCCTCAATCATCGCACCCTCAATAACAAGTATAATAAACCAAAGCATAGCTAGGGGTGAATTCCCAAAAATGTGGAAATGTGCTAAAGTAAAACCACTATATAAATCTGATTCCAAAAATAATATCAGCAACTATAGACCCATTTCTATATTACCTACTATCTCTAAGGTTATTGAACGACATATACATGATCATATTTATAAGTTTATAACTAAGCATGATTTATTAATAGAATCACAATCTATTAATAGAATCACAATCTGGCTTCAGACCCAAGCATTCTTGCGAAACGGCATTGCTAAAACTAGTAGAACGATGGAGGTCTTCATTAGACAATGGAGATCTTGTTGGCTCAGTAATGATTGACTTTAAGAAGGCATTCGATCTTGTCAATCATGATATTTTACTGAGAAAACTAAGAATATACAAATTTGGAGAAGATGCTTTAAACTGGTTTTGTTCATATTTAAAGGACAGACAACAATACGTTTCAATTTCTGGAAAGGTTTCTAACCATTTGCCAATTGATATCGGAGTACCGCAGGGCTCTGTATTGGGACCTCTCCTGTTCATTTTATACATCAATGATCTCCCTATGTGTGTCAATAACCTTATGGATATGTATGCAGATGATACGACTATGCATACTGCTAGCTCCAATTGCTCTGAAATACGAAAAAACTTAACTAACGGTATGCAATCTGTAGAAAACTGGTGCGTAGATAATAAAATGTTGCTGAATACAGATAAAACTAAATTGATGATGTTGGGAAGTAGGTATAAATTAAAACATATAAACACACATGATGTTATAATACCTACAAGCAATGGAAACCTAAATGTTGTTAAATCTGACAAACTTTTAGGCTTAAATATAGATAATGCACTTACATGGAATGAACATATAGGCAAATTGTGTAAAAAGATTTCTTCGTTGATCTATATGCTAAAGAGAAATAAGAATTATCTTAACACAGAACAAAGAAATCTGTTTTATAAATCTTATATTCTTTCACACATAGATTACTGCAGTCTTGTATTTTGTCAATCTTCACCTACACTGTTGGATAGGTTAGAAAAGTTACAAAAGCGAGCTGCTAGAGTAATATTAGATATGCCTTATAGAACACCATCAGCGCCATTATATAAAACACTAAATTGGACAACTTTAACTAAAAGAATGATGATTAAAACAGGCATTATGACATACAAGGCGAGAAATGGGCTTGCTCCCAGCTACATAAAAGACATGTTCATTTCAATCGAGGATGCACACACTAGGAATTTGCGCTCAAAGACATTTAACCATCTACAAGTTCCCAAGATTAAAACAGATTATGGAAAGAAAAGCTTTACACATGCAGCCCCACAACTGTGGAATTCTCTACCCTCAACTGTTACACAGTCTACCACTTTAATGTCTTTCAAGTCCAATCTTCAGGAATATATAAATCAAATGTAATGATAAAGTAATAAACTCAGAGCCATTACACTCTGAATTCCAAGGGCATAGGTATAAAGCCAGCTAAGTATGTTAATGATGACATGATTTAAAGTGTGTTTAGCAGTGACACCCACGCTGCTTTCAAAATAATAAAATAAAAATAATAATAATAAAATAAAAAAAATAAAATAAATAAATAGCTAGCATTCTAATAATTGTATATCATTTGTACACAGGATATAATACATGTATGTAAACTTTTGACTAACTGACTATTTCTACTTGTAATATGTTGTATATATTTGTACATAGTATGATTTGTGTGTAAGTGTACTTGCAGTGGGGTTTTTTTTTTCTCTGTCAGTTTGTCTGTGTGCGTGCGTGTGTATGCATGTGTGTGCATTCTTTCTGAGGGCCTCGGGAAGATCAGATTTTACTGACGTTGTTTACCCTCATTAAATAAAGATTATTATTATTATTATTATTATTGAAAATTCAAAGAGCTAGTCTCTTCGAGAGTCAACTGGTTTTAGGACCTTGCCTCCCTTCTGCCAAATTTACTTTCAAATCCTAGCTTTTATCAAGAGTGTTAGGGAGGTAAGTATGTTCTCATGATGTGAAATAAGAAAATTTATCAAATTTCTTTTTCACGCGTGAGATGACATATTTACCTCCCTAACAGGATCCCGGCCTCGCCACCCCACGGAGGCCTGGTCCTTTGGTTATTTGAATGGTTGCTTTTATGTCAGCCAATATTTAGTAACGGAAGTACCAGTATGCGCATGCGCAGTGGGTGGGGTCTGACATGTGCATGTCTGTGTACATACCACCTGCCCAGTAGGGATACCTAACTTTATAATTTTGAATATTAATGAATTTAGAGCCGATATACTAGTATATCAACAGTGTTAGGGAGGTAAGTATGTCATCTCACTCGTGAAAAAGAAATCTGATAAATTTTCTTATTCTCCTATAACTTTAAAAGTATTGCGCCTCTGAAAAACGAAAATAACATGAATTTCAGAGAATTAATAGGGGAATTAAGTAATATAAAATATATAAATATGTGTGCAATAATTGTCTAATTACCTAAGTAATTATTTATGTTGGACAAATGACAACAAGAAAATTTCTTCAATGGTTAAACTATTTATTATACACACAACTTTGGGGTATGGACAAACTCGGCTATAATGATTTGATTTGCTTCCCAGGGGGTGGCAAGTTTTGGACACTAGTGGTTTAAACCATCCGCCCAAAATAGGTTTTGGACACCTTAAATTGTCCAAAACTGTCCAAAACCTAAAATATTGGTATAAAAAATATTTTTCTGAAATGTAATTTTCTTAAAACAACTATATAGCATTTAGACACATACAGGTACATGTACATATTGATGGATGGTTAGCTACATGTATTTTTGGATACTTTATTGCTATATAATAATAATAATAATCTAAAAGGACACATATGATTTCAATAAATTAGGAGTCTTATTTGCTTCTTTCTATAATCCATGGGTTAATTTTTTTCAACTTTTGTTTGTCTTAAATGTTTTAACTCTGTATATTTCGACCAGTTGTGTTAAACCCACAGAAACCCTATTTAATCAATAATGTAAACATATTAGACTACCTATGTACAGCTAGATGTTTATATTATTGAGAACTGTCTCTGTGTCTAAATCTATTTCTTGCAAAATGTTCATGGCCTATGGAAGAATCTTAAACTCATAGAGAAAATATAGTCTGCTAAGATGTTGTTTCAACAATTAACTGATGACCCTTGCTCTCTAAGGCTATTTTAGAATGCACTACTCAGTACACACATTAGCTATGTTTACATAAGATCTTATGCAAATTTGGGATTACGGCATTAAGCTGATAGAATATAAATTAGATTCTTCATGTTTTCATCTATCCTCAGTTAATGCTAGATATCAATTAGACAATTAGTAAAAAGATATCCTTGTGCTACATTAATCTTTGAACTCTTCTGTTGTCCTGAATATTTAGGTGTTGATGGTATTTGAAATAGTTAATATGTATTTCAAAGGTGGTAGGCCTAAGGATCCAATTTGGAAGCACTTTTTGGAAGTTAAGATTAATGGCAAACAAATGGCTAAGTGTAGAGAGTGTGAGTACACAGTTGTCAACAAGGTAGCAAGGATGAAAATACACTATGAGAAGTCTACTGAAAGTCCTGTTGAACAGGCTGATACAGACAGTGCAGACACACATATCAGCAAAGACATCAAGATTTTGAAGGTAAATAAAATTAATGCTTAACCCCTTGCCCTCTAATGTCAATAATTAAAAATTCTATATTTTATTGTGACTATACCAAGGAAACTGGTTTTCATTTTTCAACAATTTTGTTGGGCGATGACAAATTTGTTGAAAATAAAAAACCAGTAATTTTATTTGAAAAATGTTTTTTGTTGACATTGGAGTGCTAGGAGTCCAATATATCTAATACATGCCTTAACCATTTCATCGATGAATTCCTCAGCTATCATTTTCAAGGACACTGCGGGAAAACTGCAGAATATTTTGAAACTAATTTGACTGGAAAACAAATTTACTCGTGAAATGACTGCCGCTTTTACTAAGCCAGTCATTTCAGTGAAAAATTTTCAAAAATTTGTGCTAAGTTGTGTTTAAAAGTCATAATGTACAATGTAGGTAAGGTTACTATTCACTGTAATTGTCTTGGCCGCATAGGGGTTATCAACAGGATGTCTCACCTTTAGTTCAGATACCTGAGTTAATTATTCTCTTTGCCATGCTAGTAATAGAGCCAGGTCTGATAATCTCTGATAACCACAATCACATGCTGAGCCTCTTTACAATTCAATGGTATAGGTGTGATAATTGGCCTGTGAGGGCGCTGGCTTAAGATTAGAAATAACACACAATGATCTGCTTAACCCTATACTTTCTGCAACCCAGGGTTTTCAGAAATACTCTTGCCTGAATACCTTTACTACAGTAATATTATGAAAACAATTTGGCATAGCACACTAACACCCTTCAGATAGACTGATGCAAACAGTCAAACTAATATTCAGCAAGTCCCAAAGTTTTGAAAAAAAATATAAAAACATGCATTTATTTGACAGAAGGGTGGTCTATCTTTAACTCTATCCATTCCAAATTTTAAATGTATTGAATTATGACAAAATTAATTACTTTTGAAAATTCAACATAGGAATGACTGATTTTGTTGCAATGCCAGTCATTTCAATGTAAATTTTTAAAAAGATTATCATATCTTTTCCCCAAATGGCTTGGACCAGGTAGGGTGTATATCTACATTTGGCTTATATAGCACATGTAATATCCCTTTTCTTTGTTTCAGCTGGACAAACCATCAGCTGCACCATGCACAAAGCGACTAAGAGAAGAATTGCCATCACAATCAGCACCATCCTCACCAACCTGTCCAGTTCAATTCTCAATTCAACCCGATCTGAGCCGACATTGTATCACTACCACCTCAGTGATGAAGTCAGCAATAGATATAGAAGTCGCGAGGTTGTTTTATGCTTGTAACCTTCCATTTTCAATGGCTGAACATCCGCAGTTCATAAAAGTTGTTAGTATGCTACACCCAGGATATAAACCCCCTTCACGTAAACTGATTGGTGGAAAGCTTCTAGATGCTGTGGATGATCAGGTGACAGAGGATATGAAGGTGATTCTTGATGGCAAGACAGCAACATTAGTGGAGGATGGGTGGAGTAACATTCACAATGAACCTATCATAGCATCCTGCTTGCAAGTAGAGGGAAAGAGCTTCTTCCTAAACAGCTTTGACACTGGTTCTATGACTAAAAGTGCTGAAAACTGTACGGTGAAGTGTCAAGAGACAATACAATATGCTAAGACAAAATACAACTGTACAGTTAAGAGCATTGTCACAGATAATGCAAAGAACATGGAAAAAATGCGTGATGGTTTGAAGGCTGATGACAATGATCTTATTGTCTATGGCTGTTCTGCACACTGGCTAAACTTACTAGGGCAAGACATAACACCGGATACGCTAATTAAGCATGTAGTTGAGATTCAAAAATATTTCAGGAATCACCACAAGCCACTATCTTGGCTCTCGGAATGTATTGGTAGTGTTAAGCCACAGCTTCCTTGTGACACTAGATGGAAGAGTCAACTCGTGTGTATTGACTCCTTCATTCACAACCGTCCACATTTCATGAAAATTGTACAAGACCATGAAGGAGAAATAGATAATTCTATTGTCAGGAAGATAATGGACTTTAACCTGTTTAGAAATGCAAGAGACTTAGCCGAACAACTTCGGCCAATTTCAATAGCAATTGACACATGTCAGAGTGACACATCAACACTAGCCGATGCATGCCATGTTTGGCTTGAATTACTAAACAACACTCTGCTAGAACCACACAAGAAAACTCTGTTAGCACGTTTCAGCAAGGCAATCCTGCCAGAGCATCTTGTCGCATACACATTACATCCAAAGTTTCAGGGCGAGATGCTGGTAGCAAAACAGTTTGAAGAAGTGAACAATTGGATAATAGCTAAGAACCCTAGCTTTATAGCAACATTTATTGCATACCAGGCTAAAAGCAGCCCATTTCCTGCATCATATTTCTGTGATGCTGCAGTTCAAGTGCCTTCAGTGACATGGTGGAAGGCCTTGAAAACACTAGGTGTGCCAGGTGATTTTATTGATATGGCTATTCAGCTGCTTGAAGCACCAGCATCATCAGCATCGATTGAGAGAATTTTTTAGCAATTTTAGCTATATCCACACTAAAATCTGTAATAGGCTTGGAGTAGAGAAAGCGTCAAAGCTAGTGTTTTGCTACAGGATGTTGAGAGGGCTGTCTGATTTGGACTACTAATTAAACCTAATTAAGCCTTTTAAGTTTTAATTGTATGTATTTGATAGAAATGTAATAATAACTCATATAATAAATGGATTTGTTTAATATAGTGCTTTTGATGCAATCTCTGATTTCTTGTTATTTTTAATAGGATTATGATGCATAAGAGTATGGTGATATGTCCAACATAGTTTTGGACAATTTTGGACAGTTTTGGACTGGTTTAAACCATTTAAGACAGGTTTTAGACAGGTTTTGGACAATGTCTGCTCAAAGTTAGTTTTGGACTTCCAAAACCCAACCCTGTTGCTTCCCATCTGATGACGCAAAGCTTAAGACATTTGAAGCTACATGGTAAGTATAGAGTTGATAACTAGATAGCAGATGGGAAGCGTACATCAAAATTATCTTATGTACAGAAAAAACAGCTGTATGAACTTTGGGTAATTTAATACTTAAGTTGAAAAGCTCGATTTATGTATTAAATAATGCCCTTTCTGTATTAAATAATGCCCTTATGTATTATGTCACATACTGTCGTCTAAGCTGAAGCTGAGTCTGTCACAGATACATGTTGTACCTCTAGGGTCAACTAAGCAACATAACTAGCTAAGAACTACCTGTACATAACGTATAAAATATTATAAGACTACATGGTGAGTATACATATGATTGTATATAACCAGTAAAAAACACTGAATGAATCATATTCCCAATACAATGACACATCCTAGCAGATCTATTCACAAATATATTTTAGCACATTCATACCATATCTCTCAAGTGAGTAAATGTACATAACAGTCAGATAAATATCTAATACACTGCATTAGAGATTCTTATATAAGGATGCCTCACTGCTCATAGTGCCTTCCATATACACCGGGTGACTTGTCACAGGAGTGTGGCGGGGATGGAGGTGGATAAGTGTGATTATCAATAAATATGAATTTACAAACTAGATTTTTAGCTCGCGTGACAAGGAAAAAGTCTGGTGTACTATATTTTAATTAGTCGCATCGCTTCTATCACAACTGTGCAAAGGCGTGCATGAATTTTATTGCGCATTACTAAAGAGTGCAATATCAGGAGAGCTCGTATCTGGCCTTCTCTAAAGATAAAACTCTGGTGTCAAGTCACCCCTAACAGACAAGGACCTCATAGTTTATATCTATATCATGGACTGATATATTGAACTCTGTATGTAAGCTTGAACCTGTCTAAGAGGACCACCTGGCTGTTTCTGGGCAGTCACTCTAGCCAGGTTAAACTCTATTTTTCCAACAAATTTGGGTTATTTTCATAACCCTCAATTTATGTTGGACAAATGACAACAAGAAAATGTCTTCAATGATTAAACTATTTATTATACACACAACTTTGGGGTATGGACAAACTCGGCTATAACGATTTGATTTGCTTCCCATCTGATGACACAAAGCTTAAGACATTTGAAGCTACATGGTAAGTATAGAGCTTGATAACTAGATAGCAGATGGGAAGCGTACGTCAAAATTATCTTATGTACAGAAAAAACAGCTGCATGAACTTTGGGTAATTTAACACTTACGTTGAAAAGCTTGATTTATGTATTAAATAATGCCCATAGCTCAGATTTTTAAACAATGTCCGAGTTCCCTCAGTATTTTTATCCCACCAGTCTGGAAGAAGAGGGGAATATAGCGATCAGCATGTCCGTCCGTCCGTCTGTCCGTCCATCTGTCCCCGCCTTGTCAACGCAACTCCTAGAGGTCTCAATGGATTAGCTTAAAATTTTGTCCACATTATCAGTATCATGTGCGGATGTGCATGTGCTTTTTTCGCGTCCAAAAAATTGTTCATACAGAGTTATCCGCCTTTATATATCTTAAAGCCGATACATAAACTGCATTGCCAATCGTTTCTTGTCAACGCAACTCCTAGAGGTCTCAATGGTTTAACTTAAAATTTTGTCGACCTTATCAGTATCATGTGCATGTGCTTTTTCGCGACCGAAAAATTGTTCATTACAGAGTTATCCCCTTTAAATATCTTAAAGCTGATACAAAAAACTGCATTGCCAATCATTTCTTGTCAATGCAACTCCTACAGTTTAGCAGCGATTTTTTGGAAAATTGGTACGTGTTATCATTACGACATGTAGGTGTGCATGTGCTATCCGTGTACCTGTACGTCCATCCGTCTGTCCAAAATGTATGTACGTCCATTTGTCAGTCCATCCATCTCTGACAATCATGTCTTGTCAACGCAACTCCTAGAGGTCTCAATGGATTAACTTGAAATTTTTTCCACAGTATCAGTATCATGTGCAGATGGGCATGTGCTTTTTTCGCGGCCAAAAGGTTTTCCATTACAGAGTTATCCCCCTTTAAATATCTTAAAGCTGATACATAAACTGCATTGCCAATCATTTCTTGTCAACGCAACTCCTCCCACAGTTTAGCTCCGATCCTTTTGAAAATTGGTACGTGTTATCATTACCACGTGTAGGTGTGCATGTGCTATCCATGTACCTGTACGTCCATCCGTCTGTCCAAAATGTATGTATGTCCGTCTGTCAATCCATCCATCTCTGACAATCATTTCTTGTCAACGCAGCTCCTCCTACAGGTCTTATTGGATTAACTTTAAATTTTGTCCACATTATCAGTATCATGTGCAGATGTGCATGTGCTTTTTTCGCGGCCAAAAAATTGTTCATTACAGAGTTATCCCCCTTTAAATATCTTAAAGCTGATACATAAACTGCATTGCCAATCATTTCTTGTCAACGTAACTCCTACAATTTAGCTCTGATTCTTTTCAAAATTGATACATGTTATCATTACATCGTGTAGGTGTGCATGTGCTATCCGTGTACCTGTACGTCCATCTGTCTGTCTAAAATGTATGTATGTCCATCTGTCAGTCCATCCATCTCTGACAATCATTTCTTGTCAACGCAACTACTAGAGGTCTCAATGGATTAACTTAAAATTTTGTCGACATCAGTATCATGTGCAGATGTGCATGTGCTTTTTTCGCGGCCAAAAAATTATTCAATACAGCGTTGCCACCCTTTAAAAATCTTAAATCCAATACATAAACTGCATTGCCAATCATTTGTCAATGCAACTCCTCCTACAGTTTAGCTGTGATTCTTTTGAAACTTGGTAAGTGTTATCATTACGACATGAAGATGTGCATGTGCTATCTGTATACTTGTACATCCATCCATCTGTCCAAAATGTATGTTCGTCTGTCGGTCCATCCTTGTCAATGCAACTCCTACAGTTTAGTTACAATTCTTTTGAAACATGGTAAATCTAGTCATTACCATCCGAAGATGTGCAGGTTCTTTTTTCGCAGCCAGAAAATTATTCATTACAGCGTTATCTCCCTTTAAATACCTTTAAGCCAATACATAAACTGCAGTACCAATCATTTCTTGTCAACACAACTCCTATAATTTAGGTGTGATTCTATTGAAACTTAGTGCATGTGCTATCTGTATGCCTGTACATCCATGTGTCTGTATAGAATGTATGTGTGTCAGTCTATCGGTCCGTCCATCTCTGGCAATCATTTCAAGATGTCAACACAACTCCTACAGTTTAGCTACGATGTATGTTTATCTGAAATGTTTGGATCCGGGGGGGGAGGGATATGCCGTCTTCTGATGGCTGTTGTTATATTACACTGCTATGCTTCATGCCATATGTTATGTTTTATGTTGGGCTGATCGATCAATGGCCTTGCCTTATAGATGGACAACATGGACTCTTAATTTACATATTAATAACTTTGTAAAATAAAGCACCTTGACCTTGTATACAATGTTGTAGGTCAGTAAATCACATAATATGGCTGATAGATTTGGGAAAATCTTTCTTTCAAAGAATCGGATAAAATTCTCAATAACTTATTTGAGTTGAATCAAGGCCTGACATCAAGATGTCTGGGAATAAGACTTACATTAGAACATAGAACTTTAAAGTTTTCCCCCCATCACAGACCACAGCAGCTCCCTACCATGTGTACACATAGACAATGGCTGATCCAAATAGGAATAGATTGGTGGAGGAACCTACTTAAAAATATTAAAAGATATTGTTGAAGTATAGGCAAAGTTTGGAGGCAAGGTAAACGTGTTGCTTATCATATAAGCCAGAATGCAGGGAATAACCTCTCAGAGCGTCTCATTTTCAGATCTTGTTGGTAGCACTCTCCGACACTGTATAACGCCACCCACCCCAAAATGACACCCCAACCGCAACTCCATAATACAATTGAAGCCTAAATGTGATATGACAAAATTCCAAGGTGTGTGTAGTTATAATTACACTGTCTCAATTTGACATTCTTTACATCATAATTCTCAATATCTCATCAAAATTCCTCTACATGTCTCATTTGACATGCGTAGTTATACAGCAGTACAGCTCATAAATAAGGGAAATTGTTTCCAAAACAAAAACAAGTTAGTAAGAAATGTTTTGTTTAATATTTGGAACATAACTGGATTAAGGCAGCAATGTCTTCCAATCCAACATTTTATTTTGTTTTATAAATATGTCAAGTTATTTCTAAGCTGTATTGCACTTACTAGTCAGTCTCTGACAGGCTATGAAGAGTCAATCAGGAGACCCCTATCAATTGACCTAGTAGTTTTGTAATTTGTTAAAATTCAATTCATCGCTGAATATTTGAGAAAATTTTATAGAAATCGGTTGCTGACTATAAAGTTAATTGATTTCAGTGGGTGTTTTCAATATAATCGCGAGATTTGGTCTACAAAGCACGGGAAGTACTAAATCCCTCTAAAAATGACATTTCTATTACTCCTTAATATGTATGAGCTGACGTAATGTGCATATTTTATCCAATCAGTGATGCGACTCCGGGATTTTTGTTGATGAATGTAGGAACCATTGAGCGGATTCGGCTACGACTCCGCCTACTCATTTATCGGGTATTTCTATTTGTGGGTCTATATCTTACCGCAAATTTTGTAAACAACGCCATCCCTTCAATATTCGTTGAAATATGGGTGTCTTCTCGAACTAATTTCTCACTACTTCGATCAGGAAACTTCACAAAATCTTCAATATCCTTTAGTAAAATCTGATATTTAGAGGATTTTGTCAGATAATATATGACTGCTAAAATTTCAATTCAAATCAAAGATGGTGATCTCGCATATCTGAACGAGGTCGGCTGTCAATATATCACGATTTTCATAATCAAAAGCAAGAATTCTGACTAATCCCGCTAGAAAACAGTAAATTGTAAGTATGTTCAGATAATTCCTTCCTCAAACCTATTTAAATTGATAAGATTTAGCGGTACGAATCATCCCAAGTTGGTTAGCAGACTAACGAATGACTCTTATTTTTGCGGTAATTTATGTCGGAAGTAAAAACAAATTTCCCATAAATCTTTGTACTGGACATGAATGTGAATGAAGTACCGGGTTAAAGACCAGAGAATTTTCTATTGGCTAGTGAAATTAGTTTTTACCAATGAGCATTCGTTTTGCCGACACAACTTCTGAGCGGACACGCCCTCTTAGCTTAAATCTATGACGACTATAGTCATCATTGAGATCGAATGACATTTATTTATGGCCCCTGTAGTCATCATTGGGATTGAGTGAGTTAAAGGTCTTTCCAGACCCAGTCATTAGAGCACATAAAGATAACTATTAGGTAAAATAGGAAAACATTACTTTAAAAATCCTACCTTTGACCATGACCACTAACATTGTATATGTTTCAAAAGTTATCAAATACCTACTGTTAGGCCAACATATAAGCAACAATTACTCTAAGTTTGGTAATGGCTGCTCTAATGGGTTCCAGTTAATTTCCCTATGAACATGCCAGGGTGTAATCACTGATTGCATGAGTCATGTACATATAGATATAATGATATAGCTATAAACCTGTACATTTATGTCTACCTTTTAGCTCAACTTTATGAAGTAAAATGAGCTATTGTGATACCGTGCACATCGTCCGGCAATATCAACATTTTGCATTTATCTCAACTTAGCAGTTCATATCTCATTCTAGGTTAAGTATACTGGACCCAATCTTGGACACATACTTCCTTATAATTGGAGGGCATCATACAATGATGTTGGGTCAAAATGGCAAAGGTCAAGGTTATTGTGACATTGCTAAAAACTGGGATTTCTTCAACATTGATATTTTGTGTTTGGTCCAACTTAGCAGTTCATATCCCATGTTTGCTTAATCTTCCTGCACCCAAACTTGTATACATGCTTACTTGTAATAAGAGGGCAGAACACAATGACCTTTGAGCTAAAAGGTCATTGTTATTGTGATTTTGGTAAATGCATTTAGCTCCATTTAGTAGTTCATATGTCATGCTTGGTTAATCATACTAGACCCAAACTTAAACACATGCTTCCTTATAGAGAAAATTTTCTTCGGGGGGGGCAAAGTTATTGTGGTCTTGGTGGGAAACTGGGTTTTTTCCAGGAGTAACTTCACTGTATATATCTCATGTGTGCTTAATCATACTGGATCCAAAGTTGGACACATGCTTCTTTACCATGAGTGGGAATGACATCTTGGCAGCAAAATTTCAAAGGTCCACTGTGTCCTTGCTAAAAACCTTGTTTTTATGCAAACTAACATTTTATGTTTAACTCAACATAGAAATTTATATCTCATGTTTGGTTAATCATACAGACACATTCTTTCTTATAACGAGATGACATGACACAATCACCTTAACATACGGTCAAGGTCAGTGTGATAATGACAAAACACGAGGGTTTTCTCAACAATAACATTTTGCTTTTACCTCAACTTAGCAGTTCATATCTCATGTTGTGTTAATCATACTGCACACAAACTTGGACACATGTTAAGGAGAGTGAATGAGGCAATTACTTTTGGGTCAAAATGTCAGTGCTCATAGTCATTGATAAGTATATTCAAATCGAGCTTCATGGTTGCATTACAACCACATTTTAGGTTGAAAATTTATTGCTGGAATTGCTGGGTGGTAACCGAGCCAGTCATTCTAGTGGGAAATTCTCCTGACATTTTCTTGGCCTGCAAATAGACATTTACAAAAAGTTGTTAGTTTCGGGACCAATCTCCACCATTAACCCATACGGCAAAAGTTTAAATATTCAAATTAAGTTTTAAAATGAACTGGTGTTCATTTTTCAGCAAATTTCGTGGAAGATGGTATTGTCGTAGACAGCAACATCTTCCAGCAAAATTGTTGAAAAGTGTACACCAGTTTCTTTGATATTGACACAATAAAAGATAGAATATTGACATCAGAGCGGTAAGGGTTAAAGGGTTAAAATTTAGATTCTATGCCTTTGTTATTATAACAAAGTTTCCACATTATAAAGCCATTATCATATATATTTATATATGTTGTATGTTTTAACCATCTTATTTCTAGGTTGAATTGGCTTTAGACGTCGAATCTATTGTACCACATTTTTTCCGTCGCAAATTTGTTGTCAAATGTGAAAAGGTGTACCCAAACCAGTCAGGTGGTCGCCTTTCATATGCATCCATTGCACAGGCGCTTGATCCAGAACTCGTAAGCTATAGTCTTTAGCGCATTAATATGTTCTGATTTGTCCAATGGAGGAATCTAGTTTTAGCTATGCCCCGCCCATCTGTAGCTTAGCTCCACCCACACTTCATCAGTGTTTCACTCCCTGACTATCAATTTCAGAAAACTATACAGGTAAACTATTGAATATTTTGAAACTAATTTGGCGGGATGCTGTTGCTGCCTATCAGCAACAGCGCCCAGTCAAATTAGTTTCAAAATATTCAACAGTATGTTTATTAAATAGTAAAGACATACGATTCGTACAACCTCACAGACTATTAAGCGTGTAAGATGGACTAAATCGAGTAATTCATGACCTAATTGATTATGATGTCTGCCCACATGTAATGAAGTTGATTATGATGTCATATGATTGACTGAGAAACTGAATTCCTCCATTGTTATCAGGCTCTTCTTTGTGGTCTAATTATCCATGCCCAGTAAGGGGGATGATGGTATTGCAATCGGGTCTGTCTAATTTTACAATGTGACAGAGATTGGAGTGCATGGATCTGCAATCTCTGATTGCTTTTGTTGTTTGAGAATTATATTTGGTCTCACCAAGAAGGCTCATGAAACTACTCCAATTGTCCTGTCTGTGTGCATGTCACCTACTACTAGACGGATCTTGTCCAACCGTCTTTGGGGCGATTCCCATTGGTTAACATCCTACAGCTGCAATCAAACCTACTTCGCTTTTGCCTACTTTGTCTTGTCCTCTGCCGAATTCCTTAGCTTTCTCAGGTCGCTTTACTATTAAATAGTAAAGACATAAAATTTATACAACATGACAGACGTAATTGACTATGATGTCAGCCTACACGTCACGTTGTTGATTACAACATCATATGATTGACTGAGAAACTGGATTCCTCGATTAAAGGGCTCATGCAAGAAACAGGTGTCTTTGATTTTTTTTTCAGGATGAAATTGAAGTTGTCCAGGAAAATCAGGAAAAAATGCGGGAAGATATCAAGCGTGTTCAGAAGGCAGTGCGAATAATGCAAGAGAGTACATCCAGACTGGAGAGCATGCTCAGTGCCTTACTCACACAGCAGGGTATTAGCTGGCAAGAGGAAGATGATGTGACTGAGGACCCTGAACAACAATGATCAGGGTTAGTGGAAGGAAGTGATTTCAGTCATGTTAACCATTATGTCATTGAATCGCCTTTGTTCATTATTCAGCATCATTTAAAGGCCCACATTCACACCACAATGCTTGAAAATAAAAACTTTTAGAGACTTAAATTGTGTACTCCAGTGTAATGAAATGAAATAAATCTTAGCATATGAATGTATATATAGGTGCGAAGTTGAATTAGGGATGCGAGCCTCAAATTCAATTTCACAACTTAAAAAATTTGATTGATTTGTACTGAATGAAATCATCATGTGTTAAGATTTATTTTGTTTCATTACATCGAGATATATAAGTTAAGCCTCTAAAAGTACATAATTTTAACAATTTTATTTTCACGCATTCTGCATGTGATTGTGGTCCTTTAACAGGATTTATACTGGTGTCAAGTTTGAGAATGGTACAGATAATTGACCTTTCCAGTTTTAGCTATACCCCACCCATCTCTAGCTCAGCTCCAACCACACCTGCCTACCCAGTCAAATGAGTTTCAAAATATTCAACGGCATGTTTATTTCACTTCAAGAGATATATTTACCTCCCTAACACTAAGATATTTCCTAAATATCGGCTTTCACTCAGTAACCCAAGATTAAAAAAGATAGGTGCCCTTATTAGGCAGGTAGACAGGTGACAGTCAGCCGGATGGCGGCCCCAACAAGTCAGAGGCCAGCCACAGGCGCAGCGTAGGCCATTGCCACGCCAGCACCGGCCTGTAGTGGGGTGGGGGGGGGGGGGGGGGGGGGGGCTGAGAGGGTCCTCAAGCGCAGGCAGCCTCCCATGCACCTCGGTGCACGAGGCGCGGGTGGTACAAGCTGTGGCATGCGAGGATCTGGTCATGGTAATCATGCCTGATGGACCGATTTCCACAAGAACCAAATCAATGCTAGAACCAGACACTCTTACACTGCTTATGTCCACCTCTCTCCCTAGGTGGACCCGTGGGAGGTCGATTGACCTTCCACAAGCAGGAGTGTGAGCGGTTAACCCAGGACTGCTTAGTCTTGTGATGGCTTTCAGCCAGGTACCAGCCCGACTGGTCAATAGGCCCACCATTGCACCTATCTGGATCCGATCTGGACTCAAATTCCAAGAGATCCAGATCAACGGTTGTGTATAGAGGAAGAAATAAATTCCCTCATACAAAAAGGAGCAATTCAACCGGTGCAAAATTTCCCAGACTTCTATTCAACTGTGTTTCTAGTGACAAAGAGGACTGGAGGGTGGAGACCCATTCTCAACCTCAAGCCATTGAACAAGTTCATAGACACACAGAGTTTCAAAATGGAAATAGTCAAAACGGTGTTGGCAGGGTTGGAGATGGGAATGTGGACGGCGTCAATGGATCTGAAGGATGCTTATTTCCACATTCCAATCGCTAAGAGTTTTCATCGGTACCTGAGATTCGCATTCCAGGGCTGATAGTAGGAATTAAAAGCTTTACCATTCGGAATTTCCATGGCTCCTCGGGTCTTCACCAGGGTGCTTCTTGCAATAACAGCATACCTCCGCAGGAGAATCATAGCAGTCCACAGTTACATAGACGATTGGCTGTTAAAAGCACACAATCGGGAAAGTCTTGCAGCAAATCTGGAGATAGTTTTGAAAACTCACACAGACTTAGGCTGGATAATAAACTTTCAGAAATCAGAGCTGACTCCATCCCAGAAGTTTGTTTGCCTGGGATCTAGAGATAGGGTATGTTTATCCTACTCAAGAGAGAGTAGAAATACTCATCTCAGTAATATAGTCAGTGTGCAACAGTCGTCAGGTACTGGCACGGGTTTACTTGAGAATGCTGGGGTTGATGGTTTCTCGGGAACCAGTCATTCCACAGACGGCCTTGCATAGGCGGCCTATCCAGTTATTTCTCATGACACAGTGGACCCAGAGGACAGGTTCCCTGGACTCAGAGGTGTCAGTGTTGGAACCTCTTATTCACCACCTTCAATGGTGGATGAAGAGAGAGAATCTCCTGGCGGGTGTGATGCCCACCCCACCCTTAAATAATGATGTACATAGATGCATCAGAGGAGGGATGTGGGCTTGCCTGGAAGAAGCCACAGTATCAGAGCTTTGGAATTTGGATCAGTCACAGGAACATATAAATCTACTGGAATTACGAGCAGTAGTTCTGGGCCTGGAACATTTCTTAAAGAAAGTTCAGGGCAAGATTGTTCTAGTTCGTTCAGACAACTCAACAGTAGTGACTTACATAAACTGCCAGGGCGGAATGAAGTTGCCCAGTCTCTATATGATGACATGGAAGCTGCTTTGCTGGTGTCTAGATCATATGAAGGCAGTTCACATTCCGGGAAGGCTAAATCTGTTAGCAGACTCATTGAGCCGAAGGATTAGTGTTTTGCAACTAAATCAATGTGTGGCGGATCATCTGTTCGACCACTGGGGGAAACCCAACATAGATTTGTTCGCAACAAACAAGAATGCGACGATCCAGCTGACTGTCACCTGTCTACCTGCCCAATAAGGGCACCTATCTTTTTTAATCTGGGGTTATTGAGTGAAGGTCGATATTTAGGAAATATCATAGAGTGTTAGGGGGGTAAGTATAACTACTCTTTCGTGAAAAAAGAAATCCGTGATTTCATTTATTAAATAGTAAAGACATAATTCGTACAACAACGCATTGTCATTGATTATGACATCATCCTACACATCACGTAGTTGATTATGATGTCATATGATGGATGGATAAACTGGAAAGGTCCATTGGTGTTAGCCTCTAAGACAGCTGCACTATTCTCAAAATTAACACCAATATACCTTCCGCGACATCATATAGAATCTTGCCTTTATGACACAGTAGACTATGCAGGAATATGTCATGATAATTTCTGAGCATGCTCGTAGAATTTAAGTAATTAACTTAGCCGCGAATTTGATCATTTAGCTGTACCAAAAAATTAAGAGAAATACTTACACTTAAGCAAAAATTAGAATACATGTATCAGGTTATTAATTTTGGAAATTATTTTTTAGCTCTGAAATTTTACTTAAAACAGGGTTTTTTCAATGTTCTTTTGGTAATTTAAATTTGTGTTGGTATCAAGCTTTAAATTATTTTTCTATGTTTAGATGACAAATGATCCCATTGTGCTGATAATAGCTAATTTATAAGAATATAATTCAAGTATTATGCATCTTATTTCATTGACCAATTTTATTTTCTGGATTTTTAAGATTTTGTACATAATGTATTTTGTCTTGTTTTACAATTACTAATATTGCCACTTAGCACCAAAACGTAAACTTGACCAAGCTCAAAGAAGCGCTTTGTACTACATGTGTATTTATATCAGGGTCTTAATTCAAAGAATTTAAAGGAATATTCATCTTATATTAGCTATTCATAAACGATGAATCAGATTTTCAGATTTCAATCCAGCTGTCAAAGAGAGATATTCTGTTTGTAACCCTTCACCCCTCTTTTCAAAGGAAATAGACCAAAAGAAGATTATTTTATTCGGTTATCGAGCCAGTCGTTCCAGTGGTATGTTCTCTCTGCAATTGAACATTTTCAGGAACTGAAAAAGGTCTTTTTGGCACACGGATTAAAGGGTTAAGTAGCTTTGTTAACTCTTCCACTGATGAACTCCTTATATCTCATTTTCAGGGCAATGATACAAGAAAACTGTTGAATTTTTTTGAAATTAATTTAACTGGAAGCCATTGCTGCCTTAGGCAGCAATGGCTTCCAGTCAACTTAGTTTCAAAATATTCAACAGAATAAGTTTTATATCGTAAAGAAATTACCTTTTCATTGATTTGACAGTGAAAGGGTTAAATGGGACACCAGATTTACCATTCATCTTCTTGCTCACGTGGTGTTTATTTTTTATCTTTCTACATATCATTGTTTTGCTCAGATTTGAATACATTAATTGTAGGTGTGTAGTGTATTTATTGGTCTGCATGTGTCTATGCTTTATGATGGTAATGAACACCCAATATTCAATGCCAAGTCTCCATGATGAATACATTAATTGTAGGTGTGTAGTATATTTATGGGTCTGCATGTGTCTATGCTGTATGATGGTAATGAACACCCAATATTCAATGCCAAGTCTCCATGATGAATACATTTTGTGACAATGGATGAATCCGATCTGTCAGTCAAGTATTTGACATCATAATTAATTAGGTCACATGTAAGCTAACGTCACAATCCAAATTAACAGATATACTCTGGCATGAACCTGGAATACAAATTGTGTGTTTATTATTTAATTAAGAAACATTGTATTCAATATTTTGAAAGTGATTTGACTGGGCGCTATTGCCAGTCAAATTAGTTTCAAAATATTCAACAGATTATGTGTATAGTTACCATTACATTGGGATTCTGGTAATTCAGGATTCAAAGTATATAAACCATTCCTAACACGCTCAAAGCATAGGGGTGGCGCTTAGCTAGAGATGGGCGGGGCATAGTTAAAAGTGGATTCATCCATTCTGAGCCTTCATGGGCTGACATTTTATAATTTAGTTGTTTAATAGTAAATACTAAACATTTTAATAGTCCTCTGTTAAATATTTACAGTTAAAATTAAAAATATTGTTTGTCATCTTTATTCTCTATTATGATGATAAGAATAGCAGATCGATCTTTGTATTTTGACTACCAGTAACTGGCTTTTGGCTCGATATGACAGCAGTTTTAGCCAATGTTCATTGAATATATACACTATTAGCTTGTTTTATAAACATTTTAAAAAGATTAAATAAATATACTGTTTTATAAAGCATGTTACTGTATTCTGTGTTATTAAAATTGTTTTAAATATTCAGATAAATATTGACTAAATATGGGCTGGCTCGAATAATATGAGTGAAATCTGTGTTATATATACTTTTAAGGTGAAATATAAAATTTTATGAATTCAAATATATGTTTAAAGCTTGCATTTATTATGCATTATTGTTCGCAGTTTTAAGATATATGTAGCGTTTAGAAATATTTATATAATATTACTGTTTTAAAATTGTATGTTACAGAGAAAGAGGATTTGGTCCCAATTTTAATTTACATGTAATTAAATAATAAATTATATTGTTATCTGTTCATTCTAAAACTTACTTAACAGATTTCCCAGTTAATGAAGATCCAAAACCTTGTTAATAGTAATAGTAATAGTCCATTTGTAACGCGCCACAATCCATGCGCAGCATGCTCTAAGCGCTTAGAAAGCTTATCTAGAATATTCTAGAAAAAATACAGATCAAGGTGTTGGATAACATTTTTGAAAGTAACATGTCTTGAGTCTAGATTTAAATGTGCTCAGGTTTGGGGATGTTTTGATGTCCAAAGGCAATTTATTCCATAGGATGGGAGCTGAGTAAGAGAATGTTTTTTGGCCATATAATAAAATATTAAATTTACAGATTAGGTAATGTTATGTAATTATTGAAATACAACTTTCTGTGTATTATTTTACGAAGAAATTGACTATTGTTTTTACAGATTAATTAATTTTTTACTGTTTAACTGAATCATGGGGCATTATATATAAGTTCATTGGGCTGCTGCAAGTCGCATCCCTTTCAAAAATATAGATATTTATATACGTTAATTCTCCAGATATTACAACAGAGTGTTTTAATGTCACCATTGTTGTTTATTGTGTTTGTTATTAGCTCACCTGGCCTGAAAGGCCAAGTGAGCTTATGTCGTGGCGACCATCCGTCATCCGTCCGTCTTTTCAACTTTTCCTTTAAATGACTTCTTCTCAAGAACCGCGGGGCCAATTTAAATTATATTTGGCAGGATGCATCCTTAGGGCATAGGGATCCAAGTTTGTTCAAATGAAGTCGATCGCCCAAATAGGCCGGTGGCCATCTTGGATTTTGGCCGATTTTTAGAAACGTCTTTAAAAATCTTCTCCGAACCCGCTTGAGGGATTGAAGGAAACCTCATGAAATATGATCTAAAGCAAGAGCTCAACCAACTTTGTTCAAGGGAACTTAATTGGTCAAATAGTACAGCGGCCATCTTGGTTGACCTAGTTTTTGCGAAAATAGCCTTTCCAGAACCACTGAAGGGATCAGGCTGAAATTTGGCAGATATGATTAGGAACTAAGGGCCGGTAAAGTTTGTTCAAAAGAAGTTGATCCGTCAAAAAACATGGCCGCCGTGGGCCAATCAAAACATAGCATGTTTGGCGGCCATATTGGATTTTTTTATTTGATGGATTTTGAGGCCGAAATTGGCTTTATATAGGTTTTTGGGTATTCTGATCTCAAATTTGCAATTTTTGAAACTGTCGGATAAACGGTTTAGCAGCCATCTTGGATCATTTTCCCGCCAAAGGCTCCCATACTAAAGCAATGGGAAATTTAAAATATCTTCTCGAGAACTACTGGGCCGATTTCAATTATATTTGGCATGAAGCATCTTTAAGGCATAGAGATTCAAGTTTGTTCAAACGAACCCAATCGCCCCATTTGGCCGGCGACCATCTTGGATTTCAGCCAATTTTTAGAAATGTCTAAAAATCGTTTGAGGGATCGATTCAGAACTCACGAAATATGATCTAGGGTAAGAGCTGAATCAACTTTGTTCAAGGGAACTTGATTGACCAAATGGTTCAACGGCCATCTTGGATGATCTAGTTTTCACAAAAAAGGCTTCTTCCCCAGAACCGCTGAAGCGATCAGGCTGAAATTTGTGATATATAATTAGCAACTAAGGGCGATTAATGTTTGTTCAAGAGAAGTTGATTCCTCAAGAAACATGGCCATGGTGGACCAATCAAAATATAGTGTGTTTAGCAGCCATATTGGATTTTTTTATTTGATGGATTTTGAGGCCGAAATTCGTTTTATATGGGTTTTTGGGTATTTTGATCTCAAATTTGCAATTTTCGAAACTGTTGGATAAACGGTTCGGCAGCCATCTTGGATCATTTTCCCGCCAAAAGCTCCCATAGTAAAGCAATGGGAAATTTTAAATGTCTTCTCGAGAACTACTGGGCCGATTTGAATTATATGTGGCAGGAAGCATCCTTATGGCATAGAGATTTCATTTTGTTCAAACGAAGCCGATTGGCCAATTTGGCCGATGGCCATCTTGAATTTCTGCCAATTTTTAGAAATGTCTTTAAAAATCTTCTCCAAAACCATTTTACGGATCGATTCAGAACTCACGAAATATGATCTAGGGCAGGAGCTGAATCAAGTTTGTTCAATGGAACTTGATTGACCAAATGGTTCAGCAGTCATCTTGGATGACCTCAGTTTCGCAAAAACAACCTCTTCCCCAGAACTGTTGAAGCGATCAGGCGGAAATTTGTGATATATGATTAGGGACTAAGGGCCATTAAAGTTTGTTCAAGAGAAGTTGATCCGTCTAAAAAAATGGGCGCTATGGGCCCTATCAATATATAGCATGTTTGGCGGCCATATTGGATTTTTTATTTGATTGATTTTGAGGCAGAAATTGGTTTTATGTATGTTTGTGCGTATTGTGATTTCAAATTTGCCATTTTCGAGACTGTCGGATAAACGGTTTAGCGGCCATCTTGGATCATTTAACCACCAAAATCTTCCATACTCAAGCAATGGGAAATTTAAAATGTATTTTCGCGACATTTTGGATTTTGGTCGATTTTTAGAAATGTCTTTAAAGAACTCCAAAACCGTTTGGGGGGATAAATTCAAAACGTATGAAATATCATCTAGGAACAGAGCTGCACCAAGTTTGTTCAAGGGAATTTGATTGGCCAAATGGTTTGGCGGCGCTCTTGGATAACCTATTTCTTGCCAAAACAACTCCAGAACCACTGAGCGGATTGTGCCGAAATTTGGGAGATATGATTAGGCACCTAGTGCCATTAAAGTTTGTTCAAGGGAAGGAGCTCACTCAGAAACATGGCAGAAGTGGATCAATCAAAATGTAGCATTTGGCGGCCATATTGGACTTGCAAAAATGTCCACAAACTCATTTAAATGGCTACTCCTAAACAACCCACCAACAATTTTGACAAAAATGCACAGTGCTCCAGGTGAGCGACACAGGCCTCTTGTTAAATATATGTTTACTACGGTTATTATGTGTGTTTACTATGTTTGTTATTAAATATATATTTACTGTTTGTTATTAAATATATGTTTACTATGTTTGTTATTGCGTGTGTTTATTATCTTTGGTATTCAATCTGTGTAATTAATTTGTCCATGGAACTTTGTTCTCTGTTTAGATGTCTCAACAGATAAATACAACTTTGTGTGGATTATTTTACAAAGACACCGACTATTGCCTAGCATATTGCAGGTATGCATTTACAGATTAATTGTTATCAACATTGCAATATTTGACAAGACATCCAAACAGATGCTATGATTCCGCCATAACATTTATTATAAATTATTCATGTTTTTACTTAATGTATTTATTATACTGTATATTAGCAATGACTTAGTGGCTAATTATGCCAATAGGAATATCTTGTATTTGTTGTTTCTATGAGTGTTTTTACCAAGAAATAATAATATTAATATCTTGAGACGTTATATTAACTCCTCTCTACCTGCTGAATTTCTGCATGCTACATATTCCATGGGTTTACCTCTGGATATACTGAATGTTTTGAAAACAATTTGACTGAAAGTTGTTGGTGGCTAAACTTAACTTGGCCAGAGTTATTGCCCATTGAAATTATTTGTCTGGTGGCTTGCAGCAGTCGGATAGATAATGTTAGATTGAGTAAGGCGAGAGCAGATTATTGTATGAAAGGTTTAGTTATAAAACATTTCCAAACAATTTACCAATTATCCAATCACTTTACTGATTTTGCAGAAGTAAATCATGCAAATTTACAATGATCCAGTTCAGTAGATTATTTTATAAGTCATATTCTTTAAGACTCTTGTTCTAGTACCATTGAGTCATTTAACTTTAGCAGCAGCACAAGCAACAATTTTAATCAGGTGATTTTCAGAATGTTCAGTAAAATATTGGTTTTAGATTCATTAAAATTATCACACTCATTATTTTTTCTCCAGCGTTATAAGTTTAAAAAGTTTAAATCAACTTCCTTTGACATAATTTCAATTAATTTATGGAAGGTAGCTAACGATAATGTCAAGTTATCATTGTTTAGTGCTAGCAATCTGGTAAAATTATGCTACAGAAGATGTCTGCATTAAATCTGCACTGGCATTTGTTTTTCATAATGTGATCTGTATTTTGACTATAACCTGATGACTTAAGAAATGTGTGTTCGTGCACCTGTGTGTGCGTAATCTTCCAATAAATATTAGTTCCTACGTGTACCTCATGTATATTCATAAGAGAATAGGGAGCTATTTCGCTGATCTGTTAATTCTCTCCTCCACAAAGTAAATTGTAAGGTTTTCCAAATTACTTCAGACCACTACGTACATTGTGACTGTTCTGACCACTACATACTTTGTGACTGTTCTGACCACTACATACTTTGTGATTGTTCTGACCACTATGTACTTTGTGATTGTTTTGACCACTACATACTTTGTGACTGTTCTGACCACTACATACTTTGTGATTGTTCTGACCACTACGTACTTTGTGATTGTTCTGACCACTATGTACATTGTGACTGTTCTGACCACTACATACTTTGTGACTGTTCTGACCACTACATACTTTGTGATTGTTCTGACCACTACGTACTTTGTGATTTTTTGACCACTTTATACTTTGTGACTGTTTTGACCACTACATACTTTGTCTGTTTTGACCACTACGTACCTTGGGAGTGTTTTGACCACTACATACTTTGTGATTGTTCTGACCACTACATACTTTGTGACTGTTCTGACCACTACGTACTTTGTGACTGTTTCGACCACTACGTACTTTGTGACTATTCTTACCACTATGTCCTTTGTGACTGTTCTGACCACTACATACTTTGTGACTGTTCTGACTACTACATACTTTGTGACTGTTCTGACCACTGCATACTTTGTGACTGTTTTGAACACTACGTACTTTGTGACTGTTCTGACCACTACATACTTTGTGACTGTTCTGACCACTACATACTTTGTGACTGTTTTGACCACTACATACTTTGTGACTGTTCTGACCACTACATACTTTGTGACTGTTCTGACCACTATGAACTTTGTGACTGTTCTTACCACTACGTACTTTGTGACTGTTCTGACCACTACGTACTTTGTGACTGTTCTGACCACTACATACTTTGTGACTGTTCTGACCACTACATACTTTGTGACTGTTCTGACCACTACATACTTTGTGACTGTTCTGACCACTACGTACTTTGTGACTGTCTACGTACTTTGTGACTGTTCTGACCACTACATACTTTGTGACTGTTCTGACCACTACGTACTTTGTGACTGTTTTGACCACTACGTACTTTGTGACTGTTTTGACCACTACGTACTTTGTGACTGTTCTGACCACTACGTACGTTGTGACTGTTAATGTATCGTTTGGTTTATACAATGGTAGCATAACACAGACATTATAACCCTTGCAACCTTGCACATATGAAAAGCTAGAACGGGTTAAGTAGGGCTAGAATGTTTTGTGTAAAATGAAGTAGTTTGCATTTCCTTTGCTTTTCTCGTCTAGGAAGTGGTTTCTCAGGTAAAATAACTGAGAAATAAAATTGTGTAAGAAATATTTTGGATTATATATGTCATATACGTTGTATTTTATGCGCTTTATACAGTTAAGCACTCATGACAGCCAAACATGGCTTCTGCAGGGATCTTGAGAAGTGTTCATTTGCAGACAGAGAAGACTAATTTTGAAAATTACCACTAAGAATGATGGCCTCGATAACCGAGCCAAGTCATTCCAGTGGTAAATTTTCAAAAATAAACATAGTCTGCAAATGTACATTTTGTATGAGAAAATTCAAAATTTTAAACAGGTTTAACCCTTTAATGATTAGATTTCTTCGAAAAATTAAAATATTTACTTTTTGAATGTCCATTTGCAGGCCAAGAGAAGACTATTTGTGAAAATTTACCGCTTTAATGACTGGCTCTGTTACCGAGCCAGTCATTTCAGTGGTAATTAACCCTTTAATGATTAAATTTCTTCGAAAAATTAAAATATTCACTTTTAAATGTCCATTTGCAGGCCAAGAGAAGACTATTTTTGAAAATTTACCACTGTAATGACTGGCTCTGCTACTGAGCCAGTCATTTCAGTGGTAAAATTTCAAAAATAGTCTTCTCTTGGCCTACAAATGGCCATTACTCAAAACCACTACAGAGGCTGGTTTGGGCTGGTTTCATCATGAAAGGGTTAAAGGATAAAGCTGTGTTAAGCTGCCCCCTTAGCAACAAAACCATGGGATTTGTTTCATAAGACAGTTTTCAGTTGCCATAATAAATGAGTTTTGTGGTCACATGTTCATATTTTTTAATTTTGTCTTAGTTGTCAGTGAGCTGAGCTGTAGTAACTACTATCTCCACCAATGGTGGGTGGCCAGCCATAAGCTTTCACACGTAAAACAAATATGTCAATCAAGGCCCTGGGTCTTGTTAATAGTACTATTTTAAACATTTTATACAAGTATTTTATATTTTGTTACAGCATTATAATGAAATCATTTCAATTGTTTGTGTTCATGTTTTCACGTTGCGTTCAATTTCTCTCCCTATAATACAGCTCAGGAATAACTTAATTGTTTCAAAAACAAAAACCAGAAACATGTTGCTTAGGACAATTTTGAACAGTAACAGATGTTCTGTTGAACATTTTGAGCATAATTTGATTGGAAGACATTGCTCAGCAATGACTTACAATCCAATTATGTTTAAAATATTTAACGGTACCTTTAAAGTTGTCTGAGCTGTGCTGTAGCTTGTTTGACTGATCCCACTCACCTCCAAGACACTTGTGTTATGAAAGTTAGATACAAGATGATGCGCTCCGTCGCTCATTTCACAGTTCAGAGCCATCCGGGAGAAAACGGCATGAATCAATTCTATTCTGTATATCTCATTATTGTTTGTTCTTATGATGATGTGAGTTTCAAATAAAATATTATTTGTTGGCATATACTGACATAATGGGTCAAGTGAGTTTATGGCATGACACACAGTCGTCGGTTGTCCATCCCTCCATCATATTTTGCATTATGGATATTGTTTTTAAGAATCGCTTGGCTGTTTTTAACCAAACTTGGCAATTATCATTATTGCTTCATAAATGTCCAAGTTTGTTTAAATGAAAATGATCGTGAATTTTGCACTATTATTCAAAGTTGCTTTGAAATCTCTGAGATGCCTGAAGGTACTACTCACAAAGTTAGTACATAAATTTCGGCCTGCGTGAAAGGAGCTGATTGGTTACTAACTATGTTGACAGTATCATCTTGCTAACGAAAAATTGCTTCTAGAATCGTTGATTTGATTGCACCGAAACTTGTGACATTAACCATTTAACACTCATATCATCAAAAAATGGCTTCTGCGGTGGTCTTGAGAAATGTCCATTTGCAGACCAAAAGAAGACTATTTTTGACAATTTACCACTCATTCCAGTGGTAAATTTTCAAAAATAGTCTTGGTGTGCAAATGGACATTAAATTTTCTTGACTAGATTTGAGGGTTAAAGTGTTAATAGACCATGTAAGTTTGTTCATGCTTTGTCTATGGTGCCATAGACCAGAATACAATTAATAGTTAGCAGCCTTATTGTATGTGCTTTATATGGACATTGATGTTGAAAATTGTTTAATAAATGTTGGTAGCTATGGCAATTTGAAATTTCATCTGGTAAACTTGATTGTGTAACGTAGTATAGATTATTTTCAGTGAACTGATTTCTCATATCACACCATAGTGGCTTGCAATAATGGCAGGTCAGCGATATAGGCCTATTGGGCCTGCTCATTCTCTATTAGCTACCTCAGAGGGTAACTCGGAGTAAGAAAGCATGTAGCAATAAGATAGAAGTCATCGCCAGTGCAAGTTCTGGCAGTGAAATCATGCATGTGCTGATCTCATCTATAGCAAGATATGACCAGCACTCAAAATAACACATCGTTTTACAACCGGTGATCACAGCCCTCATGATATACAGACAATCATAATGATTAACCTTTTAACACTCAAGCGGGACAAAAACAGCTTCTGCATTGGTCTTGAGAAATGCTCTTTTGCAGACCAAGAAAAGACTATTTTTGAAAATTTACCACTGGAATGACTGGCTCTGATAACTGAGCCAGTCATTCCAGTGATAAATTTTCAAAAATAGTCTTGGTCTGCAAATGGACATTTTCTATGAGAAAATTAAAATTTTCTTGAACAAATTGGAGTGTTAAACAGTTAAATGTGAATGCAAGAAGGGTGCGCTTATTTGTGAAATATTATGCAGCTTGCACAGTAGAGAGCACAGTAGAGATTTTGACTTGCATAATAGAGCTTTGGGCTTGTACAATAGAGATTAGGGCTTGCATGATAGAGATTCAGGCTTGCACGATAGAGATTCATGCTTGCACGATTTGGGGGCCCTGCACAATAGAGATTTGGGCTTGAACAATAGAGATTTTGGCTTGCACAATGGAGATTTGGGCTTGAACAATAGAGATTTGGGCTTGAACAAGAGATACGTGCAAGAAATACTGGAGTTACAAATAATGTCAATCTGATCATTACCAGCGATCACATGTAATGTGTACCCACCATAACTATGTACTGGGATGTGTAATGTAAGTGGACCAATGACGTGTAGTGACAGAATATTCACAGTGACAGGGTTGATACTCTCCACGTGTAGATGATCCTCTCCTCTTACCTCTATTTGTTTAATGGCATTGTAATAACCCGATGCAAAGGTGTGCATAGAACATAATTAGCCTAGTGTGATGTAACTATTATCAAATTATACAATAATAATATATATTATATTTTATATTCAATACTGGTAGCTAATTTTCATACTATGTATTACAGATTAGGTGTTATGTAACTCATTATATAGGTATACAGGATTAATCCTTTCAGCATTGAAAGTCTAATATGTTAATTTCACAATAGGTATAGAGAAAAGCTGCTGAATAATTTGAAACTACTTTGATTGGAACCTGTTGCTAGGTGGCGACAGCTCCCAGTCAAAGTAGATTTTAAAAATTTAACCAAATATTCCCCACATTGAAAAGCACTTGTTGCTTTTGGTCGGTGAATTTCAAGGGGTTAACAATAAATATATTAACACTTTAACCCCCAAAAATGTCCATTGCAGACCAAGAGAAGATTACTTTTGAGAATTTATCACTGGAATTCCTGGCTCGGTTATGGAGCTAGTCATTCCAGTGATAAACCTTCAAAAATGGTCTTTTCTTGGTCTGTATATAGACATTTCTCCAGACCACTTCAGAAGCGCTTTTTGCCTGGGTGTGCTTTTTGCCTGGGTGTTAGTGTAATATATATATTCACCAATATTGATTCTGTTTGCTACCTATTAACCCTCTCATCACTCGAATCACAGTATTTCAATATCACAGCAGCCTTCGGAAAGATGCATTATATATATTTTGAAACTGATTTATCTGGAATCTGTGGCGCCAATAGCCTTCATTTAAAATAACTTCAAAATATTCAATAGATTATTGACTCATCCATCCTGAAAGGCTTATACCACGTTCAAAGTTGATTATAGTTTTCTGTGCTGGTTTCAGTCAACTATAGCATGAAGCTTTCTTAAGTTCAAGATGGTTCAAGCGGGCAGTGCTTGGCCAATGAATGAATCCAGTTTTTGGAATGCCCCACCCATCCCTAGTTAAGCTCCACCCATGCTTTGCTCGTGTTGGAATCAGTCGATCCCTGCACTCCTTGAATCTCAATTTCCAGAAAACTACAGGTAAGCCGCTGAATATTTTGAAACTAATTCTACTGGAGGCTGTTGCCGCCTATGGCAACAACAGCGCCCAGTCAAATTAGTTTCAAAATATTCAACAACATGTTAATAATTAAATTTTATAGTTTATTAATGGTAAAAACATACAATTCATACAACAATGCATAGTCCATCATCAATTTATGAACTTATCTACGTCATTGATTATGATGTCAGCCTACACGTTGATTATGGCGTGATATGATTGATGGATAAACTGGAATGGTCTATTTGGTTGTCGGCCATCTTTTGCCCATTAATGATCAAGGTCTGTCAAAAACAGATATTTGCTTAGTGAATGTCCATTTGCAGGCCAAGAGAGGACTATTTTTGAAAATTGACCACTGGATTGATTGGCTCATTTATCAATACAAGCCAGGCATTCCAGTGGTAAATTTTCAAAAATAGTCTTCTCGACCTGCAGATGAACATTCCTCAAGACCACTGCAGAGGCCGGTTTTGGCCGGCTTGACCATTAAAGGGTTAAACCTATTATTTGCTCAAGAAAGATTTAAATTTTCTCATCGGTAACCAAACCACATGTAAATTTTCAAAATTAATCATCCCTTGCTACGCAAACGAAAATTTTCTGAGAAAATCAATTTTCTTGAAAAAACTTGAGGGTCAAAGGGTTAGAAAGATGTTCAAAGAACTAAGAGTTTTTGGCTCTAAAAGACCTGACTATGTATTGGCGAGTGTGCCATGTTTCGTAGCATGGTTGATTCAGACGAGCTTGACTATGTCACTCGGAATGCTTGATGGCGCATACCAATATTAGATCACCTGACCAGAATGGCCAAGTGAGCTAATGTGATGGCAACTCCGAAATTTGTCTGTCCATCATCCATCAACTTTTGTTTTAAAATGTATCTCATCCTAAACCAAATTTGTTTGGAAGCATCCTAGGGAGACTCTAGAATTTCTATTTAGAATTTTGATTGGTCGATTCTTTTGCTGGCCATCTAGAATGTTTTGAAAATTTTCTGGAACCCTTTAAGATGCTTCATTTCCTCCCCATCCTCCTACTCCCCCCCACCCCTCTCCATCTCCTCTTCCTCCTCTCCCTCTCCATCTCCGTCTCCTCATCCTCCTCCAACATTAGTTTCTACTTGAAAAGCCAACATTGCAGCTGAGGGATAGAGGTCACTATATCCGGTGTTAAGATGATCGGCTGCAGCAGCGTGGTCATTAATTTATAATATTAATGTAGGAATTTTATATTTGTTTATATATTATATATATATATATTTGTTTTTGAATTACATGGAAATAATGTTATACTTTTATTTATTAACTTACTAATTGTTTAAATCTGTTGCCTTTTCTTATGTGATCTTTACATTAGTGATAGGTGTGTTTGTATACCTGCATACCTGGATGCATAATGAACTTGGTGATATCTGCTCCATCTCTTAGTCTTTCACATTTGTGATCCACAGCTTAATCTTTAGCTGTCTGCCTGCTCAATTTCTGAACACTGCTTTCCATGGTGGTTAACTCTGGGTATGCTGAATATTTTGAAAATAATTTGACTGAAAGGTGTTGGGGGGCTAAGCCACCAATAACTTTCAGTCAAATTGTTTTCAAAAATATTCTGCAACTCCAAAGTTATTGCCCATTGAAATTGTTGTTGGGTGGATGACTTGTGTAACATGTTGTGTGTTCTGCTGATTTATAGATCAGTTAACCCGCTAATGGTCAAGATTTTTCACAAAATCGAGCCAGTCATTCCAGTGGTAAATTTTCAAAAATGGTCATATCTTGGTCTGCAAATGGACATTCCTCAAGAGCACGGCAGGGGTCGGTTTTGGCCGGCTTGACCATTAAAGGGTTAATTGAATTGAAACATCAATCTTTCATCCAATCTGTCCATCCATCCAATAATTGACCCATAGATCTAATATAGATGCATATATGTGTTTAGTTGAGGTTTGTATTGGTCATGCAGTTAAACCTATCTGTAATAAACACTTGATTTTGTAGTAAGTAGGTTAATCATCTGTCTTTAGTGATCACTTTTCCATGGTCTCATGTAGTGTCTGTGATAAACAGATGAATTGTTTGACTCTATCAATAGACACCATACATTCTGAATCATTTAATGGTCAAGCGGGCTGAAAATGAGTGGGAAATGTCCATTTGCAAATCAAGAATAATCTTGTAGAAGATTTACAGCTAGAATGACTGGCTTGATAACAGGGCCAGTCAGTATGGGTGTAATCTTTATCAAGTTTAACATGAAGTGATGGACGACACAATCTAGTGATTCAAATGATGCACTGCCTCTGATCTGAGAATTAGGTAAAAGTTTTTCAATGGGCATTTAATTCACCAAGGAGTTCAGATCTGATTTTAATTAGTTTGACAATTTTAATCTTTACCACAATGGCATTCAGTCTGCATCATAATATCTGTCTGGTATTTGGACTAGATTTATTTTGGGCTGACTTGGAATGTCAAAGATTTTCAATGGGCATTTCCTTCACTCAAAGCTGACCCGATTTCAATAAAACATTACAGTTTTAATCCTTACCATGATTGAACCCACTCTGTATAATAATGAAATTAATTTTCAAATAGTTTTTACACTTTAACCCGTTAATGGTCAAGCCGGCCAAAGCCAGCCCTTGCAGTGCTCTTGAGGAATGCCCATTTGCAGACCAAGATATAATTTTTTCTAATTTACCACAATAACTAAGTTATTAAATTTTCAAAAATAAGATTGAGATTTTCGTGAATAAATTTGATGGTTAAAGGGTTAAGTGTACGTTTACTCCAACAATAGGTTATCAGATTTAATCAACCTTTAAGGATGTGTTCTGTCCAATACTTTCATCCATTTTACATAAAATTTGTCAAAATATCAGTTTATATGATAATTAGAATCTCAAACTCGGTCCCATTTCATTGTGATAATTTTCGACTCTGTTGATAATAGTGGTATGAAATGGCACCTCGTTCTAGATCCTCTATATATACAATATCAGAACCATAACAATCCCAATATCTCACTACCTTGGCATATGGTACGAAAATGGCTTGCCATTTAGGATACAGTATTTCTAGTTATAGAACGCTCTTGGTCTGCAAATGGGCAATTGCTAAAATTGTTTTATATTTTATTGACAAATTTTGGCCATTAAAGATCATATTACTTATTCATGACCCAGCATGACCATGTCATATTTGTTTACTTCTTTTAATTCACGTTCTTCCTACTTCTTACCTGTATTAACATGGAATTTTGTATGGTTTTGACAGAAATTAATATACACAGCTTATATCTGTGAACAGGTCACTCAGTTTTATATAATCAGATATTAAGATTATATTTGTATTTTCCTATATTGTTTTCATCTAATAAATATATTACATAGAAATATAGAGAGATTTTGTCATCTTGTATCAATCTTCATTGCATGTTAATACCTGCCTTGTGCACACATTATCTCTCGCTCCATGCCTCCCCTCTCTCGCTATCTCCCTCCCTCCCCCTTCTCTGTCGCTCTCGTACTCTTCCCCCACACTTTCTGTCTCTCCCTCACTCTTTCTCTCCCTCTCACTCGCTTGCTCACTAACTCTCTCTCTCTCTCTCTCTGTCTCTCTCTCTCACTCGCTTGCTCACTAACTCTCTCTCTCTCTCTCTCTCTCTCTCTCTCTCTCTCTCTCTCTCTCTCTCTCTCTCTCTCTCAGCGACAGTAGTAAAATGAGCACCTTTTGACTGGTGTCCCCACCCGTATTATATTTTTTGCATGTTAATGTTGGTATGTGTTAGGCCTTCCTAGTATAGGTGAAAGCTGACATGATTGTATACGTGAATGAATGTTGGATAATAATCATTCTTTATTGTATATGTCTGGGAATAGGTCAACATTGATTGATTATTATTCATTAAAGAAATGTTGCTCCTCATGGGAAATGATGTCATAATTCTGATTTATTTATTTTTAGTTACTATGCAACTTCCTTCTTGGAGAGGTTTGACTTTATACAACTAAAAACTCATTGTAGTGTCTATTTCTCATTTCAAAATCAAATTCCGGACTGCCCTCCATGTCACTGCTACATAAAAGCACGTTTTGCTGGTCATGCATGCTCGGGGTGTAGCACGTATGATCATGGTTACAGGTGTGATACCTGTGATCATTGGTAAGATGAGCTACTCCGGGAGTTTTTAAATATCCAGGAGCAAGAAAACTTAAAGAAAGAGGGTTTGGTAAAAAGAGGAGGTCTTCCATCCCCATGCTGGACATGGAAGCCTTCAGAAAAGAGATTACATGTGGGATGAAAAAATCATTATAGGATTTGATGCCAGAGATGCTTCGCAGCATGCTTGCTGTTTCAAATCATATCGTGGCTTCCTCACCTGCAGGAGTTCCTTGCTGGTCTTGTCTTTTCATTTGGAGTAAACCCGTTTTCGCAAAACCAGAAGTGACCCTGGTCAGTCCAGGTTTGTTTTTCTCAACCTGTTGACCTAGGGGCAAGCTCTGTCAGATTGGCCAGTCGCTGGGGTTGTCCAGGTTTGGTTTTTTAACCTGTTGACCTGGAGGCAGGGTCTGGCGACTGGCCTCAGCCGCCATCTCGGGGTACCGCATCTTCCAGTGGCATTATTTCTCGTCAGGCTGGGTTACCTCCCTTTGCTAACTCGGCAACCTTTTCTGAGGTGGTCAAACTGGTGAGCCGGAGATCATGGATGTGGTTACTTGTAGGCCTCCTGTGAGGCCTATGGGTGACCATTTCCACGGAGTTACCCAAGGACTAGTATAACCTTCTCGACTCAATGGGTTGGCCTGGTTGGTGTGGAATCCCTTGGTTAAATGAAGGATTCATCATGGAAGGCCATTCACCCCACATGCTGCAACGGCTCTGGCTCATTGCAGCCATGGCTCAAGCCACCCTTCGCTTGTCTGTATGGCTTGCCTGGCTGCGCAGAGTATCCAAAACACCAATCTCGCAACAGCGAAGAGGAGGTAGCAAGTCAGGCCAGCCTCATGTGCATTGTCGGCCAAGGCCACACCAGCATAGGGCAGCAAAGGGGCATGCTCCATGACCCCAGCATACCAGGCAGCCTGGGCCCAGAGATGGTCGTAGCTCCAGCAGAGGTGGGCAATATTCTGGTCGTGAAACCGTACCTGAGGGTGCGGCACCCACAAGGACCATGTTGCTGCCAGGGACATCTCCAGAGATAGCATCGCTCTTGGATTGCTTGGACTTATATCAACCACCAGGGCAGAAGCAGAATGAAGTTGCCCAGTCTATCTATGATGACATGGAAACTTCTTTGCTGATACCTAGATCATGGGATTACTCTGAAAGCAGCGCATATTCCGGGAAGACTAAGTGATTATTCTGAGAAAAGTTTGACAATGCTGTTGCTGCCTTAGTCAGAAATAACTGTCAATAAAGTTGCTTGAAATATCTTCAGCAACTCTTGCAACATTGACTGCCCTGCTGATTATTTTGAGAAAATTTAATTGGAAGTTGTTGCGTCAATGATTTTCAGCCAAATTGTTATCAAATTTTTACCTATTGACATTTGTATTACCAGCTGATTATTTTAACAACAATTAGACAGAAAGCTGTTGCTGCTATAAGCAGCAACTTTTTCTCTAAACTTGTTATTAATCTGCAAAGCAATCGCAGATTATTAAAAACATTCAGGATCTTTCTTCTTTCTTCTTATCCGTCATCAGAAACTGCACCGCATCTCCTACAGTTTTCATCCGATCAACTCCAAACTTGGTCAACTTCTGTTACCCAGTATGGAATCATGTGCTATTCAAAAGAATTTGGATCTGCCCAATAGTTTTCGCGCTACCTACCTTTGAGTGGGAACAAAGTTCCCATATGAAATGTAATGGGATTTTCAGTATTGGTCTTTAAACTACTACTACACCCCGAATTTGGATAGAATCACTACTATACTTGGTCAGGAAGTTACCAGTGGAGTTAGGAAGGGCTTGATTCATCTGGAAGGCTCATGCCCAAGTGGAGGGGTACTGTCTTGGCGTCAAAGTTACCAGATTTGTTTTTGGCAGAAATGAACTCCTTCATCAGAGAAGGTCAATGGACATATTAGAAGATACCCTGTAACACCATCTCATGTTTGTATTACCCCCGGATCACAGGCCCAGGTGGAAGGGCGTCCGGGTTACAATTCAATATTGTTTTTTTAACTATGACTATGCGCACAGGTTTGATCAGTTTCACTACCATGCTTGGGTAGGATTTTACCTTTGAGGTCTTGAAGATGTCTTCCAACTTGAAAGGTGACCTTGACCTTTGACCGCCATTGCATTGAATATGGCCCCATAGGGAATGAATGGGAATTTTCAGGATGGATATTTGAACTGTGACTACAGCTAGAATTTTGATCAGATCACTAACATACTTGGGTAGGATGTTACCCTTGAGGTCCTGAAGATGTTTGACCTTGGCCTTTAACCTTTGAGCCCAATGTATGAAAATGACCCCATAGGGAATGAATGGGATTATCGGATGAATCATTGAACCGTCACTACATCTAGTTTTGATCAGATAACATCCATACTTGGTCGGGATATTACCATATGGGTCCTGACTGGGTTGATTGATCTGGCCAGCACATGCGCAAGTGGAAGGGTACCCCTTGGGCATCAAAATTAATCATTTTTGTTTTTGACAGAAGTGAATTCCTGTTCATCAGAGAAGGCATAGATTACCTCCCTTTACCCATACAAGTTGATTGAGATTGTTAGATTGAGTGAAATGTTTGTTTGTTCCTTGATTTTGGTAAAAACCTCACTATAGCAAATCAGTGATGCTGGATCCAATGGTGATGGTCTGAAAGTGACCCGACCAAGGTCACGGTCAATCAGAGGTCAAAGCGACCAATTTTCGTTTTTGACATGAATTACCTCCCTTTAACTGTTGTAGTTGATTGAGGCAATACAATCTGGTGAATTTCGATTCTATCTGACTACCTGGACCAAACAAAATTCATTAATTTCCCCTTTATTTGAGACTTTAGGGCTTTTTCCTTGATTTTCATGAAAACTACTAGAGGGATATCACACATGCCAGATCCAATGGTGATAGTTTGAAAGTGACCCGACCTAGGTCAATGGTCAAAGCGACCAATTTTCGTTTTTGACATGAATTACCTCCCTTTACCTGTTGTAGTTGATTGAGGCAATAAATTCTGGTGAAATTCGATTCTATCTGACTACCTGGACCAAACAAAATTCATTAATTTCTCCTTTATTTAACATTTGATAGCCTTTTCCTTGATTTTGGTAAAACTTCACGAAGGTAATTCAAGGATGCCAGATCCAATGGTGATGGTTTCAGTGACCCGTTCAAGGTCAATTAGGGGTCAAATGCCAATTTTCGTTTTTGGCAGAAATCAACTCCACTTGCCCAGACATTTTCACTGGTCAAGTTAGCAGAGTGTTTATCCTATTTGTTCATGGCCAGACATCGCAGATTTACAGTTACTTTAGTAAATGTTCTCTAGTAAATGTATTTGTTGTCACTTGCACCATGCCAAATAGTATTGAACTATGCTAGGAACTTACTATGCTCTCACCATGGAAGACATCAGAAGAACGACTAGCATTAGCATTGTGAGAATAATTTTATACCAACAATTGCACACTGGCGAAGACAATAAACTCTGAAATAATGGCGCAAGCAATAATCTATCTAAAATGATGGTACACTCCTTAGTAAGGTCCGCTTTCCATCTAATTGATTCCGCACTGATTTTCTTGCTCTCGTTTTCACGAGCATGTATTATGTTTCCATGCACGCAAGATTACTGCTGAAAATGGTGAATATAGCTAATTTGACAAGGCATTTAACAAACTGGTTGCAAGCCAACATGCATGCGCACAAGTCCAATAGGTACAACACGTGTGTGGAAAAGATGCTTATGTGTAAATGAATCTATATAAATGTACTAGATAGACTTTTCGGCTTACATGGAAAGCTGGCCTTAGTTAGCTCCCATAAAATAATAAATAGTCTTAAACGTAGCTAAGATAGGATTCTTTTATAATTATATGAGAACTTTATAAGGTTTTTCTAGTTTCTGCAGCTTCAGCCAGATGAAGACGTGAAATGTATGCTTTGCCAGCTGAACCAGACCACGCATTGTGGTTAGATTCAAATTATGTTAGCCTTAGGCTTCTACCTAGACAAAATTTTATGGTTAAGAAATACCTTTGAAACACCCTGGTCAGCCCATTATCCTGCATGCCGTAACGAGATTTTCCCTAACTTGGAGGCAGTGTGTCCAGTCTGTGCATTGCTCTGACACAAACAACGTATGGAAGAATGGTGGACGGACTCCAGTTCTATATGGCTATCCTACATTGAACCCCATGGCAGGGCTTCCAGAGATACCATTTCAAGGTGGATTGTGGAATGTATTAAAATTTGCCACAAATCTGCAACTGGTAGGCAAGTAGATTTGACTAAGACTCACAGTGTCCGTGGTGTAGTGGCTTCCATGGCTCTATTCCATGGAGTATCCATGGAAGACATAATGATGGTGAGCCAATGGAGTGAGTCAAGATTTACCAAACATTACTTATGTGACACGACTAACCCTCTTGCTTTGGCAATTTTGAAAAAATTTTGTTTTTGTAAATATTGTAAATAAAGGCCAATGATCAGATGTGTCACAATTATTATCAGGGAGCACTCATGCAAATGTCTCATCGTAAAAGCAGTAACAATGTCTGCAATCATAAATCAAGGTCAGTCCGATGTTTGTGATGTTCCGTTTTGCCACGTACTAGTTCCTTTATGTAACTAAACTGGTAATGGTTCATGTTTTATATCATCTTATGTTGAGAGTTATCGAATGCGAAGCCCATTCGTTCGATGTTCTACAGTACTTTGGCACTTGTACAGAGAGCGTGTAGTTCATTGATGCATTTTTTGCTCCCTTTTATTAAAAGAGGAAGGGGAGTGCGTAGACTGTGTACATATATATACATGTATATTATACGCACAGCAAGCTTTAAAATGCTCAAGGATATCACTGTAAAACAGTTAATGTAAGCAGTCGGAGGAATGCAGGAGGATTACTGGTGTAAGATATGATATATGTACAAGTTACAACGAATTGTTGGCGACCAGGTGGTCTCATTGCCTCTGGTTCATCTGTTGGAATCTCAGTATATGTTTCTATAGAAAGTCCTGGGTGCACTTTACCACTTTGCTAACTAGCACAGTGGTGTCAATACATGATTCTGTGGTGCCTAGCTTGGCCATCAGAACTCGTGCACAGTCTAGAGTTAACTGAACTAGGATCATTGATGATTTCGGTTACCTAACTGTCAACGGGATCTTCCTCAGCCTAGACACATACTTTTGGCGTAGCTCAGCGTACAAGTCACATTTAGCAATCACGTTGTGCTGATCTTCTGCTTTCTTTTCGACACATTAGACATGTTGCATCCACCATGTGCTAGTTGAACCATGTGCTGGTAGAGTATACCATCCAGTTAGCAGCTTCAGCTTTATAGCAGATTTTTCTACCTCCCTGGGATCAGTATTAGCATTAGTCCATACTTAGCGTGTTCTACCCATCTCTATTGTCTCAAAGTTCAAAAATTTCAGTGACCATTTTTCTACCACCTCAACCCGCCACTTCTCTGTCCAAAGTATCTTCATTGCTTCACCAGAGCCTTCCACATATGCTTGCTCCTTGGCCTCTCTAGTAATTCCCAAGCGGGTGGCAGGTCGTACTCGTTGCACTCACTGAGGGAATCAATCTTCTTAATTGCCAGTTGGTGGTCTTTTATATTTAGATTCATGCACATGTTGCCATAGAGGGGCATGATATGCAGCAAGCAAGGCATAGACCGCTACACTAGCGCACATATCTGGTAATGACTGACGTCGCCTCAGCTTCTGCCATTGCAATTTTTACAGCTCTTCAACATCTGTCATGCTTAAGATACATCCCTCAAGTCCATAAGGTAGCGTTGGATCATATTTTGTATATCAACATAGGGTCGATGCCACGTTTGGCATGGAGGCCTGCCCCATTAGAGGGCGTACAGGGTTCTGCATGCACTGGCTATATATGGCTCTATTTCCACCTTCCCATTTGATCGCTTGGTTAATCCTAGGTGGACCATCTTTGCTTAATTAGTGATAACTTCCTGCCCTAACTGGAGATTTGAAGAATCATCAATTCTTCTGTTGCATACCATGTTTGCACACCTGCTGACATTATGCATAAATCTGTCCTTTGATGTATATGCCTTTGCATTGTTCAGAAGTATCTGCATTTGCAAAGATGTGTGTGATATACATAACACCGTCCGCACATATCAGTGCTGAATCATCAACATAGCCGATTCTAATACCACAGTTGGTATTCTCAATCCCCATTAGCCATGGGATTAACTACTGCAAATAGCAATGCGTGGAAATGATGGCCCTGCACCTTACCCCTGTGCTAGTTCTACAGGGCTGGAAACATGCCCTTCCCACTCTATGCTTGACTCAGGCTTCCGATATAGTTCACCCAGGAGATTCCAGAGATGACCTGGAAGTCCTATATGCCAGTATATGGTACATCGTATTCACGAGTCCATACGTCCACATCAAAGTGATCGAACGCCCTTCCGGCATCAAGAGAGACCATGTAGAGGGGCTTCTTCATTTCCTTGGCTTATATTATTACTTCTGTCGCCAGGAGTGATGTGTTCATGCAGGAGCTACCTTCTCGAAATCCTCCCTGCAGATCACATTGATGTTTATTCAAGGTTTGATTGGCCCGGATTAGCCAGATTTTTTACATTAACTTCTCCATAACTGCCAAGATGGTGAATGGTTATATCATGGTAACTGCTGGTTATGACAAGAGACTTTCCCTTTTTCAAGACTCGTTTTATTCGCACTTCTTTTTTCATAGTGAGTTATATCAAACTGAGCTCTTACCGTGTTGAGTGAATTTCCAACATATTTGCACTCATATTGATACTTGAAGATTTCGGGAATCGGGAACGTAAAGAGTGGAGTAAGCACAATTTTAGCACAGCATACTACATGACTAGGAGGTCAGTATGGCATCGTGTCGTGCCTTCATCATTGGGAAAAATGAAAATAGCAATTTAATTTCTATGCTCGTTTCTACGTCATTACATGACGTGTTTAATTATACTCAGGAGGGCGCCGGATTTTAAGCTCGGACGCATGGGACAATAAGACCTTATATTACTACCGCTCTGAATAGACAATCAGAAAGACATGGCAACTCCTTCGATACGAGATTGAGTATTCTCAGCATTGAAGCCACGGCTCTGTATTTTTAGATGGGCAAAATACATTAGCTGCCTTCCCATATCACGAACAGCATTCTCTACAGGCCTATATATTACATGAAATGTGAAAGTTGTAGCTCCCTGGGTATTTTTAACTCAATTGGCCCAAAAGACCAAGTGAGCTTATGATATCGCGACTGTCATCATGCGTCCATCTATCATCTGTCGCCTGTCACCCAGCAACATTTGCTTTAAAACACTTCTCACCATTTACCACTTGGTGGATTTCAACCTAATTTAGCTGGATGAACATTATGGTTAGGCATCAGAACTTGTATACAGGATTTTGATAGGTCAATTTTTCTGGTGGACATCATGGATTTCCCCAAATATAATCGTGAAATCAGTTAAATGCCTACTCCTCAACGGCTTAGAATCCGTTTTCAACCAAACGTTGCTGGAATTGTCATATACTGTTAGGCTTCAGAACATGTATACAACATTTTGATTGGTCCATTTTTTCAGTGGCTAACTTGAGTTTTCTGAAACTTTTGGGAAAGCCTAGCTATTCATCATAAACCACTTGACCGATTTCAATCAAATCGGCTGGAAGGATTCTATGATTGTAAGCCTCAGAACTTGTTTACAGCATTTTGATTGGCCAAGTTTTTCAGCAACCATCTCAGATTTTCCAAGGATTTTCGGAAATTGTATACAGAATCCCTATGAAATAGGCCTCAAAACATGTACACATAATTTTGAGTGGTCACGATTCTGGTGGTCATCTCGGATTTTTCAAATTTTTTCGGCAAATCACGTAAGCTATTCATATACAACGATCTCACGCGCCAATTCTCCAGGTGAACGACACAGGCCCTTGTGCAGTAGTTGGCTTCTTGTTGGTATAATCACTACATGGTCGGTACTAAAAGCCCCACAACTCACGACTATATATAAAAGTTAAAATCTCATTCAAATCAGATCAGTAGTTTGCTAGAAACAACCAGGTGTAGCCATACAAGCAAGCACACAGACCTGCAGACATACAGACGGAAGGACAGACAGATAGATTGATATACAGACAGACGGGCATGACGAAATGCAACGACATCTTTCCCATATAGGTCGCACTAGCAATCTGTAGGCCTACATATTACACGCAGCATGTCAGAGCTGTGAATTGTAGGTACTTTAGTAACCATTATATGGTCAGTGCCAAACTTCCTCACCCACCCACCCACCCCACGCATACCCACCCAACAACAGCCCACACCTTTTGTGTAAACGAAGGGTTGCTGTTCGTGCGTGAGCAAAATCTACTTGTGGCCGTGGTGTGTGCAGTGAGCGTATGTTTTTAGAACTAGCCCATGGCAACAGACGCACATTGTTTTATTAATTTACTCTGGTAGCAACGCTTTGTTTGTAATGTATTCTTATCGTTGTCTAGGTAAACAAAATGCATGGAAGGGCACTGCTAACGTTAATAAGCCTATAATTGGATATCGCGATCAATACTACAAATGATGTACCATGCAGGCTTACAGAACTTGAACAGCGACTCGATCATGAACAAACCATAATTGCTACATTCTATAGTTAATTATTGCGGAAAGAATTTGACTGTAACTTGTTTATGGCGTATGCCCTAGTAATTACAGTCAAAGTCTAAATCATGTAGAACTGCTATCAATCGGTGCATCATTCGCTTTCTCAGACTAATGCGCAGCCAAAGCGACGGCATTCCAATATGTAGCATGGATCAATCATAACAGGCCTATGCATTTTAACTGGTGGCCTGCCTGCCTGTATGTCTGTCTCCTGCCTGTCTGTATGTCTGTCTGTTATTCGATTTCGCTATGGGAAAATACAGATTAAGTTCAAATTATCACGTGTTTCCATCAATTTTCGATGGACCCTAGTAGCAGCTTTAGGAGAGGGCAAAGCGGGTGTGACCGCCCATCGTTTTTGCTAGAAAGTCTCAGGTACCGGGTCTCCACTAAAGTAATCAACATTCACATTTCAAGAAGTATTTGTATTGTGCCATTCGAGTAAGCGAATATCTCATTACCACAAAATATATTTTAAATATATAATTTATAGCCAATGTTTGACGTAAAATAGGCATACTGTTCCCAACTCACGAAATGGCTTATCAGATCAGTTAATTTTCTACTTAGTGGGCATCTCTTCCATACTCACTACCAGGTCGAATGATTCTCGCTTGGGCCCCAAAAAAACTAAAGTCATCACTGGATGGATTTATCCACCAGCTCACCCCACCCCACCCCTCACCCGGTTGGAATTATGAAATACGAGGAATATCAGTTTTCCAGCAAGTTTTCATTACACTTCAACATATTGAAGTCAAAATTGATACTTTAATTTATTATCGTAAGCTACATGTGCAGATTAAAATCAAGTTTCAAGCGTTTCCATGACTTCGATTAAATTATGTCCCGTTGGACTTATAAAACACTGGAAATAACAGCTTTCGATACCTTTGCATTAGCTTTCAACTGAAGATTGGTGCATTGCTTTATTGTTCGAAGTTACAGATCAAGTTCGAGTTTCACGTCTTTCTGTCAATTTCTTCTATCACCTTTCTGGACATTTTTCAATACGCTTTAACATATTGATCTGGTAAATTGTACACTACTTTATTACAAGAAATTACAGACCAAGTTAGCGTTTCAGGCATTTCTATCCTACATTGATGGACTCGTGCTCACTTTTGACTTATGAGATACAAAAATATCGGCTTTCCAGGATTTTGTCCACCTTCCTTCAACATAATGAACTGAGATTTGGTACATTGCTTTATGAGAAGTTACATGTCAGTTTCAGGGTTCGGGCGTAGCCTTCATTTTGAATGATGGAGGCATGCCCTTATTCAATTATAAAATATTGTAATTGGTGCAGGGTTTTATGATGAAGTTACACAGATGAAGCTCATGTTTCAAAGGTTTTCATACAATTCATCGATGCTCTTCATCAGAGGTCATGTGCTCTTCAGACACTGGCCAAAGTTCAAGCATGGTAGTTATGTCGTTTTAAACTATTACTTAAAGGGCATACAATTTCATTTAAACTGGCACATAGGCAAAGTCCTTATTAACTATGATATTAGATGTTTACTTGACATGTGGTCGCAGTCCGCGGATTGATTGTCTGTAGAGATTATGATTTGGCACCAATAAAATAGCTGCAAAGAATGCTGTACCTCGCCCATTGATAGCGCAATCACAGCTTAATGTTCAGATTTTCTGGTTATCTTAAATATGTCACATCTGTCATGAATTCGATATAACAACGTGCGCCATATGGTTAGGCTAATCCTAGTTAAGAGATTTAGATCCAGGCTTATCTTTTATTGAGTACTAGACGACATTGTGCCTTGAACTGATTTTTCTTAGCTTTGTGGGTATATTGCATTATATGTTAACATATACATTACTCGATTCTATCCACTTCTTGAATAATCATTCATTAATTGTTAATTTACAATGACAACGATAGGAGTAAACAAGGATTGTATATCAGCACTGGTTTATATTAATGAAGACAAGTTTAATTTAGTTGTAGCAAACAGTAGGCATTGGCTTCAACGCAGATACAGTGGACACACACACGCGCATGCACGCACACACGCACGCACCCAACTCACACGAACTCACGCACGCACACATACACATACTAGGAGATTACTCCTAGAGGCAAAGTATTGTGATCCACAATTGCATACTTGGATGGATAAAAAACATTTGACAGAACTGTAGATAAAACGAATCATAAATGGAGCTAGTGGCGACACCATGAAACGTTTGTTAGGGGGTCAAGAGAGTGGCAGGTTAGTCCCATGGGGGTCAAGGTTGGTGGAGGGATGGTGGGATGCAGAAAGGCCAAGGGGTCTCCCCTGAGAAAATTTGAAAATTAGATGCTCTGAGAAGCCATTTCCTAAATTCTGAGTGATAAACATCCTTATATTAGTTTCTTAATAAAATTAAATATTTCTTAAAATGTTGCTCCCGGTCCCATGACGATTAATAATAAGGAAACATTAGTTACCTCCAGGATGTAGAATTTGTTTGAGAGTAACTTTCGTGATCCTCTCGATCACTTCTTCAACACTAGCTGGGAGAGAATCCGTACGAGCATTGGTTGGCAGACGTTTGTATATTGAAAGAACATCTCAAAGCCAATTCCAACTCGGCTGTGGTAGAGCACACAGAAACCATCACCGACAGCAATGCCTCTATCATTAACATCGCGACGAATTTATCCAAATGGAAACTCAAAAAGGCTATTGAAATATACAAACCTCAACCAAGCATGAACCGAGACGAGTGCCACCCTAAACCATCAGTCTACCAATCAGTACTGTCACGTGACTCCACAAAGAACTGACCAGAGTGACGTAGCTAACGACCATCAGTTAGTGTGGAAGAAGGGAAACTCAACGAACTAATGTTATCAATGATTTGGTTTCAGGTTGGCTTTCACCCATTTATAACAAGAAACAAGTGAACATTTTTGTTTTCGACTTTGAAAAGGCCTTCGATACTGTTCCACATGAACTTTTGAAATCTAAATTGCACAAATATGGTGTGCCAAAAACATGCAAAATTGGATTGACTGATTCTGAACGGATAACAAACATTGTGTCAGTCAATGGTGCTAAATCTAACATTGCTGAGTGTGTGTCTGGTGTACCTCGATGAAATGTTTTGAGCGATGCTCCTGTTTTCAGTCCGCATAAATTACATTTCCTCAAAGATCAGGCTATTCACTGATGATTGTGTGTGCTACCCGGAAAATGATGACCCTAAGGACTGCGAAGCACTTAAAAACCATAAACATTGTAATTAACTTACCTATCACTTGCGGAATGCGCTTCCATCCAGCAAAATGCAACATGATGTGCCTAACCAGAAGACAAGGGAAACTATCAAATTTGACAACATGCTAAAAGGAACAAGTCTAAGTTTTGTTTCATCAGTAAAGTATTTGGACATCACAAATGACCTAAGCTCAAACAAACACAGAGGGATTTTCAGTAAATCATACAGAACTTTAGTACACTTTCTGAGAGGTTTATCATTCTGTTCCAAAGAAATAAGACCAAGCATAAATGGGACTGATTAGACCAATTTTGGAATATGCGAGTGCTGTTTGAAACCATCATCATATAACTTTTCAGGACTAACCAGAACATGTGCAAAAGACATGTATCTTGCCTAAAGTTTGGTTATTCACTCTGATTATCCCGATTACCCCGATTAGACAGACATACCAAACCCTGAGAGTATAATCATATAACGGTATCACATGGAACAAATTTGTATCACGTGTTACAAATTATACGCGATTACTCCTCCTTTAAGCAAGAGTAAAAGTGTGTGCATGCGTAGATAGGTAGAGCAACCACGTGATACTTCCGATCGGAGTACCCTCGTCACAAAACCAAATTCGACCTAGGTTTATCACCTCAAACTATAACTACGAACCAAACAGAATTGCAAATATAATGGAACGCCTAAAATTTCCACTATTGACTGCAGGGTGTGGGGGGGAGCTTGGAATGGGGCCTGTGATTCCATGGAAACAAAACTAATTTTGAGAGAGAGAGAGAGAGAGAGAGAGAGAGAGAGAGAGAGAGAGAACTTGTTTTACCGTAATTCCGAGGACATTTTCACGTCTAGACCCTACACTCTGGGGACATGCTTGGATTGTGGGGACAATGCCCTGTCCCCACAATTACGGTCGCTCAAACGATCGGCAAACGCGTGAAACGTCCAAAAATGTATTTAGAATTTGTGTCCCCACAATTCATGTTTTTCCATTTTTTTTACGTTTTTTCATTTCTCTCACCTTCTCTCACATTGAAATGTCCCCACAAAATTATCTCACACTCATGTAATAAATATATTGCGCGAGGCATACGAACACGTGATATGATAAACACTCACGTGTGCAGACTAGGCGACGGTGTAATCTCCCATCATCATACTGCTGCTACTGCATGAACTGCCAATCAGAAAGTATGTCCCCACAGTGTTTCTCAGATGTGTGGGGACTCTCTCACTAGGTCCCCGCTCTGTGTCATTTTAGTTAATGGTAATAATGGCTATCTCTCTTAGAAGTATTTTTTATTTTGCCAACGCACACAGAAACACGAAGGAAATGAAAATCAAAAAATGAGAGAAAAAAGTGATGTCCCCACAGTTACGGTAAAACCGTCCAGAGAGAGAGAGAGAGAGAGAGAGAGAGAGAGAGAGAGAGAGAGAGAGAGAGAGAGAGGGGGGGGGAGGCTTAGCCATAGATTGTTGTATGGTTCTGACTTCACTGTCATTTGTACAGCTTTGATGCTATTCCTTAGATAATGAAAAGGCTTTTGACCGCATGGAGTGGAAGTTTATTTTAATGTCATTAAATCGCATAGGCTTCAGGCCAAATTTCATCAAATGGATTCGAATATTGTACAAAGGCATTACTAGTAGATACCTTGCGAACAATTTTATAAGCCAGCCAGTTGTCCTAGAACGTGGAGTTCGACAAGGTTGCTCACTGTCAGCACTTTTATTTGTAATTTGTATGGAAACCTTAGGAGCAATAAGACAATAAGAGAAGATATAGATTATCGTGGGCTTATGACACCAGTTAGATTATCACAATATTCTGATGATACGGCCATTTTTGTTGGCCAAAATAGTGATTTTAATTACCTCCATCTTATATTAGAGAAATTTCAAAAAGTGTCGTGGCTCAAAGTTAATGAAGAAAAATCAGCAGGATTGTTTTTGGGTTCATTGAAAGTAGTATAGCCGGTAGTAGAAAAATACCACCTCCCTCCACAGGCAACCGTTCCATGATCCGCGGCTCCCACCACCCTCTCAATTCCTGAGGCATAGGGTCATGGGCCACACAAATACATACAAGATACCCAGGCCCTACTGAACCACACCCATCAGCCCAAGGTTTAAGATCTTGATATAGACTTTATCAAACATGCATTATAATACGAGGTAAGCATTTGCGATGCTTAAGGAACTGTGTTGGAGAATATTGTGCGACACACAATGCTCAGTTTTAGAAGGCTGCTGTTGAGCTGAAGCGGTGCAGAGGATGCGGGGCAGGTATTTATACAGACTGGACTATGTAAAGCATGCGGGGGGGGGGGTCATAAACATTCCAACAGAATGAGCTACAAGAAGGTCTGTGCCAGGAGAAAGTTCAGTTTAGTTATGGAAGAACTTAAACGCGTCATGCCATGCATTTAGAGACAGGCCTCCACAGGGATATACACCACCCACAGGTACTAATCGCCAGCACCACACATAATAGGGTCTGAACGCCCATTTAGAGACAGGCATCCACAGGGATATACATCACCCACAGGTACTGATCGCCACTTACTGTAACACCCTCGAAGATGGTCAGAAATGTTTAAGATCTAATATATAGACCTTGCATCATGGTTACTGTAACACCCTCAAAGATGGTCAGAAATGTTTAAGATCTAATATATAGACCTTGCATCATGGTTACTGTAACACAGCTCCGAGTGATGGCAAAGCAATTCGGTCTTAGAGGCTATTCTAAGGCCCGCAAAGCCGACCTGCTCCAGATGATTGCACATGCCAATGCCGAGGAGTGGCGAAAGCGACTCCCTGCCCTTGCCGAGGAGTGGCTAAAGCGACTCTCCCGAGCAAAACAGACAGGGAGATTTCCGGCGCTCACCTCTGAGGATCCATGGAACCCTCACAAGAAAGCACAGCTGCTCCGTGAGAGTCGTCAGTTGTATGAGGAGACGAATGTCAGCTTACGGGCCAAAGCTGAAGCAACTCGGATGGCAAGCCATCCACAAGAGCGCCTACCTCTTCTACACCGAATCAGAAGACGATTAATGAGGGGCCCGAGATCTGAAACCCTAGCCCGGAGTATGAGGCGAGAAGGTCAGCAGATCCTCAACGAGCGTCTCGGTGAGAGGGAGACAGAGGAGAGAGGACGGCGAACAGTATGTTGGACATTCTTCAGAGGGCTAGAAGGAGACATTACAGGTCAGATCATGGAGAAGCTGCGGACTGTTCAAAACACCTTCTACCTTCGGTATACCCACACCTATCGAATCCGCCACATCGAGGATGGTAGGGTAATGCTCTTCCACAAGAATGCTCCAGGAAGTCCCTGGATGAATACACTAGGAGAGACCCAGACTTGGGTGGAGGGCAGAGAGCAAGCCCGCCTCGACCAAGACAATATCGATCAGCCCAATACCGTGTGGGCCTTCGCCAGATCAATCAACGTTGATGTAAAGGTTGTCATCGACCGCCAGCCTCTGCTAGGGACAGGCCCCCTAGTCTGGCTCCGATGGAGGAAGGAAATGGTGGCACTCGATACCTACAAAGATAACGTGGGCCTCTGGAGATGTCTAGCAGTCCAGCAGGGTGTAATAGCTGATAGAAGTACAGCTCCTGCACGAGAGCTTGTTAAACAGTTCTATGGCCTGAACAGGCCTGTGGCTGACGTACCAAAGACGTCCCTAGACCAGCTGGACAAGGTAGAGTTATTTGCGAAGACAGGGATTCGTGTTTATGAGCCCACTGAAGAGGACATCTGGCATCTGATCAAGAAACCTGCTCTCTATCCGAGCATCATGACCATTGGAGTATATGACCACCACGCCTTCTTCATTAAGGACATCTCCAAGCTGGCCCAGACTTTCAGCTGTGGGCACTGTCAACAGCAGTTCACCCAAGCATGTAGTCTCCATCGCCATGCTGACTGCTGTACAGGGGGGAAACAGACAATCAATTGCACTGGAGAGACGGTAGTGGCACCGCTGTCACCATACGAGAAGGCCTTCTATCAATACCAACCGGCCAGTTCCGCCACTACTCGTTGGATTGAATATGAGTCGAGAAACCATGGAATTCATATACACCACACAAAGTGTGGTCACGCTGGTGAGCGTCGGATCGAGGGGGCTCCTGTAGATGGTTATGATCCGACAACCGACACAGTATACCAGTTTCATGGCTGTCACTGGCATGGATGTTCACAACACCAGCGAGGTGAGGATGCTGATCAAAGATACTGCAAGACAGTCGCGAAAGATGAGAAACTGAGAGCATCTGGACGCACGCTTGTGGTACAGTGGGAGTGCTGTATAAAATGCTGTCCAAGCGTCCACACCCCTGTGTACAATACCCACACTTTGTTGTCTATGACTTTGAAGCCCTTCTAGATGGGATCAAGATCCACCCTACAGAGAGTCTCACGATCGAGAGTGCCCACATACCAATCTCGGTGTCAGTCGGCTGCTCCTTAGACGGTAGCGCGAGCTCGCCAACTCACCTCTGCAATGCGAATTCCAAAGTGCTGATCTCAGAGTTCATGCAGGCGATCAAACTACGAGCCTCCACGATCCGTGCAAGGGTTCGGTCACAGTATCTACATGCAGACTTGGACAAGTTACCAAAACGACAGCAGCGACTTATCATTGAGTGGTGTGACCAGGTGCCTGTGCTCGGGTTCAACTCTGGGCAATACGACCTGAACCTCATCAAGAAGTACTTGTGGATGAACTTACTACTTCGTCTAAAGGAACGGTGAAAGTCGCCAAGAAGGCTAGCCAGACAATGTTCCTCATTACGCGTGAACAGGGGTTTCTCGATGTAATCAACTACCTCGGCCCAGGGGTTTCTTATGAGAAATGGATCAAAGCCTACGGTTGCATGCAACAGAAGAGCTGGTTACCTTATGAATGGTTCGACTCACCTGAGAAGCTTGACTATCTTGGACTACCTGATTATCCTGTGTGGTGGTCCAAGCTCAAAGGTGGTTACCTTCTTGAGTTGTCAGAGTGGAAAGCTTGTAAGCAGACCTTCAGAGATCTGGAGATGAAGACGTTTGCTGACTGGTTGCGATATTACAACAACTTGGATGTTAGCCCTTCATTGAAGATGTGAGAATTCTACACAGAACGAGGTATTGACATTCTGAAGGATGCGGTGTCACTTCCTGGTGTGTCGATTCAGTACATACTTCGTGGTACTGCTGAACATGAGCGGGATATTAGCCTTTACCAGAAGTTAAAGGGTGTTGTTGTTGGGGGTCCAAGCATTGTGTTCATGAGATATCACGAGTCTGGGGTTACCCGAATTCGCCAAGGTAAGCGAGTATGTCAACGTCTCCTTGGTTATGATGCAAATGCTCTGTATTTGTCCAAGCAATGCCTTGTGGTAAAGAAACTGTACGACGGTGGGGTGGGCGTGTAAGCAGTGATATTGAACGCTTTAAGCAGGATCTGCTAGCGGATCATTGGTTCGGGTTTGCTGAGGTCGACATTGAGGTACCTAAAGTGTTATGGCCGAAGTTCGAGGAGATGTCTCCCATCTTCTATAATCGTGAGATCCCAGAAGAGGCTATACCTTCGGAGATGCTTGCATACCTTGATAAAACAGGTCGACAAAAGTCAGCAACTAGCAAGCTCGTTGGCGCACTCTCTGGTAAGAAGAGGGTATTGTATGCAAAAATTCTCAGGTGGTACCTTGCCCACGGGTTAGAGATTACTGCTATCTATCGCACCATAGACTACACCTCACAGAAACCTTTTGAATGGTTTGTAGACTCTTTTACTGAGGCACGTCATACTGGGGATGTTGACAAAAGTAAAGCCTTGTTGGCTCATCTCTTCAAACTTCTCGGCAACAGCGCATATGGGAAGCTGATCGAGGCATTAGACGTCATACCAGTACGAGCTTCACTAAGGATGAACGAGCAGTAGACAGAGCCTTGCATAGCGCATGGTTCGAGGATCTAGAGGAGATCGGTGATACCTACGAATTGCAGAGCCATAAAGCTAAAATCACCATTCGTCGCCCCTTCCAGGTGGGTATAGCAGTATACGAGCTGGCGAAGCTGCGATTGCTGGAGTTCTACTATGACTTCCTCGACCGCTACGTAGCTCGTGACAGCTTCGAGTACCTGCAGATGGACACCGATTCTGTCTATATCGCCATAGCAGGCTCCAACCTCGATGAGGTGATACGCCCAGAGATGTGAACGGAGTATGAGGCATGCAAACGGGACTGGTTGGCATGGGACAAATGGTCTAACCGCACTCCGGGATTGTTCAAGCTCGAGTTCGAAGGCACTCGTGGTATTTCTCTCTGCTCCAAGTGCTACTATGTGGAGAATACAGACCGCTGGAACAGCAGAAACTTGCAAGTGAAATGCTCGACCAACGGAATGTCTAAACGGCAGAATGACCTCTCCTGGCAGAGGTTCTACAGCGCCCTCCATGGTGTAGTGGACAGAGCCACCAATCGAGGCCTACACATGCGCAACCAGGGTATGGTGACGTATGCGCAGGAAAAACTCGGACTCTCCGCTTACTATGACAAGCGCCATGTGCTGCCAGATGGGGTCCATACCGAGCCCATCGAGTATCATGTTAGCACCCTAGGGGTGGTAGCTGTGTGTCTTCAGGGACTAGCTGAAGCTCTTCTACGACAAATGGTCGCCTAGGCATTCCGTGCTGGTGTGCCAGGTAGCACAAGCATGTGAACATCTATCGACCAGGTAGGATCTGTTGCACGCCGTCGACCACCTTCCAGCTCACCAGGCTCATACAGGTACTGAACCAGAGCATTATGGCGTAGGCACTCCTCTCCCTTGTTCGCTCCTCTAGAGCTGTGACCAGTAGAGTGTCTGATAGCCTCTACCGGCTTCTTCCCGATTAGCCTAGTAACCTCAGCATTGGATCTCTCCACCACAGCAGGCAGCCCTCTCACCCATACTCTAGAACGTTCACTCAGCGTGGCCATTTCCTGGGCGTATTGGTGTGGGAACAGTCTCTCTGCCAGTGTCCGATTCCAGCACTCAACGATAGCCTGGGCACAGTGATGCCCTACCTTGCCTCGCCTAACTGCCACACCGTGTTTCCGCATGAGGGCTGTAGTCTCCCCTCTGAACTCCTTACCCTCATCCACCTGCAACAATTCCAGCCACTGGAGGGGATTTTCCGAAGCCTCGTAGACACCCTAGAATGCCTGGGCCACCTGGCCAGCTGACTTGTCTGTGAGCGGTACTGCCGCCTTGTACCTGCTGGTGACATCGACGATGGTGAGGGAATACTTGTAGGTCTTACGACCAACCGAGTCGTGTGGAAGGAATAGAACATCTGCCTGGTGAACTCTGTTCGGGACAGTTTCCTCGAAATGGGCATGCCTGATGTGCTATGGACGAGGTCTGTATATCTGCCACATCGCCTGGTGGTTGAGCCACTTGCTAACTGTCTCCAATATGAAGTTGTGGCCCTTGCGATGTGCAGCCTTGAGTAGTTGAGGGGTCTCACGGTAATATCCACCAGGCTGATAGTAGAGTTCCTCAAGAAAGACGTTTGATAAACTCCCGGATTTCATCACTGACGTCCACCCCCATCCTGTCACGCACGGCCTGGGTGAACTCTAAACAGACAAACAGATGGCCGTCATTCATTCGACCATCACTGAAGACCTCCATACACTGGCGTATGATCTCTGCTGGATCCTCACCGAACAGTAGTTTATCGACCAACCCTCGGAAGTTATTGGACTTGACCAGGTCGTACAGACGCCATCCTTATATAGTATGGCTCAAATGTTCGTACGGTAGCCAAGGGCCTGCGACTCCGAAGAACGTACCTACTCCTGAGGCGATGGCTGGTATGGCTTCAGAAATCTTCTCCACCCCATGGAGAGCATTGTTGGCGATCTTGCGGACCGTCTCGTCAGCCTTCGTTGTGAACAGAGTGATCAGAGCCCCAACTGCTGCCAGTGGACCAATAGAACCTTTTACGTGAATGCGATAGTTCTTTCGCTCTGTGTACTAGCTTGCGGGATTCAGGCTCTACATCATCATACTCACCCGCGGTCGCCGCTACATCGTAGTCGTCTGCATCCTCCTCCTCCTCATAGTCCTTGTCATCTATATCCTCGACTGGATCTTCATAAGCCTATGTTTCATACATCTTTCTGGGGAACCGTCGCTGGGGGATATCTGTATAGTAGCTTTAAACTGTAGTCTATAGCATGGCATCCGCAATCTTGAATGTGGGCGTGTTTGCCTTAGCGAACTGGGGACTCAGCTTCGCCGACAAGAAGGCAGCAGATGTCAAGCGTGAATGTCATAACCAGGCGATGGAGAAGCTGTCTAGGGAGAAGTTTGAGTACAGCAAAGCACTCGAGCATATGCGCCAGATGGAGGCACGCCAACAACAACTCCGAGCTCAGGCCAACCAGAGCCTCAAAGAGGCAGATGAGAGTCTCGATGAGTACTACGAGGCTGTATCTGAGCCAACGCTCGACTATGAAGCATCGACAGGTCAGAAGACAGCAGAGCTTATAGTAGTGGTGGCAGCTGCAGCAGCGACGACAGGAGTCGTGCTCTATGCACGCTCAAGCTGAACACCTGATGTGTTCGACACGCATACCTTAGCATAGCCAAAGTAAAGTACCGTCACATCTAATGAGCGAGTCCCAGCTATGAGGGTTCTGATGTTGAAGCTGAGCCAGTTGGGCTGATTAGGTGGGATATCCCAGCCCCCGAGGTGGTGACGTCCCTCGAGTGCCGACTCAAGGTCGTCACTTCCACTGGTTAGGCGCAGAAGTGCATATGACTTAGTTTTCTGTCTGTAGAGTTGGCAATCAGCCAGCTCGCGTACCTCACCAAGAACATTGGTCCCAGCAGCCACAAGCTTGAAGTCATCTAGCTTATCCACCTGCTGGATGGATCCTCCCATCTGAACCAGGACCACAACAGCGACACAGCATGATGCAATGTCAGCTCTACCGGTTGGTTAGCTGTGGCTTGGACCTGCTGGTGTTCTCGCTCCACATGCATGATCCGCTGTTTGGAACCCATTTGCTTCAGCTCCTGGTCATTCTCGTCATGCCAGACATGAAGTCTTGGAGCATTCATCGTCGCATCTGTGAGCTGCTCAGTGTACACCCGGAGGAACAGCCTATCCTGCATGGCAGCCAGATTCACGTGTGTGTTCCCGAGGAGGGTTAAGAGTGGAACTGCCACAGGCTTCTCAACACCTGCCCGTAGTTCGAATTCCGTGAACCCCTCATTGCACCCCACAGCGTAGTACCCCTTTCCCTTCGCATAGAAGGTTGGGCCACGAGCCAGCGGACCTAGGACTCGGTACTCATCGTTTACACAGGTGGTGTCCACAGTGCTGTTGCTCTGCACGATCTCCCACCTGTTCAGAACCTGAGGGAGCTCTACCGTCTGTTCTATTGTGCTCTGGGCTTGAACTCGACTGTCATGCTCTTGATCTCGTGGATCTGTGCCGAGATTGCAAAGTCAATGTACTTCCCAGCAGCAGCCAATGGGTTCTCATCGTATATACTGGGTCGAATGACCATCAGGCAGTCCTTCCGTGGATCAGTGCGGTGCGATGTCGCGGGTTCAATGGGCCCCATCTGGATGTTGCACATACTGCAGCATGTTTAAGGTGTGGGTATATAGAGGGTTTAAATGGATGCCATGTTTGGTAAAGTTCTCCAGCAGATTGTCTATAGGCAGCAGGATAAGTCGGCACGACAGCCACGGTGTACACTGTCCCACTGTGACAGGGTTCGAGGACTGCTTCGTGACATCAACAGTATTCCCGAGCGAGCCAAGGTCACACCTCCGTCTGATGCGGAGATACTGGCCACCATAGAGGAAGGAGCGCCAGCTCGTAGTACAAAAGAACTCCTGGCTTGGATACTCTACCGGAAGTTTGACGGCACCCATGGCAGGATACTCAACCTGCCTCCTGCGGCCCAAAGCAACAGTCCTGTTATTCTAGCTCTCCAAAGGGCGAGGGTCGCCCCCAAAGATCTACTAATGGTCGGAAAGTGGGCTGCCATATTTAGCCTCCATAGCCAGGAAGAGCGAGATATGCTGGATAGCCTCCAGTCTGGAGCAAATAACTACTTCATGGAGGAGGTCAGTGTCGCTGTAGCGGAGAGCCATGACACCGGTCATGTAGAAGGTACTCAGGAGGGGTTCACTGTTAGGCACAAGGAGGCTGTTGATCACATCTTCAACGAAGAATGGCGCAGGAGATTGGCCAGTGATCTGGCAGCATTTCTGAAATTCCCAGATAACTACCAGGACTACCTCATCAAATCCGCTCGCAAGTCAGATGCTCGTCGCGCATGGACAAAGTGGATCTTCCGTGAGAAGTTCCAGAAGAAGAGAGCCCTAGACCCTGACCCTCAGTGGATAGAGTTTAAGCAACAGGCTTCTGACGAAACTGACGAAGTTCCTCAAGCTTCTGATGAAGTTCCTCAAGCATCTGACGAAATAGCGGAGACTGCGGACGAAGTAGCGGAGACCGCGCAGCCGTCTGATGAAGGATAAAAGTTGCGGCAGCTGCGACAGTCTGTCAGCGATGACGTGCAGAGCAGGCTAGTTTCCTGGCTTGACTCAGCTTGTAGGTGACGGTCTGCGCCTTTTCCAGAGATGCCTTGAAGTGTGACAGCTCACCTGTCTCCTTGTTGCTGAAGATGAAGCGGTACATCTCAGCTGCCCTCTGTACACCTGCGATAAAGTCCCCTTTGGTCTCCTTGAAGGTTAGGCTGTCATATATGGTCTCGAGCAGGGCACGTCCACACTTGGAGCTGAAGTATAGCAACCGTGCATTGTGGCAGATGTCTGGTGAGATCTCGCTGGTGTACTTCTGAAAGAGGATGAAGACAGTTGTCTTTGTGTGCCGGATGTGCCTGGTGATGTTGCTGAGGTAGGTGACTGTCTTCTGGTCCATTGCAGGGTCATCGATAACTAGAGCAAGTGGTTCTGTCAGCTGGGCTGACAGCAGCTTCTCCATCAGTGCTTGCAGGTTCTGCGTCTTGGTGATTGGGCCATTGTACCATTGATCATTACTGTCAACCGCCTCAGTGGCGGAGTCAGACACCAGAAGGATGTATTGAGAGTGTAGATGTTCGGCCAGGAGAGCCCGCAGCAAGATGTTTTTCCTGTGTCCTGATGGGGCAATGATCACCACCACCTGGCCAGCATCGGCCAGCCTATTGTCGAATGGTACAGACATGCGTGCAGAGGATGGTTAGCACTTGGTCGGCAGTAGCCTCGTCTATATCCGGAAGACTAAACGGCAGTACTTCCTGCACCAGCTATTTCACCTGCAGAGCGGGGAATCCTGCACCTCCGGCAGATACGAAGGATGCGATGGAGGCGTCAAGCATGAAATCCCAGCAGCAGCTGAGAAGATAGCATAGAGGGCCTGTATCAACACCCACAGTGTCTAGTACATCCAGCATCTGTATGATACATGCACAGGAAGCCATGACTATCCTGTGGTCTTAAACAGCAAATTCAAGAGCCCTGACCCCTTCACCTCTGGTAGCCGGAGACTGTCGACAGCCCTTGCACCGGTTTGGCCATCGACAGTGATACTGTTTAGGCTGAGGGTGCCTATCTTGAGATTCCCTCCATCCTGGATGAATGTGCTCCGTGGTCTCATGAGATCTTTACCCAGGTCCTGTGCATAGGACTCGGCCATAACCTTGATGGCACCAGCCTCATCAACTCCGAGCATACATCGCATCGTCGCCCTCTCCTTGATGCCCACCCCTTGTATACAGTCTTGGCCTTGTTAATGGCCGATTGTCCTACCGTATCAATGATCCTGATGAGATCTCAGGCTGGGATGGTACCCCGGATCTCCCGCGGGTCTCCCTTCTCATCGAAGGCTAGGAAGGAGATAGGGGCAACAGTGTCCTTTGAACCGAGGCGTGCCTCGCCCAAGTGAGCAAGATCACCTAGCTCTTTGCTTTCTAGGTCTGTGAGTGACAGAGTCATAGTGATATACAGACGTCTTAAACCTACTAGTTATATCCCCAGTGAAATAGTTGGGCATAGGAGGACCACGCAGTCAGCCAAGGGAATAGGTAGCAGTGATCAGGGTACTGGCCCTCTCTGCAAGGGCATGCCTTGTGGGCGGTCCACCATTCCTGGGCATTGGCAATCCTCAGTCTGTGTGCTCGACTATGGGCTACACACCGCCCTCCAGCATGCCATGCCTCATATGGTGCAGGGGTCTCGTGATCCATCTCTCACTATTCAGAGGGGATAAACGTAGGCGACGATGATCTCAGCCATTGCACTCGTTGCTAGCGCTAAAACCGCGGCCTCCATTAGTGTAACACGTTCACCCATGATCTTGGCAGCAACAGTGTAGGAGGCAGCACTGAGGGCGATCTTTGGGATGGGGTGAGTTATTCCGAGACAGTGCCCGGCTACCCCACTCACAACTGTAGCGAGGACAGCCACAGTGGCAGCAGCAAGAACCTCACTTCCCCCTGTCATCTTCACCACGGCCACATTCGCCACCACGTTACTGGCGACATGGACTGCCAGAGGTTTTGCTTTGGTCAGTAACCTCTGTGTCTTGGTTTGCAGCAGGTTCTCCACCTTCTGAAAACTCGCCTGGCTCTCAGGCAGTTGCTTCACGATCTGTACCGTTGAAGTCATTGTTTAAGCACTGAGTATACAATGCTGTTAAATGTCTGCATGCCCTGTCGAGAGAGCTAATAAGATCTTCCCAGTCTGCGTCTGCAAGGTGGCCGGGTTGGTACTCAGGAATATTCATCTCTCTATTGAGACATCTTAAACATGTCCGGGTTCAGGCTATGCGAGAAGTACTATGATGTCTTCCGGAGGGAGTTGAAGGACTACAAGAAGACACCAGATGAGCTCGCTCAGCTCTCCGGTGCTGAGCTGACAGAGGAGCTGACAACTGTGAAGCTCTATCTAGGATTTGGCAAGGGACAGATCTGCTTCCTCGAATACCTTATCATGGGCGGGAGTATCGTCGAGCAGCTCCTGTGAGCTAAAGGTTTCTACAAGGATCGGGAGTATCTGTCAGATGTGTTCCAGCAGTTGCAGACCGCCATGGCCTCACCAGACTTAGAGCTGAACAAGGCTCTGCGATACCACAAGCTGGAAAAAGGATATGCTGCCGAACCCTCCAGCCCTTGGATGTGCATGTTGGCAGCGGGTATAGGGGCTGTAGGGCATGCCAAGCTGGTTCAGTGTCTCACTGTGGTCCCCACTGCTACTGTAGAGAGTCAGAAGTCTTATAGCTGATTTGCCAGCGGCGGAGTAGGCTGATCCTGAGCGCCACGATAGCTAGGCCTGACACCACACATAGAGCTACCACAGGAAGCGGTGTCGTGTCAACTGGCTGCAGTGTCGGGGCGCCTGGAGCTGCTGTGTCGACTGGCTGCAGTGTCAGGGTCGGAATGACTGTATGGCTCGTACTAGGCGTAGGTGCATTGATGGCAGTGTTGAAGCTGAAGTGGACACCGGGGGAACTCCCCTCGACTATCATGTTGTTATAGCCCCTGACTTGAAGGTCCTCGATGTTCACGATCATGTTGCTCAGAACCAACCGTAGGTGTGGCAAAATAGCAGTCAAGTTTGCGACTGGCCTTTTGCACCCCCTGCTGGAACTTAGCAATAAGACTACTGGGGTCTGCCACGATGATCATATCCTCAACGAGACTGATGAACATGGCCGGGACCTCTGCTCCGCTGACACCATCCATGGAATGCCGCAGCTGGGTCTGTGCCATAAGGAGGCAGTAGCACAGTGCTTCCAGGGACGGGTTGATCTGAATGATCCCTGCTGGTGTGAAGCCTAAGGTGGTGTGTGGGACAAAGTACTTCCACACATCTGGATAGTCCTGCTGCAAGCCAGTGATGTGCATATTTTGCACCAGCGCTCCAGGGTCGGAGTCTGGATCGAACGAGAATGTCGCTGTCTTCCGATGGCCTACTCATCGGTGGGTTCAATAGGGGAAGCATGAGTAGTCACGTCTCGGGTCACCGTACATAACCCCTAGACCGCTGTTGTCACCACCATGCCACCGATAGTCTTGGTGAGCGTTGAACTCTCTCTCTGTAGTCTGCTGGCCGCTGGGACGCTATGACTGTTGAGCTGTGGGTCGAAGTCGTTTGTATCAGGGAGGCTTGCACCCAGCTCATGGAGGATTCGTCACACTGTGAAGGACACGTGGAATCTGAGACAGCTAGCGATGAGCACAGCTTCAGGAGTACCAGAATAGGAGTGAAGCAGGGTGGAACTTACTACACATCCTGCCGTGGCACACAACACGGCAAATTTCAGCTGTTGATTCCAGTATGAGAGGCTTGGAGCAGCCATCCAAGTATGAGCTTGCTTCGCATCCTTGATAGTGGTGGGGTGGTTGGTCAGCAGTCGTGGGTTGACGGAGAAGCTGGTTCGGGACCGTCCATCCACTGTGATGGAGAACGGTGTTAGCTCTGGTATATCATCCAGTAGACCTCTCAGGGCAGTCAAGGGTGTACCCAGGAGGGGCGGTTGGCTCTGGATGACTGTCGTGAGGTTCAGTGGAAAGGCCATCTATACTGGTGTTCTTAAAGCTACCGCAGCACACTATTTGCAGTCGTCTCGACTCCAGAGACCAGCGAGGCGACCTCGCTGTAACATCTCATTTTTTAACTCCTCCATATCAACCCGCCCGCTGGAACCTTTGAGGTATTGCTGTCGCACTTTAGGTTTCTCCGTGCGGTACAGGGCTTGGCCATTCAAGACATAGTGGTACTCTTCATCAGTGACCTGGCCATCCTCGAGAGCTTTGCTCACAGACTCGTCGATAGTCCGTAGCATACTCTGTGCCAGTGCCACATACTTAGCCCGCTTCTCCAGCCTCCTTGTGATCTGCCGCTGCCCCACCCCCAAGCCCGTGGCCAAGACAGTGCCGCCCATTGTCACGCCACCCAGCGGGATGGCGACGATGGCCCCCACCCCTGTAGCGAGAGTGGCCACAGCTGCCTCCTCAGCACTAGCTCCAATCATACCCACAGCAGTGGTTGTACGCGCGAGGACGTTGTAGGCCGTCTTATATCGCCTGCACATTCTGCTGTACTTTTCTGCCTCATGGACGAGATTCTGTCTGATGGTATCTATCTGCTGGAGTCGCCAGCCGTGTACTGTACCCCCTCCTCAGCAGGCACGGAGGGGTATATTTCTGGTTGCTCCGTCACTCTGATTTTGCCATAGTATACCTGGAGATTAAACCTGCATCACCTGCAGAATCGGCTCATGAGTCCTAGAAGGGTACATTTTGGAGCCTGGCGAACCGTGCCAGCTTGCTGGTTTCGAGACAGACGTCTCTTAGACAGAGGTCATCCAGCACTACGTCGGGTGCCAGTAACTTTCTGAGATGTGACATCTGGAACTTCACATTATCACCAAGACAGTAGGTCCACCGCTGGATGGCTTTCTTGGGCTTACACTTCTGCGCCATCTCCTCTTTCCACTGAATGACATCTGGCTCACCCTCGTCTGAGAAGACACCTGGCTCATCCTCGTCTGTGAAGACATCTAGCTCATCGTCGTCTGTCATGACTCCTTGCGTCCCGCTTACTCTCCTCCACGAGGGCCTGCCAGTATCGGAAATTTTCACTGTTCCTTCGCCTCCTTGCAAGGCTCACGTTCTGTTGATACCAGTTCTCCCGCTGTAGTCGCTCTCCTTCTTGTTTCAGTGCGAGCCTCTGTCGTTTAAGGCCGTTATCTGTGCAGGGGTTATGAAGGGTCGAACCTCTTTCTTCATCATCTCAGCCAAGGACAGATAATGCAGGTATGATATCATGTCAGGTCAATGAGTAATAAGAGTGTAAACTCTAAATGGGCATCCGATATACCATCCGTGCTGGCATATATGTTAATGGAGGGGCTGTCAAACAGGTGATTTACAGGTGTGAACAGGCTAGAACTGATAGCGTTCCATAGGTTGCTGTTGGCACCTGGGAGATAGTCTATCACGTCCCGGCCGACTTCTACTAGTGAGCTGCTGTATGCACTGCCCAGAGGTTGATGTAGCACATCGGTGTGTATGTATGTTGTGCCGCGCTGGGGCACCTCGAAGAGGACCCATTCTACACGGTACTGTACCACTCGTCTCCCATGTATAGAGGGTGAGATTACGTTCTCACCACCAGAGAGCAGCAGTCGGACAATTGGCATGGTTATATCTCCTGTTTAAACCCCTTCTATAGCGTGCTATGGAACCCCTATTTGCTCACTCGACTGGTCTTGCTGACCTGGCAGATGTGTACGCAGTTGATGCTGCCAAGGTAGAAGAGAGTGGTGGCAAGTCATTCACCCTACAGTACGAAGCAAGCTCAAAGGCATTCTCCCTCCACCCCATTGGTGGTGATGGGGTGGAGCTGCTCACAGACCTCAAGGATGTGATGAAGGAGCACCTGGGTCGCAACATAGATGGCCACAAGATCGTGTTTCCGTACGATTTCCCGAAGAGGAACTACATCCTCGAGCCGTTGATTGAGCTCTCGGATACAGAGGTGGCAGACATCAACACCCTAAATAACGACCTCAGCTTTCATCTGGCCAAACCCTATTCGAGCGGTGCCCGGCCCATGGCCCATGATGGCCTGCTATTGACCATGGCAAAAAAACTGCAGTTCATACTTGAGAAGAATGAAGTGTGGTACCGCGCTGGACCTGGGGATGACTGGCAAACATGGTTGTCCCTATATAGGCCTCCCACATTCATTGACATAGAGGTTACTCCCCTCTCCACTGTTGTGAAAAAGGATGGGACAGTTCGAAAGCTCTACAATCGGGGATCATCCTTCCTCACCTACATAGCTGAAGGTGTCTCCCTGACGAGGGTGGGTCACCGGATCGAGGTTACAGGTGGAAAGCTCCTGCTGCACCGTCCAATCGATGGACCAGAAGAAGCTGTTAACCTCCAGGACGGCACCCTACGGGTAGATGGTGTGTCACATGTCTCCAAAGTCAAGGGTGCTGTTAAACTGCTTCAGCGAGTCGGACTCACTAGCCCGCAAATGACTCATATAGTCCTAGAGCTACATTTCTTAGCCGGCGGCAGAGTGAAGCAGTTAGCCCCTGCCCCTGAGGGGATGAAGATCACTATCGATCCGGATGGAACAGGGCTCGATCTGGTACAGATATTTCTCGAGGGGTTCACTCTGTTCAGTTTACCTCTTCATATATAGCCATGATTCTCATCATACTGCTCGTGCTGGCGTCTACAGCAGTGGCATAGGGCGCTGAGACTGCCATGATATTGGATGCCAAGTGGGCCCACTTCCGGGATGACCCCCAGTACAATCCTTGGGTCGACCCCTTGCGGAGAAACATTTATGACAGCTTTCACCCACGTAGAGATTGAGTCTGTCTGGCATGTCTATGGGGTGGAGAGGGTAGGCTGTGGTTGTCTGCTGGAGACCCCTGCTCAGCACCAGTTTCTCTGCGTAACATGCCAGAGTCTGCCATGGTTCAAATGCTAATCACTTTAGCCTCCTCCCAGGTGGGCGTTGTCAAGGTAGATGGAAGCCCCTTTGGGTGGTCCCATCACGCCGATGCGACTCTGGCAGAGACTACGTGTTTGTCTGAGCCTACACAGAATAGAGAATTGCCGGCCCTGTGGGCGAGCAGTGGTGTATATCACTGTGGAGGCTTCTCTCTAACTGGGCGTTCAGCCCATGGTAGTAGTAGTGTCGGGATGATCCTACCTCAGGAATTGAGAAGGCGGTGGGAGCCGCGGATCACGGAACGGTTGCCTGTGGAGGGAGGTGCTATTTTTCTACTACTGGCTATACTACTTGGAAAGATAGAAATGACCAGTCATTATGCATCAATTGATCCACTGACATAATATAGATTTTAGGCATACATTTCAGTCGATCAAACCGTGATTCCATTAATTGGAAAACATGCTTTCCAAAATGAGCAAGACAATTATCTGGTGGAAGCATCGACGATTGACTATTTTTGGACAGGCCATGGTGATCAATAATTTGATATTGTCGCAACTTTGGTATGTTGCTTCGGTTGTTAATATGTCTCAGCATGTTGAAAAGGAAATTACCAAAATGATATTTGATTATTTGTGGGACGGTAAAACACACCTTGTCTCACAGCGTGTCTGTGCTAATAATAAGATTGATGGCGGGCTTGCCATCCCAGACTTAAGAATTAAATGCGTCCCATTAAGGCTAAAATTATTAGATGAGTTACTTCATTCAGATATCCAGTGGGCAAATGTGTCTAGATGCCTTATAGAAAGGTATATTGAGCCATTTTCAGCTAAATCCTTTTTCTGGTCTTCTACACATCCACCGAATTACAGACGGGTTCCATCAATATTTTTTAACATTAAAACTGCTTTAGATAAGTTTGTTCGGAAAGAAGATTCGCCCCTCTGCTAGGAGCATGCCTCCAGTCAGTACCTCTGGGGCAATAATCATATTCTATATGAAGGCAGAATTTTATATTACACTTCTTTTGCCAAACATGGTATTTGTGTGATATTATAGATGTAAAAACACTATATGACATATAGCTGGAAATCACTATATGACATATCTCGTGAAACATCTTTACGCCCCATTGATGTGCAACGACTTCTGAAGCGGCTACAGGAAGCGATTCCAATGGAATGGTTTCTTCTAACGAATGGTAAATGATGCACAGCCCAATTTAATTCTGGAAAGTACTGATGCACGTTTTTCTTATACTCTAAGGAATAAGGGGTGGTACATAATTTTAATGCAGCAGAATATTACTATTTCAAAGGCTGTATCCGCATGGGAACGGTCCGAACATTCTCCCCTGAGTTGGGATGTGATGTGGAGAAATATCCATTCACCACACGTACCTAATAGAGCAAGGGATTTTGTGTGGTGGTTGGTTCATAGGAAACTCTGGGTGGGTCACCTCCTCAAGAAAGTAGGCATAGCACATAATGGCCACTGTCTATTCTGTACCAACACAGGAGAAACCATTATCCATTTGTTTACAGAATGTTTACCAGTTACCAAATTTTGGATGTACATTGAACAGATATTTAGGGAAATTGTTACTGTTGATATCAAAATAATCCAAGATGCAATTCTATTTCATGAATTAGACACGTATAATCTGACTACTAATGCAAAGAAAATCTTGCTATTTTGTTTGAGTGTGGGGACCTGGGCCATTTGGAAGCATCGTTGTACTATAGTCAGTAAATCATATACAGGACTTATCTCTAGCAGTTTTGAACAGTTGAAGCACGCTTTTCATGCCTTGTTCTCGTATTGTCTTAAATGTGAATTTCATGACGCACTAACTAAAAATAGACCACTCTTTTGAAGTTAAATGGTGCTCTGATGAGTTGATTTCCATTTTCCCGTCAGATCTGATTGTTTCTTATCCACCGTAATTGACCAATGGAATGATTTATTAACTTATATATATATATATATATATATATATATATATATATATATATATATATATATATATATATATATATATATATATATATATATGCATTTGTGTACTTAGAGATGTGTTTTTGTTTCAAAATACTCTGTCTCGATGTCTCCTATATTTAAAAGTTAATTATATATAAATATATATATATATATATATATATATATATATATATATATATATATATATATATATATATATATATATATATATATATATATATAAAGTTCTAAATGTTAAAATGTACCTGCAGTATCGGCGAGCTTTGGTGTGTGTGTGTGTGTGTGTGTGTGTGCGTGCGTGCGTGTGTGCGTGCGTGTGTGCGTGCACGCGTGCGTGTGTGTGGTTAGGGTGTTCCAGTGAGAAGCAGCAGCATCTGCTTCGTGCAGCAACAACTTCAGCATTGCACATATGCTCCAAAACTCACTGCTAATGAGATTAAGATGAAAATCGGGATCGTTGGCTCTGAAGTGGCTAAAACATGTTGCCAAGACAGGTGGTCACTTGAATAAGTTAAGCCGTATTGTTTTGGCGGTTAAATAAATATCACAATATATTTATAATAACGTTTGTTCCAGGATATTTTTAGAATCTTGAGCCAAAAGTAAAGTTGATTCTTTTAAAATAAATGTAAACATTCAATCTAAGTGGCTTCTTATTATAGATTGGGAATATATAGCATGCTTCCACACAATCGTGTTTGTACTGGGATAGTTATAGAATAGAAGCCTACAAACATATTTTTGCAAACGGCTGCAGGAGCTGATGTTCCCGTGATACAAATAGAGGAGATGCAATTCATACAGTGAGTCGTTATCGCCTCCATTCAAAACGATGCCCTGATTGGCTCTGATTTCCTCAGTGCCAGCGAAGCCATCATACATTGCAGACAACAGGAATTAGACATACATGGCCGATGGATACCCCTTGGACCGGAATCATCACTGTATGATACATGTGCAGTGATTTTGGCGTCAACCGCCACAGTTGAGCTGGGACAGGAAAAGATCTTATGGGCCACCACACCACAGTTAGGAAACAACACTCACACAGCCATGCTGGAACCTGACCCTGAATATATGCTTGCCTCACAATGCGCCAGTCCCTGTATGATCGTGGACACCAACAAGGATCAGATACCCTTTCAGGTATTCAATGGCACTGCGGACCTAATAACTCTTGAACCCAGAGTCCGTTGTGGCCATTTGGTGGATGTGATCTCACTGGAAACAGCACCCACCGCACCCACACCAGCAACAGCTTCTGATGATTTGCCAGAACATTTACATGACTTATATTTGCGTGCCACAGTTGGATTGATGCAATCTCAAAAACATCAAATACGGAAATTACTCTACAAGTACCGCGGTAGTTTCTCAGCCGGAGACATGGATCTGGATGAAACTCATCTTGTACAGCACTCCATCGACACCGGAAACAACAGACCCATTTGACAACCGGTACGACATCTTCCCATACATAAGGAGGCGGAAGCACACCAACTTGTGAAGGACATGTTGTGGACGGGCATAATAGAGCCATCAGCATCCCCCTGGGCCAGTCCCATTGTACTAGCAGGTAAAAAGGATGGATCTTTGTGGTTTTGTACAGACTACTGCCGCATTAATGATCTAAGCGTCAAAGACGCATATCCGCTTCCTCGGATAGATCAGGCCTTAGATTCCTTGTCTGGAGCCAAGTGGTTTTGTACCCTTGATTTAGCTAGTGGATACTGGCAGGTAGCCATGGATGAGGCTGACATGGAGAAGACCGCATTCGTTTGTAGAGACAGTCTTTTTCAATTCCGCAAAATGCCCTACGGCTTGTGCAACGCTCCTGGAACATTCGAACATCTCATTGAGCAGGTATTAATTACCCTGCAATGGGAAATGTGTCTATGTTACATTAACGACGTAATCGTCTTTGGTCCCTCGTTTGAGCAAACTTTATCTAACCTGGAAACTGTGCTTTCAAGACTCCGCACGGCTAACTTAAAGTTCAAACCCAAGAAATGTCATCTCTACAGACAGAGTGTCGAGTTCCTGGGACATGTCATATCCGGTGATGGAGTGGCTACTCAACTGTCAAAATCTAAAGCAGTGGCGGAGTGGCAGACACCGATGTCTGTCAAGGACACCCAGAGTTTCCTCAGACTCTGCCAGTACTATCGCCATTACATCCATCACTTCAGTGAAATTGCATCACCCCTATTTAGGATCATCGAAAAAGATCGACTATTCGAGTGGACGAGTGATGTGAAGGTTCCTTTGGGGCGCTGAAAGAACTCTTGACAACCGCTCCAATTCTTGCTCATCCCAACCCTACCCTCGATTTCATCTTGAACACTGACGGAGGTCCCAGAATTGCAGTGCACAGAGTGGAACATGGAGATAGTCGCTCATGATCAAGCAACAGATGCGCAAACACGAAATATATATGCGTGGATCCAGGAGGGGGTACGTCCTCCCAAGGAATCTGTTACACCATTATCCGCAACAGCAAAATACTACTACCAGCGGTTTGAGGAATGCCACATACATGGGGATGATCTCTACATCAACAACCACATAGTGATTCCCGAGCACTATCAAAACATCATCTTGCTACAACTACACGATAACACGGGGCATTTAGCTGTTGAGCGGACATTAACCCGAATAAAACAGATTCCACTGGATTGGGATTCGCGATAGTGTGAAGACATGGGTCGGCAAATGCGTCCCATGTCAAAGACGCGCTGTTGGCCAGCACCATTCCGCACCTCATCAAATTAAGATAGTTGGTGCACCATGGGAGCGAGTCACTATTGATGTTCTCGGACCGTTGAATACGACGGATGAAGGAAACAAGTACATCCTCGTATTGCAACATTATTTTACGAAGTGGGTGGAAGTGTTTGCTTTGCCAGACCAAGAGGCATCCACAGCAGCGGAAGTCTTGGCAAGTAATGTGTTCTGCCGGTTTGGAATGCCCGAGCTGCACTCCGATCAAGGAAGTAATTTTGAGAGCCTGCTGATCTCCGAGCTCTGCAAACTGTTTCACATCATCAAAACAAGGACAACTCCGTATCACCCCCGTAGTGACAGGATGGTGGAGAGATTTAATCATATTCTCACGGAGATGCTTACTAAAGAAACACGCCTTGATTGTCGAGATTGGGATCTAGGAGTCCCATATGTGCTCATGGCATACTGCACTTCAATACATTCCAACACGGGTTATACCCCTGTGCGGTTAATGTTAGGCCATGAATTAGCCTTACCCCTGGATCTGGCCATGCCCAGGAATCCGAGAGAAAAATTTGCCATCTCTCTACGTAGAGCTCATGTGGCAGCGGATAGAACAGGCCCATGAGCTAGTCAGAGCAACTTTATCCACTGCACAACGGCATCAGAAAACATGGCATGACCGGCGGGTGCATGGAGGTATGTATGAAGTGGGAAAAATGGTTTGGGTTCACGATTCGCGACATTCTGCAAACTGTAAACTGAGTTAGCAGTGGAAATGCCTCTATGTGGTAGTAGGTAAGAAGTTGGACGTGACCTACCGCATATGTACTCACAATCTCCCTCCTCAGTGCGGGTCTACTCGATCTGGGAAGTCGTATTTGAAGACTTTCTCATTTGTGCTGTCCAAGGGGAAGGACGGAAAAGTTGTTCCGCCGACCTCTTCCCATTCCCACCCACTTCATGCTATTATCCCATTATAAAGTTACCACAAGCGGAAGCTGACACTGCCCCAGGCCATGCTTCTTGGGGTGGAACATGTAATAAATAACATGGAAGTGAAGAGGCCAGATGAGGCCTTGGCTTGTTTTGAAGAACAGCAGAACCACACAACTCGGTGTACCAGTCCATTTCCCCAAATTGCGCAACCACTCCCCGCCCACGGTGCCGCTCATCCCATGGCACGCCCACCGCCTCATCTCCAATGCATGCCCCTCGTCTATGCACCAAGTTCGGACAGCATTCATCCTGTCCATTTCACACTCCACTCATCGTCTGTTGACTGTCACTCATCAAATATGAGAGTCCACTGTCACAGAGGAGGTGGCATCCCGCACCGCAGCAACCAACACACACACACACACACACACCCCACCCCGCAGGCGGTGGACAGGGAAGCAGCCTGTTCAGTAGACTCTCGGTTCGATTATTCCCGGTACTTAAAAATTATGACAGAGTACCAACCGTCGTGTAACGGGAGATGACCATAATCTCCATCCAAAGGGCACCCCGACCACCACTGCCCTACCAAGCCCACCCACCCACCTACACCCACACACACACCCTGCCCCCGTGAGCAGTCAGAACATCACACAGGACACAGAAATCCAAACGCATAGAGAACACACTAGCCCGCAAGGCTGGATACGTCAAGTCATCATTGCGCAAACAGCACACACACATACTCAGTTATATAATAGTGTAACTTGAACATCCAACATCTGCAACAACAAGCATAGCATTCACCTAGTGTTTTCAGTTGAAAAAGTTAGACACAACATTTTCGCAACAATCCCTCGGAAAACAGAATACTTTCTGTAGACCCAACCTTCCCGCAACCGCAACAAACTCGGCATTCACCAGCCTGGAAACCTGGATATGCCCAAACCGTATTCCGCAAGCATCACAGCGCAACCCCGACTTCCCTACAACAAATCACCACCACCACCAACATTTTCCGCAATCACCTTCTTATCCGGTTTACGGAAAACTGATCATACGGAAAGGAGGAATAACACCGCAGCCATCTACAGTACACGCTATGGGGGATTCCCCCCTCCCACCACCACCACCACCCTCCACCCTCCCGGAATCGTCACACAGAATAAGCTAAAATCTTACACATATTATTAAGAGAGCAAGATGCCCAGTCTGTTATCTGAGTAGGATTTTGCTACCGAAAAGAAGTTCGATAATGGATTGATTCAAGTTGCGATAGCACCCTTTATAGTCATCCGTGCTCTAAAATAACTCTGTCAATAATACTTGATGTCTGATAAAGTCGACACCGCACTTCAACCACGGCTCCCACCCCCGGTGGCAATAAAAACATCACACTTCACGACAGCGCAAGAGTAATCCGCAGATAAACACCCACGCGTATCAATTAAAATCATCAACACGACAGAAACACAGACACTCAGGTTGACTGCATTCACAATCTCCATATGATAGAATTGTAACTGTAAAACTGAGGCACGCATTTTCCGAACTGTATGGTAATACATTAAGTTTGGTCTAGGTAGGGATGGGACTAGTCCTACCCACAGAGGAGGATGCTTGGCAGTCCACCCACCCGGAGAACACAGTCCAGCTTGGCGGAATTAGTACACTTAATTTCCGCAAGACAGACAGCTATATTGTCCTAATTTTGATTAAGAACACCATCGGTCTACCGTGTATACGAATCATTAACACACGGGCTGGTAAAATGGCATCAAAACTTCGACAGTATAATCTCATGGAGAATTTCAAATATTCTCATACCTACATATTCCAGTCACCAGATCGACATGGGCTGGAATACACCTATTACAGATGACAAGCGACTCATGTAAAAGATCACGCGCATACAGGAATGCTGTTCCGAGCAACAGAATTGAAAACATATATTTCCGTTTTTCACACTCACTACAAATAACCAGCAGCATCAATACTCCGCCATTACATAAATATTGCCCAAGTTTCCGATCAACCACGTGCTTTCACATCAAGAAACCACATGATCTTCACTTCTATTTCCAGTAAATTGGATCAAAAGGCTATAGACAATATATATGCTTCTACCACAGTGTGATGGAGGAGGTGAGAGGGGGTGAGTTGGGGTAATTGCCGCTGATGTCACCGCGCCCTCCCACACTGCACCGGGCGCTCCAGCCTGAAATTTAAACAGGCGAGTCTATAAGCATCCAATCTGAGAAACCGCTTCACGCTAATTAAAAGGTGAGCTTCCACGGGAATAAGTAGTTCCAGATTTTCATGTTGATCAGAGACTTGTTATTCCTTTGAGTGGAGACGAAAACGGCAATCCCTCCTTGTTATATTTATATTTGCTTCCTTTACACGGGAGGAATATTTCATCTGACTCCAGGAACATTAAAATTAAAACTTGGGCATGACCGACTCACCCTAAAACTTTCGGGTGTGGTCATCCGCCCTCCTGTGACGTAACCAAAAAGTATTAAAAAGAGGAGATCGCGCACTGAAATGTCGTCTTCCCATCAAACTCGACACAAGGGAAGAACAAGCATTAGGCTACTTTCGTGTCGCAAACTAAATTCTGCTGTTTTAATTATTATTTCATTACTAATAGATTTGGCCAGGAAAATTATGAAGAAGTAGGACAATAGGTGTAGGTTAGGCGGTTCCGCGCAATCATTATCATGCGGAAATAAGATGTCACTTGCGGAAGACCTCGTCTTGTCCGACAGCTCGAAGGATTCGGCACCAGCTCATTCCGGGAAGACGTATCCGTGTACAGCCTTATAGCATAATGGACAGCCATGTAAGCATGCGTTCTCCCGTAATTCGGACTTCCCACAGGGAAGATGGTTAAGATCAATTGTACCAAACGGCGACAACCTGACTTTCCGCTTTACATCAGACCAACCGCACCAGCATCCGCCACACAGCCCGCACACAGTCATCCCGTTGCACCAGTGCAATGGCAGCACCAGCACGAACGACACCGGCAGCACCTGCAGTATTGATACCTACATCGCCTGCAGATTCCACTCGGGCAGCACACGCAATAACGCCACCGTCCGCATCACCACATCATCAGCATCCATAATCGGCCAGTCAATATCAGTTGTGATTTCCGCACCAGTGACCGTATCCGAACAGGGGTTACAGGACATTTCAGATAGATCCCTATCTCCATGCAGTTTAATAATAGATGAGGAGATTCGCCATACAGAAGCAGCCGCCAGCATCACCGCACCACAGAGCAGTTCGCAAGGTGACCACACCAGATCGTCCCTATGCCAGAAAGAAGAGGATCGTGCATCCAGACAACCATGCAGTTCCGAGGACAACTGCCAGCAACTAAGATCCGCAAGCTATCTGCCAACACTGCATCATCATTTGCCGCCACGCACCGACCACTCATCACCTTCACAGCACTCAGCCCACCAGCCGCCCACACGACAACCACCACCTCCACGACAACCGTGATGTCAGTAGTTTCCACGCCACCACCGGTTTGCACTTCACCCGTCATCATCTCCGCCACCACCAGTGCTTCGATGGACATTTCTGTACCTTCCTCCAGCATCTGGGCATAATTAGTAGTGCCATGTTGGCACAACGCACTGTAGCGAATATGTCCTATTATCGTCATGCAGTCTCAGCTACGCTGGGGCTGCCTGATAAACTAGCCTTTTTCATTTATTATTATTACTATTTTTCTTATCATTTTTCTTCCCACATCAGAACGACGGGACAGATTGTGGGTTAGCGGAAGCTACCCGTGCAGATCCGCAATAACGGGCCGCATTACTACTGATCAAGATACATATCTGTATGTGCATCCCTTTATTTAGCCGGGGTGCACATGTAATTATCTGTGATATATTGTGATAAGTATATATATTATATTTTACCTGTGTAATTATGGTACATTGGAGCTTGGGTGTTCTTTGCGGAAATTTAATTATCCGCATCCGAGAGAACGCCATTGCGAGCTATTGTTTAGTCTAACAATGAAAGGTTAAATAATAAAAGTAAGCACGCACCACGACAATAAAACAAAAGAAAAAAAGAAAAGACCTGGAAAAATAATTCCAGGTAAAAAATCAAGACTAAAAGTATGCCTCCCTCCCAAACTCTTTCGCACCCAATGTGCTCTTTCTTATCAATACACGTCTCTCGCGTCACTCTCCTCTTGGCTACATGCCTACTCGGGAAGTCTATCTCCCGTGCATTCGATCCGCGATGCGTTGATTAGTTGTCACGAGTGTCAAACTAGGAGGGGGTGGCATAGCATGGATCGACCAGATGGGTACCAGCCGTCCCAGCTAAGCTGGGTATGGGACGGCCATTCCGGATTTGCTCCAAGCATGCCCCCCTGGGTAGGATAGTATGCGTATATAAGCCCTATGAGGGTGGTGGTCGTTAAAAATGTCTAAGTCCGTTAGACCACATGGTGCCCATGCGCGCGCATCAGAGCTTCCCTGACAACACGTCTCGGAATTGGAAGTGAGTGAATGCTTATAGTGTACCGAGTAGGTACCCGGAAATAACTTTAACTGAATCATCCTCGTTGTTCTTAGCACTGACCAAGAAAAGAATAAAACGAGGATTTCAGAACGGTTTAAATTATTAAAATCGGCCCAGAAATGGCTGAGTTATCGTCGGAATTTCGCCTAAATTAGCTTCAAAATATTTCTCTTGACGTCTTAATCGCGTGTATGTATAAATAAATAAGGAATGTGCTGTGTACGTAATAGCCACGTCACCACTTCTGTCTGCACACTGATTGGCTACTGCTTGGCCACTGATTGGCTGAGGCCCCTAGCTCTGACGTCATGAGTAGTATAAAAGGGGTGGCAAATCGAGAATCAGGAGCATCAACGGCATGGAAATCTGCCCACGCAAGATGAATGGACCATCGGGGCAGACGTGAGTAACTGCTTATCTCCAGTGATATCTACATCATCTGGTGCCAATCGGACTTCAGCTCATCTGCGATGGTATGGAGTCCTTGGCTTCCACAGTTTTTGTACACCCCCACATTCCGACCTTTATAGGGAGTCTTTCCGTCAGAGGGCCGTGCGAGTCCAGATGTAATTCTACGGAATGTAGAGCTGATGGTGATTTTTGGTGGGTGCCTTGCCGGATCTCCCAACGACACTGAAAAGTGAACTTCAACTTCCGCACTGCATGTCGTGTGTGTAATAATTAACTTTTCGAGCAGTCTGGGTGAACTTTGCCCGGTGCGCCGCAAGAGATATGCGATGTAACCCGCACCGTGTGACAGTTATTGTACATGCATAAATTATATAAGCAGCCCTCCCTGTTAATGGGTTGCTCTCAACTTTCATATTATCGTCGCCGTATGGAAACTTTACAATAAACCATTTCTATTCTATGAGTGAAATGACCATCTAATGGACATCTCTTGAACCATTCCGTTATCTGTCCAGAGAATGTGCCGTATTCAACCTGCTTGGAGGAGTCAGCTTCCGGAGACCTGCTTGCGGAGACCTGCCTGCGGATACCTGCATGCGGAAATCTTTCCAGCTTTAGAGATCATGCCATCTCGCACTACTCATATGTTAAGCGCCTCAATTTCAGTAACTCGTGAACTTGTTCCGTACCGATGACTATTAGGTACTCAAGTAGCTATAGTATTGAACATTTAATTATTTCCGCATTATGGTACTGATAACTAATAGGTACCTTACCGGTCTTGGGACCACATCTTTATGATTTCTGTTATTGTGAATATTTTCCTCATTTACTGTGGGTGCTTTCAACTAGCCACACCGAAGGGTCCAATGACCTATGATACTTTATAATCATTATATTCGTCAAATTGTGTAATGGTTAGTTGTATATGGCAAGTAGCCATCTAGTTAATATGTTTTGTTTATTTATAAAAACTCTAGACCGCAGTATGCTAGGAGATACTATACAGCAACATTTATATCTGCATCAAGATTCCCGCAAGCATCAATTTTACACTGAGGTTGCTGATCATGCTCTAAATATTTGAGCCTGACATGTTACCGACTAAAACTGGATATTCAGCTCGATAGGATAGGTTTAAAGTGGCTAGTGACAGTTTCTCCGTTAGAGACGCATAGTGTACACCTATTTTCCGGTTGTTGTGGTAATGTAGCCCCACCCACCGGCAAGGTTGTCTAAAATTGGCCAGTTACCTATAGGGCCTCGTATGTTTATCGAGTGATTGTCTCTTTCCACAATCCACCGGCCGTATGGCTTATTAATTGTCTGGATTCCCAATCGACACATTGACCGGATCCAACCCTGAGAAACTATCAGTTTCCAAGTGGTGATAGTCAAAGTGGTGATTTACATACACGACACCCCCCCCCCCACCCCCCTTGTGTCTTCGGATACTTATTAGGTAGATCCCCCACTAAAGTAGGAAGCACTGCGAAATGATAATAATATTTTTTATATGTTGTAATACCGGCCTGTAGTGCATCTCCGGGCATCATGGAAAATAACTCTAACGACAGGTCATATGTTAGCTCCGTAGCATGCGGTGACGGACGAGACATGGATCTCCATCCAATTCGTTGTAGTGTCTGGGTGAGGCCTTAGAGCCCACCATGCCCTTACGGGAAGGCCGCTCGCAATGGATATCCGTCTCTCCATCCCCACCATAATGACATGTCAGTATTTAAATTTGCTTGTGTGAACTGTGAAAACTCATCTAGTGATGTTATATGTGGCTGCGGAGCCGGATAGCCGAATCGTTATTTGATTCGGAGCTTTGTTCCATGACACGTACGCATGCTTGGAGGTACATGCTATGCGGGGCAACCTTAGGGAAGCCGGGCATCTGCGCCCAACGGATAAACGTATCTAAAAGTTAGGTAGTAAACCCTGCCACTTGCGACCAAAGCTTGTTTCCGTTACTAACAACCAATTGGTAGGTTAGGATGTAGCAGAAGGCCCACATAAATAAAGCGGCAACTACCAATGTAGTAACTTTGGAACTACATAAGACGGGTGACCTGGGAATTCTTCGGAAATCGTTCATCCCGTCTTCACGTAAACCAGCGTGCAACACCTTAACAGTAGCTTCACTAGGATTTTCAGCACTTAGCATTTTCTGTTGAACAAAAGAGTGGCCCTTTTTGCCAGCTCTTTTCCTCCGCTTTGGCGTTGAAGGCATTTTCCTGTGATGGAGGCCCGCGCAAGGCACTTTCCTCTCGCAACAACGAAATTTTCTTTGTGTCTGTATTAGGGGTATACTAGTTTATATTAAACTATCTTAGTGACTTCGTTGTAGAAACTCTCACTTGCGGGGATACCTCTGCGGATTCACGGATCTGTGTGGTACCTCCGGCGAAATCATGTGGAAAGAACATCGGATGGATCTATGTTGTGTATTACTGTGCTCATTTACTGTCAAACGCATAAAACTGTTTGCATAGTATATTAAATTTCTCACTGTTTAATTATTCTTTATTCCATATCCGTAAATTAGTATGGATAGGCATACCGGTACCACAAATAGTTGGGACGACACCGTGTGGTTCAATCTCGGCGCCAATGGTCGCATGGCCCCACTGGAACATCCGTGTTCCACCACCTCTAGAGGCCGGTTTTTGTACCTTCCGGAGAGACGCGATACAGGATCCGCAACCCTGAGATCTGCAGCTTACCAGCCCTCCCGTACATCGTGCATTTGCGGCATGATGGATAGGAACGTCATGGTGGACCAGCGCGTACCCCGCGAGCTATAATATGATCGAGGTGTTCAAGATCTTGCGAGGCAAATACGATGCGGAAGTTTCAAATATACTGCAATTACATAAAGACTGTGTAGCCAGAGAGATCACCAGAGGACATAGGTACAAATTATTCCAACAGAGAGGCAATTCAAATATCCGCAAGCACTCCTTCCCACTGCACGTTGTTTCAGTATGAAACAATTTACCTGACACTGTCGTTGAAGCGCCAACATTAGAGACATTTAAATCTAGGCTTGATAGGCACTGGAACAATAGTGAACCCCTATGCGACAACTACAAGGCGACCATGACCGGAAACCGTAAAGAATACAGTACAGAAGATATCGAAGAGCCGACCATAGAGGCATGAAGCCCGTGGTCGGAAAACATCCTAAGTATACCTAAGTATCAAAACACTCATTAGCATTCTGGAAGCCGACCAAATGGATGCCGGAAAAATTGGCAAATTAAAATTCTGAATACAAGTCCTAAAGCCTATCACCATAGTCGTTCCAAATTAAGTAGCATTCTGACAATTTCCTGTAAATTTTTCATAAAATCAAATATTTTGACACGAAAAATTAACCAATCAAAATTGTGAATAGAGGTTCTGGAGTCTACCATGATAGTGTTAGTCTAGCCAAATTTGGTCGAAATATATCAAGCAACTAAGGAGAAGCAGTATAATCTCGCAGAAATCGGTCAAACCGTTAAGGAGAAGAAGCAATTTGACGGATGGACGGACGGCAGATGGATGGTGGATGGCCGCCATGGCGTAAGCTCACTTGGCCTTTCAGGCCATGTGAGCTAATAAAGAACTATTTGAGAAGCACAATGTCACAGGAAAGGTTAAAGGGCCTCAGTTTACTGAGCATTGAATCAGAATGTGCACGTCAACTGAACATGGAAGAGGCAGTTGATGCCTTTGCACAAATGAAGGCAACAAAACGTAAGTTTTAAAGTAGGTGCACTGTAACCGATGACTGGTCTGTGAACAGATTGATTGAACTATTGTACGTTTGTAATTCATATTTTCTTGACCTCGAATGAGATTAATTTTCTCGTCTCAAATTCTATGATTCACCTTTGATTGGCGTTAAAATACATCAAAATAAGCCAGGCCCCACTTCTCTAGTCCTATTTTACAGTTGCATGATGGCCATGCGGCATGAGGCTCCCATAATTATATCATACAGACTCATAAGCTGTTTGGGTGCGTCTCCCTTAGATGCTCCCTCCCTCTCATGCACGCACGCGCAAACAGCATTTCTAAATTCCACGTTTAGCTCTGCAGATCGGAAATGCAAGAGGCTATTCGAGGCCATATAGATTTCATAATTTTGACACACATACCCTCCGCTAATCCAATTTCTGGGTTGGCTTTGAACGCAGGTTTGTGGAGGGGGCCGTGAAATAATTTTTGCAGGGGGTTGGGGTGGGGGGGGGGGGGCTGGTCAACCTTGCTCCGCCACTGCACTTCAGTTCATATACCACATAAACAGGGGAAAACTAGCGCACTCTGATACAAATCTGTGATATCATAATCAATACCGGGTGCTAGAAAGTTAATTTTTGTGAAGTGATTATGTTGAATTTGTGTTAGCCAGTACATGATGCATACATTTGAATAGTCAGGGATACGAATTAATGTAATCCCAATTAATCACAAAACAATCATAAAACCTTTTACCAAACGATCACATTATTAGTACATTCGTATCTCGCGAGATCTCCTTCGATACGAGATCGAGAAAAGTATTCTCGAAGAAGCCATGCCTCTATTTTTAGATTGATTATTAGTACAAAATGGTGAATTGTTGACGGGCCAAAATAGCAAACGAGTCCAGCCTCATCAGTCAAAACATAGACTCGGTTCCGAGCGACAGATGCAGACCTAGAACCAACCCCTGGGAGCCATTCGTATCTCGCGAGATCTCCTTCGATACAGGATCAAGAAAAGTATATTCTCGAAGAAGCCATGTCTCTATTTTGAGATTGCCCTGGGGGCATGTGCGGCCTATTTCTACCAATGAATAATTCTGAAAGCCGCTTTGACTAAACCTAACATGCATGTGCAGCATGTTGTAACATCATAAGGCCAACAGTTCCCATTATCCACTGAAGCCGAGCACCTTAATGGAACGGAAAATGGAAATAAGAAATGGTGTTTATTGCTAATCTCATACAATATTAAATGAGCTACCATCGGTAAAAATGGAAATGAATCAGGATTATTTGAGAAACAGCATTTACTCAATCTAGAAGCTCTTAACTTGGAGGCAATTATTGATCAAGCTGGTGCTTCTCACCTGTGTGTGTAGGTATGCTGTATAGGCCTACCTGAATATAACCTGACTATAATGAAAGCACACCTGAATATAGTTTTGTAAGCAGTATGAATGGTATTCCCCATAGGCACCGATGTAGAGCGATTAACGCGCTACTGCTAATTCACTACTGATCCTTTTGAAAACGTTATTTGAAAGTCACTTTTTCTGGTGGAAGCAACAAGTTTCGATCCAAATGATTTCAAAATAGACTGCTACTTTCCAAGGTCGCAATATGATGCCTGCTGAATATTTTGAAATTCGTGTGACTGAATGTAGACCCTGTCACTGGAAACAACGGCTTTCAGTCAAATTGTTTTAAGACTAGACAGTATTTTACCTGTATAACCCATAGTGACTAATCAGCTAGCGCGAATATAACTGAGCTTATATGACCGGCTATAGTGGGTATTATTTATTCGCTCAGCATACACCAGAGCGCATGGGTCCATCTTCGTCACTAATTGGTTCACGCCAGAATGCCATAAATGGTATTTAGCAGCTTTTTTCTGATTATTCTGATTTATTTCTGTTTTTCACTGGTGGGTATAGGTTGATTATTATATAAAGCTGTCATTCGAGAGCATTTGTTATTTCCCTGAATCTTTCCTTTCCTTTAGCTCACAACAAACTCTAGCAGAATAGACCCAATATATACACCTGTGCAAAAGTTAAGCACCAGCAAAAACAATAGAACGTAGAAACATGATGGTACAACTAGGCTGCCATACTTTTTGTCCCCGCGTTAGCTGACATAATTCCAAGTACGAAATGCACATGCATGCGTGACTTCACGCCGCTTGATGTCCGTGCGTGGCGGGAAACAGCACACGTGTTCAGTTATGTAAAAGTCCAGTTTGAGGTGTAGAACATTACATACAGATTTAGGCGACAAGATTAGGAATTTTGTGTTCATGACCGTGGTTTATTTGTACAGAGAGAATTGGCTCTTGATTGTGAACTGCTATGGCAAGACGAAGGTTAAGTGATCGTGTGAAATGGCAAATCATAGGCATGCATACCACTGGTATGTCATGCAGAGAGATTGGCAGACAGCTGAACATTAACCATACTGTAATCAGTCATTTGATTGCAAAACATGGGCAAACTAACGAGGTGAAGGACAGGCCTAGATCTGGAAGACCGAAGAAGACTACTGCCCGTGATGATCGAGCCCTAGTACGCCTTGTTAGGAGATCTCCATTCACCAACAGCAGAGTGCTCAGCCAGCAATGGGAAACGCGCAATAGAGTGTCAATGTCTACCGTCAAAAGGAGACTGTATGCTGCTGGCATGAAAGCTAGGAGACCTGTCAGACGTCCTCTCCTCACTGCACACCACAAAGAGGAGCGTCTGAGGTGGTGCAACGAAAGAAGACACTGGAACATGAGATCCTGGAGACGGGTACACTGGTCCGATGAAAGTCGGTTCCTGCTTCATGCCACAGATGGTCGAACTCGTGTATGGAGGTCCAGACGCACGGCGTACGACCAACGTAACATCATGTAAGAAGTTCCATTTGGTGGAGGTTCCGTTATGATATGGGGGTGCATCTCATTTGATTGTAAGCTGGATCTGTTGACTGTACCTGGAACACTAAATGGACAAAGATATCAAGATTCCATACTGGATAGAGTTGTGGTCCCTCATTTTGTAAATCATGCACCTGGAACCCACCCTATATTCATGGATGACAACGCCCGACCACATCGTGCTAGAGCTGTGCATGAATACCTCCGCCAGAATGCCATCGAAACCCTACCATGGCCAGCAAGGATCCCTGACATGAACCCTATTGAGCATATCTGGGACATTCTGGGAAACATGGTGAGAAGGAGGGATCCTCCTGTGCAGAACCTACAGGAATTAACAGACGCACTCCATCTTGAATGGCAACGAATACCACAATGGCGTATCAGTCGGTTGGTGACCAGCATGAGACGTCGTGTCCAGGCCGTCATCCAGGCACAAGGTGGATATACCCGGTATTAATAATGACAGTCTCAAACTCGTGCACAGATGTTAAACTTCGTTTTCAGACACCATTAATGACAATCTAGCCACGTGTGTCAACTGTAGGGCAATAGTTGTCAGTTGTGTCAACGTAACCATATTCAGGCCTCGTTTTCAAGTTCAAACAAAAACATACAGTGTTTCCCCACCATCATAATCAGCATTCCTCTAGTTGCATTATTACCTCTTGCACTAAGATGGATGGGTACATAAATGTTTATGCTATTGCTTTCTTCATAGCACATGAATATGCCCTCGCATGTGCGTAAAAATAGGGTGGTGCTTAACTTTTGCACAGGTGTATATTTAGTGCACTAGAGCGCTATAGGCCAAATATGCGACCATGCAAATGACGCCGATTACCCACACTTGGTGAGCGGCGTCACCCAGACAGCAATCTGATGTTGGGCCAATGTCGGCAACGTCGCCATCGGTTTTACGACGTCGGGCCGATGTTGGCATGAGGTCAGCAATCTGAGGTCGGTTTACCGATATTGGGCCGACGTTGGCCCGACGTCGGAAATCTGACATTGGTATTTGGCCGCAATCCGACGTTGGCCCAACATCGACAATAGGCCCGCCACCCGACGTTGGTATTTGGTCGGAAATCTGACGTTGGCCCAATGTCGGCAAAAGGTCGAAAATCTGACGTTGGTTTTTGGTCGGAAATCCAACGTTTTGTCCTCGTCGACAATTGTTTGTGAATCTGAAATTGCCAACAGGCCGAGAATCCACTTCATTTAGGCTTCGCAATATTGAAAACTAAAGTCTGCATCGGCTCCTAGAATAAGCTCTCTATAGGGTATTATATGACAAATTCATTAAAATTCCAGTAATCTTTTGCGTCATGGCGCTCCCATAACAGTGCAAATTTTGGTTTTATCCGCCCACACTGCACCCCCACCCACCACCCATATGCCCATATACGCTGTTCTCGTGCGTGTATATCTTTTCACTAAGTCCACCACCGTCCACGAAGTTGTAGCTATGACGTAATCAGTTACTGAGCTGAAGATGTTGTGATGTCATAATTGCGATTGATTGGGTGTGACGTCACATTAGCTATATTGCTGAAAATGAACAAATTGATCACGGAGGAATTTGCGCTTCCAAGTGAGCAGTTCGTTTTGTAATTAAAGATAAAGAATAATCCACACACGACGGCTAATTTAGGCCTATTATATGGTATGTAATTTATTGTAGTACATTCACGCATGCGTGCACGCATACAAACATACAAATGCCACGTGTGTGCGTTCATGACTTCGAGTGTGTGTGTTTGTGTGTCATACATTACATGTTATCGTATTGTGACACAGATCGACCGGGAGGGTACTGGCCGTCCCAGCCAAGCTGGGTACCGGCCTCCCGTCTTGGAGTTGTTCCCATAAGCGCACGCCCCTGGGTAGAGCAATAAGCGTATATGGGCCTATACGAGAGGCATCTCGTCGTGAAAACGACTAAGTTCATAAGAACGCCTAGCGTGCATGTGCGTGCTCAGACGCTTCATTGACGACTGCGTGTCAAGAATGGAGGCGAGTGTGTGCTATTAGTGTACCGAGTATGTAGATTCCTACATAATGTAGAGCAGCGATGTTTCTTGGTGGATGACTCGCCGGATCTGCCAACCACGCGAAAGTGGAGATCAAACCACCATACTGCATGTCGTGTGTCCAACTTTGTAACTTTTCGACCGCAGCCTAGTAACTTTGCCCGGTGCGCTGCAAGAGCTATGTCACGTACCCTGCACCGTGTGCTTTAATATGTACATGCATAGTATTACATTATATAATAACCCTCTCTGTTAATGGGTTATGTTTAACATTGCAGGAAATGTCAATTTCCCTTTCTCCGAGATCTAACAATACTCACCATTCTGTTACTTCTGATATACAGCTGGCCCTGACAGCGGCTCTAGGATTATAGACTTAGAAAGCTTTACCGACTCCTGGGAACCGGGTACCCGGCTCCCCACTGCCGAGTACCCGTTTACCATAGAGCTCATATTGTTTGCATAGCCACCAAACAAGAGAAAACTATGGCTTGCCTCCGTGGGGCTGGGAGGCTGGGTCCGTAACAGAATGGTGAGTATTGTTAGATCTCGGAGAAAGGGAAATTGACATTTCCTGCATTCTCCTTCGATCAATACTCACCATTCTGTTACTTCTGATATACACCAGATTTGATCAGTAACCTGGTGGGAAGGGCCAAGCCATACATGCTAATTTTGCCCCTTGGAGAAAGATTTTAGACTTCAAACTTGACTAACGGAGACCTAAAAGGACCGTCAAGTTCACGGAACCGAATCACATTCACGTCACAGTCCCCCCCCCCTTTTTCCTCCTAAAAAAAGGGAGAGAACTAACGAACATGTATCTCGCCTGAAACACCAATATGCCAAGAGGGTTAACTACTCCCTGCATATCGCTTGTATTAGCCTGGGAATGAGCATGAATATATAAGATGAATGAACATGATACATATACATAATACAAAAAACTCTCACTTGTTGAATTACCTTATGATAACAGGACTTCAGACGTACCGCCTACAACCATACACCGGTTCGGCCATCAGTGACACAATCTGGTTGACATCCTCTCGCTTGACCATGCCTGCTTTAGGTTCTTTTCTTACCAAAGTGAAAAAAGGGGAAAAGCAGTGTGGTCACTAACTATCGTTTCAAAACAGCTAAAGCGAGTGGATTGGCTGAGTCTGACACATCCCTCATATAGTAATCAGTAAATGAGGACTCACAGTGCCATTGTGCAACGGCCATGATGTCCTCTAACGGAACACCATTGTAAAGGGCGGTCGAGGCGGCTATTCCTCTAACATCGTGTGCCCTTACGCCCTGCACCTGGTGCCCAGTCGCCATCTCCTGAGTAGTCTGAATGCATTCGACCACCCAACGAGAGATAGTATCCATGGATGCGGCGCCATAAGGCTTTTTATGGCAGATCCACAGATGTCTATCGTTCGACCGTAACGAGTCAGTCCGTTTCTTGTACTTAGTCAAAGCACGGACCGGGCACCAGACACTGGCATCACGATCAAACCTGGTTAACTTCGGTATAATGATCGGTTTGCCGGGATATCTCAAAGATTGGTTCTTTGACATAAATTCTGCTCTTGGCAGAAGACGCAGACCTTCTCCAGAAACAATAAATCGGTTCCTCTCTGCCGAAAGCGCATGGATCTCACTGCACCTTCTAGCTGAGGAAGCTGCCAATAGAAAGACCGCTTTTAGAGTCAAATGCTTTAGACTAGCCGAACGCAACGGTTCGAATGGGTGCTTGGCCAGTACATTAAGCACTAAAGATAGACTCCAGGCTGGAATGACTACCGGTTGTCTCGGGCGGAGATTGCTCATTCCCTTCAACATCACGTTTAACTGGGCCACCTCTGGACTATCCCTGTTGGCTAGACAAGGGATAACTGATGCCAAAGCTGACTTGTATCCAGCAATTGTGACGGGAGCTAGTCCTGTAAAGAACAGCTCACAGAGAAAGTCTGCTATTTGCTGAATAGTGGATTGAAAGGTATCAATACCCTTTTCTTCACACCAGTCTGCAAATCTGTTAACCTTGTTGTTATATGACTTGAAGGTTGACCTCCTTCTTGCAGCCGCGATGAAATCAGCAGCCTGTCGAGAAAAGCCTTCCGACGTGGAACGTTGTTTGACAACATCCACGCAGTCAATTTGAACATTTCGGGACGCTCGTGTAGGAAGCGTCCCTTGGCCTGGGAGATTATGTTCGGAATCTCGGGCAACTGCACAGGATTTTCCACCAGCAGATCTAGAAGATCCGTGAACCACGCCCTGCTCGGCCAATACGGCGCTATTAGCAGGACCAGACACGGTTCCTCCCTGACCTTCACCAATACCTTCGGTAGAAGAATGGTGGGTGGATACGTGTAAGCGTGCATCCCTCTCCAGCTTATCGCCAGAGCGTCTGTATCGACGGCATTTGGATCTGGAATCGGCGAGACATATGTCATGATTTGAGCATTTTCCTTTGTGGCGAACAAGTCCACGTTGGGTTTGCCCCAATGCTCGAAGATCCGTCGTAGAACTGGAGGGTTGAGGGACCATTCTGTTGGCAGGATTCTCTGTCTGCGAGACAAAGCATCCGCCAGAATGTTCAATCGGCCAGGAATATGAGCTGCTTTCAAAACAACCGAGTAATTCCTGCACCATTGAATCAAGTGCCACACCCTGATGCACAGGGTGGGCGACCTGGTCCCTCCTTGGCGATTTATATATGATACTACTGTCGAATTGTCCGACCGTATCAATATCACCTTGCCCCTGATCATCGGAAGGAACTCTCCCAACGCCAGTTCCACTGCCATCATTTCCAACAGATTGATATGCAGCTGACTCTCCGGGAGAGTCCATGTGCCCGAGACCTGGTGTTCTCCCAGGCAGGCACCCCACCCTTCCAGCGATGCATCCGTGTAAATGGACAGCTGGGGGTGGGGTAGGTGCAGCGAAACCCCTATTAGGAGATTCTGACGCTGTTTCCACCATAGAAGATGCGATATTATCGGCTCCAAAACTGGCACCAGTTTTGACAGGGGTTCTGTTCTCTGTTTCCACAGAGACATCAGATACAACTGGATAGGTCTTCGCATTAGAGCAGCGTACGGGATAACCTGCTCCATGGAGACCATCATGCCCAGCATCTGAAGGAACCGCCTTGCCTGAATGTGGTTTCCCACTCGAAAACTCCCGAGGATGGCTAACAGAGACACCACTCTGGGCTCTGACGGGTAAACCCTGCCCTCCTCGAGGTCGAATCGCATCCCCAAATAAACGAAATGTTGAGTGGGTGTCAACTCGGATTTCTCCTCGTTGACTATCCAGCCTAGATCTGAAAGTAACTTCAGAGTCAGAGCAGTATCCACGTTCAACCTGGCTGCCGAGTCTGCCTTGAGCAGCCAGTCGTCTATGTAGGTGTGTAGCGCCACGTTCTCTTTTCTGAGAAACGCTGTCACCGCAAGGACCACTCTTGTGAAAACCCTCGGAGCTGTCGACAGGCCAAACGGGAGAACTGTAAACTCCCATACTTGATTCTGAAACGCAAATCTCAGAAACCTGTGCCAACTCCGATTGATCGGAATGTGGAAATATGCATCTTTCAGATCGATCGATACACACCACATTCCTTTCCTCAATCCCGCCATTACCGACCTCGGTGTTTCCATCTGGAACCGAGGCGTATGGATAAACCAATTTAATGGCCTGAGATTGAGTATGGGTCTCCATCCCCCCGTGCTCTTGGGGACAAGGAACATGTTTGAATAGAAGCCTGGAGTGTTCCGGTTTGCTGGTTTTATTGCTCCCTTCAGAAGCAAACCCGACACTTCCTTTTGAACGGCTTCTAACTTGTCTGGCTCCCTTGGTACGGGTGTCCAGACTGGTGCCAAAGACAGATTTTGTGGCGGAAAGTCCCACCACTCCGGCATGTAACCCTGGGATAACCATCCCAGGACCAGACTGTCTGACGTCACACCTCGCCAAACCTCGACGAAACGCATGAGCCTTCCACCCACCATAGACGCCTCGACGTCTAACGGGGTTGTCCGGCTCGCAGTCCGCCCCCCCCCCCTTTCTTAACGAGAGAGAGTGAGAACCATTTCGTTCTAGGTACGACGGGTATAACTGGCACCGCTGTTCCTGTCGCACAGGTGCGGTCCAGGCGGATATGAAGGGAGCTTGCGTACCCTCAGGTACGCTTCGGCCCCTTCTGTCCGCCCTTTGAGGCCTTACCCTTACCCTTCCCCTTGCCCTTACCACCTCTAGGGCGGTCAGGAGCAACATTGGGGAGGGTAGGCGCCTCTACAGCCTTCCTGGGTTTCTTCGCCGGCGGCGGCTCCGAGAACCCAGCCGAAACAGACGTCGCAATAGGCCTGGCTTTCGCCTTGCCCTTATGCTTTTTCTGTTTCTTTGAAGGCTGTCCGGTTAGCGGCTTGCCCACAGCCCCTAGTGCGTGCGCTTGCAGCACCAGCTCTAGCTGGAGATTTACCGCTAACCGATTCTGCGCAATACTGGCGGTGTCCTCTAAGATGGCCCGCGCTTGGCCACCAAAGATGCTAGGCCCTGTCAGGGGCGTCCCAAGAAGACGCTCCCTGACTGCCGTAGCCGGACGCATATGGTCAATGACCATTTGCCTCCTGGACTTCGTCACACGCGCTTGCACCCTTGCCAATGCGTCCATTGACAGCACCAAGCCGTCATTAACGCACGATAGCGCCACAGGTGGCACAGGGTGGCCTGCCCCCGCTTCAGCCCACACCGACTGAAGTAGACGATAGGAGTGATTGACAGCGCTCATGGCTGCCCTCACACCCTCATCGCATAGGGCCAGGACTTCTTCCTGGTGTACCTGGGCCTTATCCACTAGTGCCGGACCGGGACCACCCGACCCGGCACTCTGGACGCCCAGTACCCATCGGTCATCCTCCGTGACCGACGGGACTACACCATACCTGTCGTATTCACACCGCGGAATACGGCACCTTGCCCGCACCTCCCTGGAGGCCGCAGGGAGCTGACCCTTGGTCATTAGTTGTTTACTATAAATAGCATCCAACAAATCAATGAACCGTGGATCCAGTCCCACTGACTGGATCCGGGCCGCGGGCAAAATCCCCGTCCTAATCGACGCAACCGACGGACGGGGCACATCTTCATCGGCCGAAACCACAGACGGGTCAACTCTGGCTAGCCACGCCAGAGCATCAGACCAGTCTAACTCCGAAGAAGATACCCCCGCAAACACGTCACCCGTTGACATGCTTACAGGTCTGCCAGCCATGGCCTCCCGGCCAGGAGCCACGGCTGACATGCCAGGCACTCCGCTACCACATGGTTCCGCCGCCACCCCATGAAACACTCCGGTCCATGGGGTAGGTCCGCACGGAAAACCGTACGGACCCGTAACCGTCGCGGAACCATAGCCGGCCACGGGCGCCAACGGCACCCCATGTCCGGCTGCCGGACCAGGCGAGATAGGTGAGTACCACGCCTGGCCCGGTACACCGGTTCCCCTGACGGCTGGTGACAAACCAAGCCGCGCGGAACCGGTGCACGGTAACGGATTGGCCTCAGCCGCAGGCGGAGCCGCTGACCTGGCTTGCGCCAAACCAGACAAATGGAGGCCGGTTCCGTCCAGGACGGAATCAACCTCCATATTCTCCACCTGCGGCTTCACGGGCCGCAGCAACCTCTCCTCCTCGGCCTCATCGTCTTCAGACTCCGAAGAGCCGTCACTAGACGAATAAACCGTGGAGCCGTCCTGGCGGACGGCTCCCACACCTGACGGACCGGCCACCGCTACTGGACCACCCGGAGGTGGCCGCAGAGAGACAGAACCCGTCTGGCCGAAGCCAGACGGACCCGCCAGGGGGGCCGTACGAGACGGCCCCCTCGGTAACCAGTCCAGAATCCTGTCCGAAGACAGGATCCGTACCAGGCATGGGGAGAAACTGCCCCCCAACCTTTGGTAGCAGGGACGACACCAGCGTGGGCAGAACGCTATGCAGAAAACCCTGCATAGCCGGACCAAACCACGCCGGCGGTGCCATCTCCGCCACCTCCAGCTGGGGACGTGGAGCACCCCCACCGGCCGAACCGGGCGCTCCACGATTTCCTCTCGGACCGCCTGACCCCGCGTCAGACCCAGCCAAGTCCTTCTGGGCAAGGAACTTAACCATCGTTTCGACGGACCACACTGCACAAACATTACACCTATGATCTATATTACACAGGGCACACCTAAAACAGACATGGTCCTTGAACATTACACGGACAAACTTATGGCAGTCGTCACATGATGGCGGGGCTGGCTTGGCCTATAAAATAAGCACAAACCTACAATAAACAAGCGGAACGAGACACGGATGGAAGGCAGACAATTAATTTTCAAATATTTTGACTCATAAATTAACCGTAACCTCCCGCACCCCACCCCGCCACGTTACAACAACGATCGCATTGATTATGACGACAAGAACGCGGCGGGCACAACACACCCATAATAGATCCTACAGGATGTGTAACGGCTCCAGGAATCATATCGCATAGCATTCAGGGTATATTTACTAATCAATATAAATTATACTCCTAACGAACGCAGCACGATATGTGAAGAAAACAACAAAATGTATAACAACTGCTGTCTCACACGGTAAAACCGCAGACCACGCATCTACTCAAGAATTTTGAAACCACCGATCATTGCAAACCGATCGTGATCGCACGTAAACTTGATCATTCCAAAGTTTCCGGTACCATTTTTTAGTACGCAGCACCCAGAACAAGATGCGCGAATTAATGAAAAAAATTTTCTTCACATAAACATCCGAGCGACCGGGTGTGACGTCACCCGCTCGGATTCTACGGAGAACGACGTCAGCCGATATTCGTGTTAGAAATACCGTAGCAAACACCTATTTTCATATCTGCCGATCGCCTGTTGGGGTTTAAAGAAGGCGATCGTCTGGCATATATCGTTGCTAGCACACGTCCCAGATTCTATGGGGTTAGAAATTGGAACATGCGACACAACGAAATTTAGAGACCTAAGTCTTTTAACTATGGATATAAAGAACAATACAACCTGGTTGTCTTGGGCGGTATTCTCCATAGTCCTTAGTTATCCTTTCAGAACACACAAACTATCACTGATTAAAGACTTAGATTCTTTTTAAAAACACTAAAATCCTTAATGCGAAAAGCATATATTGCACTTGTTGCTATGCAAACAAGAATGAGCTCTATGGTAAACGGGTACTCGGCAGTGGGGAGCCGGGTACCCGGTTCCCAGGAGTCGGTAAAGCTTTCTAAGTCTATAATCCTAGAGCCGCTGTCAGGGCCAGCTGTATATCAGAAGTAACAGAATGGTGAGTATTGATCGAAGGAGAATCATACTTCCGTCGCCGGACGGAGAACTTTCTTCACACCGTTTTAATTACCGATTTAGTTATGAGATGATCTAGTAGACATTACTGCATTGCTTCTGTTACCGTCATGAGTGTGTACCGTATCGTCTGGATTCAGCAAGCGGAGACCGATTTGCGGAAACCAGCTGCGGGGATCTGCATACGGGAACTTCCATCCTCAAGAGAACGTGTCAACTCACACTACCCGTATGTAGTGCCTCAATCTCAGTAACATAGTGACCTGTTCCGTCCAAGTAAACTATTAGTTACTCACATACCTATTCATATTATATTCTATCATCATAAATTTATGTCCGTAAAGGGTACTGATGACTAATATGTACCGCACCGGTCTTGAGACCGCAATTTATCATTTCTTTATTAAAACTGTTTATATTATCCTTGTTTACTGTCGGTGCTTAACTAACTGCACCGCATTAGGTTATTGATCTATATATACTTACTACCTCATCCCAACCAAACTGTAAAAACTGTGATATTAATTATAGTGGTTGGTGTGTATATGGCAAGTAGCCATCAGTTCATATGTTTTGTTTATTTATGTAAAACTTTGGACCGCAGTACGCTAGGTAATACTATACCGCAACAATATTTGCATCATTTATTCCTGCCACCAACAATTTTACACTGAGGTCGCTGCCCGTGCTCTATTTGTTGAGCATGGCATGCTACCGACTAACCTTGACTATTCTGCCTGGTATGATAGGTTAAAAGTGGTCAGGGATAATTTCTTTGTTAGGAGACACATAGTGTACGCCTCTTTTCCGGCTGTCACGGTAATCTAGCCCCCGCACACTGGCAAGGTTGTGTAAAATTGGTCAAATACCTATAGGGCCTCATATTTATTAAGTAATTGTCTCTTTCCACGATCCACTAAGCTGCAAGGCTTCTTAATTGTTGGGATATCCCACCCGCACACTAACTATCGGAGGTTTTCGAGCAGTGATAGCCAAAGTGCGGGTTTACATACATCTCCCACTGTATCTTCTGATACTTAGTAGTTAGACATCTTTGCCAATGAAGGACAGCACTGCGAAAACATTATTATTATTTATTATGATAGAATATATTATTCCTGGCCCGGAGTGCATATTGGGCATATTGGAATGTAAATCTAACGGCAGGCCAATAGTTAAGTCCGTAGAATTGGTGATGGACGAGACGAACATCTCCACCCAACTCGTTGCAGTGTTTGGGCAAGGTCTTGGAATCTCTACTCCCACCATAACGATAGGTCAGTCATTAAATTTGCTTGTGTAAAATGTAGCCATCGTCCAGTGATGTTTTATGTGGTTATGAAGCAGGACATCTGGAATCTCACCCATTTCAAATGTGTTGTGAAGTAACATGTATGCTGCTATCCATGGAGGTAGATGCTTTCTAAGGCGACCTACGGGAAGCGGGGCATCTGCGCCCGTTGGATAGCCATGTTTAATCACAGGTAGGAATCTCTGCCACTAGCGGCCTAACCTAGTTTTCGTCTCCAAAACCTAAGAGGTAGGTTAGGAATAGCAGAAGGCCCGCATAAATAAAAGCGGCACCTACCAATACAGTATCTTGAAATGACATACATAAGGCGGGGACTTCTGAATCCTCTGCGAGTCACTCACCCCGTCTTCACGTAAATCAGTATGCATCACGATAATTATATTTTTTCACTAGGATGGTCTTTTTCTCTTGCATTTTTGTTTGAACAAAAGGGTGGCCCTTTTTAGCAGTTCTTTTCCTCCGTTTCAGCGTTGAAGGCATTTTCCTGTGACAGAGGCCCGTGCGAGGCACTTGCCTCTCGCATAAGCGAGATATCCTGTGCCGGAGGCCTGCATGAGGCTATTACCTCTCGCACTATCAAGTAGCATCTAGATAACCGGAGCCCGCACGAGGCATAGCCCTCTCATAACATCAGGAATCTTTTTCATTTTTGGTTGTATCACTGCATGAGGCTATTACCTCTCGCACTATCAAGTAGCATCTAGATAACCGGAGCCCGCACGAGGCATAGCCCTCTCATAACATCAGGAATCTTTTTCATTTTTGGTTGTATCATAAAGGTATAATAACTTATATTAAGTTAACCAGTGCCCGCGTAGTATGAATGCCTCCCTTGCGGGGATATCTCTGCGGATTTACGAGTCCATGTGGTACCTTCGGCGACCCCGTGCAAAGTACATTAGCTAGCAGCTCTACGTTATGTATTATATTGTATGCTCATTTACTGTCAGACGTTTCACCCTTGTTTGACAATATTATATTTTCTCATTTGTATTATTCTCCATAGTTAAATTAACATGGAAAGACATACCGGTGACACAAATAGTTGGGCTGACACCGTGCAGTTCAATCTTGGCAGCAATGGTCGCACGGCCCCACTGATTGAGTTCCACCAGCCTTAGGAGCCGGTCTATGTATTTCGTGGAGCCACCTCCTACAGGATTCGGAACCCCGAGACTCGGAGCTAACCAGTCCCCTCGTTCGTCATGCATGTGCGGTGCGACGGGCGGGTATTTTGTGCCGGAACGACCCGATGAGAGCCCACGAGCTACAGTATATGTGCATATAGGCTATATAGCTATAGATATGTACCACCTCCAGCCGCCGCCCCCCCCCCCCCGACCCCTACTTTTTTTACATAGCCGTAAAGTAGGCCTATGAACGTATGTATAGTTTACGTCTTCGTAGGCTACGTTTATACATTTGTCCATACACTGCTGGGGAAAAAAATGAGGCAAACATGATTTATCATATTTTATATGATTACTCTTTCATGTTAATAAATACAGGTGAAATAAGTGACAATTTTACATAATATTGTATGCATTGTCTGTGTGCAGGGTACCTTTTAGTATGGGATAGCCTTTCCCTTATTTTTTTTGTCTCAAAACTCACCCATTTGGGCAAGCTGTCTGAAAGATTTTTGCATTGTGCTGCGTCAATGCTGTTCCATTCATGTCTGACTGCTTTCCACTGCTGAGTGAGCTAATTTGTATATCAAAAGACATCTATTGAATGGATTCTTGTTCTACATGCAAACACAAAAGACAAATAGTGCGTCTCTGTGTTCAGGATTTAAAGTGAATTAACTAACCAAACTAGCAAGCTAGTTGAGTTACGCTGACCGATGTGACAAGACATTAGCCATTTCTGTAATCTCTGTGTATTATCACACTGTGCCTGAAGAGTGGAGTTGTTATTTTTGATTCAATATGTCTTCAAAAAGGCTAAATTCCATGTACCTGTTGAAGTCAAAAGCCGGACCGCAGGTCTTCGTCAAGCTGGAAAGTCATATCCTGAGATTAAGAAAATTTTAAAGTCTGAGGATATTCAGATTCCACTGTCTACAATACAGAGAATTGGACACACATTTCAAGTGACAGGTTCTGTTGCCCGGAAAGCAGGTTCTGGACGAGCTAAAGTGACAACATGTCGAGATGAAAGAAGGCTGAAAATGACTGTTCTGAAGAATCGTAAGAAAACTCTCACCAAATTAGCAGAAGAATTCAGAAATTCACAAAATAAGGCTGTTTCAAGAAGAACAATTACAAGGAGGCTCAAGGAAGCTGGTTTTTCATCAAAGCGGTGGCCTAAGAAACCATTGCTGTCCACAAAGAACGTTGCAGACAGACTCAGATTTTTGGCACTTTATCGTGACCATGATTCTCAGTGGTTGGACCGTGTTCTCTGGAGTGATGAGTCACGTTTTGAGCTGTGTACAGATGCTCCAGAGCGCTGTCTTCATAGGTCATGTGAAAAATATAACCCAGAATGCCTCTCCACCACTGTGAAACATGGAGGAGGTGGAATTATGGTATGGGATGTGTTTTCTGCATCTATGAACAGTTTTCTGGAAATTGTCAAAACACATCGCCAAATCAACTGCCTTGTTTTGGTAGGGTTCTATCGTACTAGGTTAATGCAGGATTTATCTTCTGAATTTCGATTGATCAATTTTGTTTGTGAGTGTGTATCTGTGTGTGGGGAGGGTGGGGGCGTAATCTTAGATTTTATGAAAAAATTTCCGGAAATTTTCAAAATGCATCTCCTCCTTGACAGTTAGGGGAAAACATTGTGGTGGGGTAGGGGTGATTTGCGATGACGCACTCTAGATTTGACAAAATCGAGGAAATGGTGAAATTGACTAAATCCTGAAAGCTGGGTATCAAAACCTACAGGAGAATCAGAAACAGTCATTCAACATGCGTCCAGTAATTAGGCTAAAGATGATGATTCACTCTATTGACATATTGCATACTTTCATAATGTTGTGATGATTCGAAGAGCCATGGTCGTATTAAAGTCACCCCACACCACCCATCACCATCCGCTCTACACCAAGCAGATGCCCGTTAGAGACACGCCCGAGGCTAGGTTAATTACGTAGGCCTTTTGTTTCAATTCCAGCTTGTGTTTGAACTTACCAAAACACTACCAGATAGAAGACTGCCGAACTCTTGTAAAAAAGCTATATTTTTTTCAAAAGATTCGGCGGCAATTGCAATAACCTACCCAAAAACCACGGTCAGGTCAGCAACGTGTTAATTGAAAAGATGCCCACGCATTAGGGACCAAATACTAAACGAAGTGTTATGATTATGTGTGTTAAGTCATGGTTGGAATTGGCAATGGTCAAGGGGGGGGGGGGGGTAACCAACCATCATATGTGGTTTCACTAATGACAGAGTAACGAGCCCTGCGGTCGAGCAGCCAGCCGCGAAGATAAAAAGCAGCTGGCGGGAGAAAGCCGGGAGTCGTTGTCTTGGTCAGCGTTCGTGACAACATGTATATAAAAAAAGAATAAATGTGAGATAGTTTATAGATGTTAGAAAGAAATGTGTTTGTTTATTTATTGGACAATTCTACTGAGCTAATACCCCTTTATCCATTTCATGGGGGAGGATCTAAAGCGATAATGAAAAGTGAAGCATATATTTATTTAGTTATTTATGTAGGTGTATAATGACTGGAAAAAGATAAGGATAATTTGAAAACTGTTGCTGTGCTTCTTGCGTATTAATTGAGACTAAGTATATATGATATATTTTGGATTAAGTCTGTGATGTAAGTAACACCATCTATTAACTTTTCATAAACTAATTATGTCAAAATGAATGGGAACCCATTTACACCGACAAGAGCTTGCACATCTGATTCGTCGCCATTAATGCCCACTCTAGCTCCAGAGAATGGCTCATTTTCGCATGTACGATTGCCACCTACAATAATAGTCAAGGCTCGGCCATCAATTACAGAAAAAACAATCTGATCCTTTTCAGGTTATATGCATGAAGATGCTTCAAAATTTTTGGCCGAATTTGGTTCATATATGTTGCTTAGTGGAATTGAGACTATATCACCTGAAGCAGTAGCACCCATGCATAATATTGTGTTGGATTTTACAGATAATTCACGTGCATACAATGTAAAGCGAAAGACAAAGGTAATATGTGATAAATCATTTAATATTATGCCTAATTCAGAGTATATGCTTTCAGGTAAATTATCCAAACCATTGCAATTAGGTATGCAAGGTATCTGCACCGGGAATGCAGATTAGTCATGCAAGGATTTGCTTGTTGCCAGGGCAGTGGTCACATGCGAACACACAAACACCGTTCCTGTTAAGATACGCAATCCTAGTAACCAAACTGTTTTTATGAAGAAGGGAACCGTTCTGGCAACATTCACCTTGTGTGGCAATACTGTTAACCTGATTCCATTGCCATGATAATATTAATTGTAATAATGATAATAGTATTACACACGCTGATATGATTTCTGATGTTGTGCATGATAAAGCTTATAATAATTTCACATCATGTTTTATGCTTGACCCAGAATTGTCATCAGAGCACACTGAAAAGTTGTTGAATTGTTTATATAAACATAAAGGTGTATTTTTAACTGATGACAATCCTGAGTTTGGTCTCACAGATGTTGTGGAACATCAAATCCATCTGAAACAAGAAGCTATTTCAAAACACCAACAGGCATATCGTCTGCCTCCAGATAAACGGGAGGTCTTACATCATCAACTTGATGAACTGCTTTCTAAAGGTATAATTGCCCGGGTATTAGATTCAGAAATGTCCCAATAATTTTAAATGGCCTGTTCCCCTGCAGAGCAGGACCAGATATGAAAGAGAATTACTATGATAGAATGGTGTTAATAACGAACCTGAGATATGGAATAGAAGCAGACAACGGGATACTTTTTGTTTTATGAAAGATGTTGACATGATCTTCTTCCCATCTGAATACGATTTAACAAGTTTAACATTTCTATTTCTATATTACATTTGAAATTTGTTTGCAGTAGCGATAATTATGATTGTAATACTATTTATATTATCATTAATGAACTTGTTTGATACTTAGATAATTATCAGTATGATATTGCCATTTCATCAATCTCCCATATGCCATACACCCAAATGCACACGTGTCACGTGCGCGCACACATGCATACACGCACACATGCGCACACACATGCACGCGCATGCGCGCACGCACACACATGCAGGCTCGCACTGACGAATGTATGCACGCACTCATATATTTCATATGTATTTAAGTTTCTTATGCTAACTAACCATTGTATATATGGTTTTGTTGGATCTGAAATATGGATGCTATTTACTATAAAATATCTTCGGCAATTGACAATAACATGTTGCATTTGTCTGCACATTCACTGTTTATAAATATGTATAGTACACTATTAATCATTCGTAAGGTCATCATTATTGATTAATACCAATGGATATTACTAATATGATGTGTCATCCACATAATCATCAGTCAATCTAGCAATTATAACAATTCATTTTCATAAATGTTACTGTATGTACCTAATTGTATCATATTTCATTCTCAAATTATTATGGTTACGTGAAGGCTGGTAGTCTACCATTTGATCTAGGGCTTATCTGTCTGTTATCATAACTGTTCTTAACGACACATTTTACAAAACTTTGATTACTGGACACATAGTGCCAAGTGTCCTTGACCATTTCCTTTCTCACAGTCCTGTGGAGATTTTTATGTTGAGTTGTTGATTCAGACCCATAAACCTGATAGTTAGTTTCAATTTGATTATGTCTCAAGTTTAAATTAATTGATGTGAATGGGTGCGAATTTTCTCACCAGCGGATACCCGTTTAAGTAGAAGAAATCTCGATAGGCATGCTTTAGATTCTCACGGCCAGAAGTTGCTTTCATTATGCAAGTCATCTGGCATGCGCATACTCAATGGTCGTACTCTCGGTGATACTCTGGGTAATCACATATGCTACAGTCACAATGGCATGCCAAGTGTCATTGACTATATGTTGGCTAATGTAAATATGTTATCACTTGTTGAAATGTTTTATGTCCACAACCCAGGCCCCTATTCAATCCATTGTGTGCTGTCAGCCATAATCACAACTGGGTCATATAGTTCATCCGTCCAAGATACCCCGCCTAGACATGACTTGCTCAAATTCAAATGGTCACCCGGTGACAACATTAAATTCATGCACGCGTTGTGCTCACCCACAGTAAGCCACATGATTGCAGAGTTTATGCAGCAGTCATGTGATGTTAATTCTGATCCTTTCAATAAGAAGCTGCTTCTTGAATTTCGCTCACTACGTAAAAAATATAAGAGCATGCTGAACAAGAAAAAATGTGAGACCAAACACCGCATTCTTTCCCAAATGGATGACCTTTTGGCTTCCCAAAGCTTACTGGTCACTATTTGATAAGTTGAGGGACATTGGCAAGAAAAACTCAGCTGGCCATGCTATTAGCACGACTGAGTGGGTGGCACATTTTACGAAATTACTTAACGATGTACCGAGTGCAGGCAACAGCAGCCCGGATGAGATTATGGACGACTTCATTGAAAAGCACAAAATCGATTTCTTTAATGAAATGAATTTTTCTATTTCTTGCGATGAAATATCTAAAGCAATAAGGAATCTTAAATCAGGTAAATCACCTGGTTTCGATCTGATTCTAAATGAAATGTTGAAGTCTGGCCATACAGAAATACTACCCGTGCTACGCAAAACATTAAACACTATTTTGACTTCCAGTTGTTTCCCTGACTCATGGCGTTGTAACATTTTAATTCCACTACATAAAAAGGTGATCCGCGTGATCCGAGCAACTATAGAGGCATTGCCATAGGGAGCAATCTGCGTAAACTTTTTTGCATTGTGCTACGAAATAGGCTATCGATTTTTTCAGAAGCCCATTCACTCATACCCAGATGTCAAATCGGCTATATGGCTGGTTCTCACACATCTGACCATGTACTCGAATTAAAACTATGGTAGATATGTTTATAAACAAACAGACTAAGCAGCGCCTATACTGTTGCTTTGTTGATTTCAAAGCTGCTTTTGACTCTGTCTCTAGAAGGGCTCTTTTAGTTAAACTTATTAGTCTGGGCATAGGGGGTAATTTCTTGGTCGTTATACAAAGTATGTACTCTAATGTACTTTATTCAGTCACGGTTAATGGCTCGCTTAGTGCGAATATCTCATCTTAATTAGGTGTGAAACAAGGTTGTGTCTTGAGCCCTCTGCTATTTAATCTCTTTTTGGCAGACCTGCCTGATATTTTCAACGATTGCGAGCCGATAACATTGCATGATACGAATATTAACTGTCTTATGTTTGCGGATGATATTTTTCTGGTTTCGAAATCACACTCAGGCCTTCAAAATGCTATGAACAAACTATCCGCATATTGCAATAAGTGGCGCTTGACAGTCAATCTCGCCAAAACTAAGGTAATTGTTTTCAATAAGTCTGGTAGACTTATCATCCAACACGGCTTTCTGTTTAATGGATCACCAATTGAAATAGTACACTCGTACTGTTACCTAGGCATAGTATTTAACGCGTTAGGCAAATTTAAACATGCTTGCACAAGACTTCATGAGCAAGCAGCAAAAGTACTCTTCAAGCTCAAAACTATTAATGTTAGAAATAACATAGTACAGCTTATAGTCTCTTTAACAGCCTGGGAATGCCTATTGTACGCTACTGCAGTGAAATATGGAGTCCTTTCTACACTAGCAGACTGAACCAGTCTAACCGTCTTCAACTCTGCGATTCCATACCTGTGGAGGAGGTACTTATCAAATTTGCTAAATATTTGCTAGGCGTTGGCAAACGAACAGTGAATGCTGCTGTGCATGGTGACCTGGGCCAATTTCCCGCGTTAATAACCCTTCTCCCACAAGCCATGAAATACTGGCTTAGATTATGCAATGCCGATTCGTCGTCAATTGTACGGAAGGCATACATAGAATCATATTCACTAAAAGATGATTCTAACTGGTCCGCGTGTATTCAGCTCCCGCTGTCAGAATTCAATTTAATTAGTGTCTGGGAAAACCAGGGATCATTCTATAGACATAAAATTATTAAATTATTTCAGGACACCATCAAGAATGAATACATTTCTGCATGGATAGGGCATATAACCGACTCCGAGAAAACCCCTAAATTGCGCTGTTATAAGCTTTATAAAGATAATTTTAATCCTGAAAATTATATTTTCTCACAGCCCATAGTTTTAAAGCGCAGAGAATTTTCAAAAGTATGGCTTAGCGCTCACTGTCTACATATCGAAATAGATAGACTGTCGATCCAAGATACCTGTAGAGTCCTGACTATGTAATCTTTGCAAACTAAATAAAGTAGAAGATGAGAGACACTTTGTCTTAGAATGTCCTACATTCCAGGAAGCTAGGGCATTCTTTATTTTCTGAGTTGTCTAGCTGTTCTATCTTTGATTCTTTAAATGAGTACGATAACTTTGTCTTTTTAATGTCATGCAATCATGGCTCAACAGACATATCTAAAATGATTCTAAAATTTAGCAACGTCATTATGGAGAAACGAAATGCCTTGAGGTAATGTTCCCCACTTCATCGTAAGATTTATAAAAACCGTACACTAATATAACAGTTGCTCATAAATAACTCTAATGGCGCGATCCGATCAGTTACTCAAGTATATGACGTCATAATCAATTATGCCATATGTAGGCTGACGTCACAATCAAACTACCTAACAAATGACAAATTTAACTCAACCATAATCATTTAAGTCTGTCAAGTCTACAGATCCTTTGAATGGTTAATTACTATCTAATGAACATTCTGTTGGCATTTTGAGGCTAGTTCGTTTGGGTGTTGGTGCACTTATAGACTGCAACGGCGCCCGGTTTGGTTAGTTTCAAAATATTCAGCAACCTATCTGTATAGTCACCTTGAAAAAAGGGGATCCAGTGACCTCAGGGTTCAAAGTACACGCTCAAAACGTGGGCAGGGCTGCAAATGTCCGGCGCATAACCTGATATGGATCAATCTTTTGCAGTAGTTAATCCGGTTGTGGACGCGATTTGCCTATTGCTTTGTACAATATGTATATATTCAATTAAGTAGTGTTTATTTATTTATAAAGGGCCTATAGTTGTTTCACATATCTTGTTTATTTATACGATTTTTGCAATAAACTATCTATCTATCTATCTATCTGTCACCAGCTGTGCTCTTGGAGCAATCAACAACAATTACCTTCTCGAACGGTAGCTGTATGCGTTAACCTCCTAGCACTTACAGACCAGAAATGACAGTTCTTTGACACATAGACAATTCTGTCGGGTATTTTGTGATTGGTTTGCCCGGGAGCTGGCATTGCTGTCTAGCACAACAACGGTGTTTCAGTCAGGTTTGTTTCAAAATATTCTACAGCATACGCTATCTCTTATATATCCTACTTGAATTCCATACAATTTCAATGATCGTTTAGTTCCCATGATGGTTGTCAATTCCAATATGACTTATGATAAAATTGATATCTCAATTTTAATTTAAATGTGTGGATGTTATGATTATATGTGTTAAGTCATGGTTGGAATTGGCAATGGTCAAGGGGGTAACCGACCATCATATATGGTTTCACTAATGACAGAGTGACCGGCCCTGTGGTCGAACAGCCAGCCGCGAAGATAAAAAGCATTCGTGACAACATGTATATAAAAAATAATTAATGTGAGCTAGTTTAGATGTTAAAAAGAAATGTGTTTGTTTATTTATTGGACAGTTCTACTGAGCTAATACCCCGTTATCCATTTCAGTAGGCCAATGTGACAGGGTGAACTGCTAATAATATGTATCTTTATTAACTTTTGAAGTTGTTGGTGTCCTGTTTGTTTACAGTGACGCGTGCCCACACTGTACAGTAAGACAGTGATGCGTGCTCACACTGTACAGTAAGACAGTGATGCGTGCCCATGGTGTACAGTAAGACAGTGACATGTGCTCACACTGTACAGTAAGACATATGTCATGCATACTCTTCATCAAGTTGAAAAAGGAGGAAGTACATATTCACCTGATGTTGACAGTACTGACACCTATACACTCAAAGCCGCGTAATTTGAATAGCCTTCACTGACTCTCATCGATCGCCATTCAATTTTATTTAGTCAAACTATATACGGAACTCTTATAACTAAAAGCATGTATAATTTAGAATACAAATCAATATATATATATATATATTTATATATATATATATATTGTTGTAAAATTGGTTTGAAAAACCAACAAAAAGACAGAGAAATTTACTGTCCAATCTGCTGTCGTGTGTCATGGGAGTGGGGGCACGCAGTGGAGGTCATTTAGCACAGATGGTCGCCAGCACCTGTATTAAAGAACAACACTATTGTTGTGTCTGACGACAATAAGTGGGCAGGAATATGCATAACAAAACGTGGAATCCTGTTTTATCCATTGTTTTGTTGCCGTTCAACAAAACAGTTGTTTATTATTCATTTGCGCGAAAAAACAGCCCCGTGCCTAGCGGTGGTTTTACAATTGGAATTCCTATGGAATGCATCTTACAGCAGGGTTGCCAGATAATAGCGCCATGTCAGACAGTGGCTGTATATTCATAACACTAAACCCCGTTTTATCAGATTTTGAGACCCTTCAAAATTTTTCTATCCCTTGTTTTATCAGATCTTTTAGACTTATTCAAACAGAATTAGTAATTAGACAACAACATATAACAAATTACAGATAAACAGGACACCAGGTTAAGCAAACTTGGTCCTAATAACCAACAACTAAGGATTATAATAGCATATAGACAACATTTGATCATTGAACTCGAATCTAAGGAAATACAAGTCATTAACAGCCAAAGAAATCCAGTTTGAAACAGTCACATTCACAAGTCTAGGCGCACAGGTGCATGTCTAGATCGACCCGATCGCGTCTTCCTCAGTTCTGAACTGGTAGTGGAGTGCATATGCCGCTGTGGCCCTATGCCCCCACCATCGAGTATAGACGATCTATGGCCTGGAACATCCCCTACTGTATCACTACCACTGTGCCACTGTGGCGCCAATGGAAGTGGTGCTGAACTCCACTTCGGTGGTCATATCCTCTGTCCTATATCGGTTGTAGAGGCAGCATGATCCGTAGAGTCAGTTTTCCCTGAAGTGGATGATGGGATCAGTGAGTCGTGCCACTGTGGCTTAGAGCTGGGCGGTATTGATATTTACATGACAGTACCGGTACCATGAAAAAATCCGCGGTACCACGGTATACCGTCATCTGAGCTTGAAGCATGCCACGAAATTAGAACAATTTTTTCCATTTCCTTTTCACTTCCATCTCCAATCAACGGTAAATATAGGTAAAATAAATAAATCGGCTTCCTGATTTAGAGAAGAAAAACATGGCTATTGCGACTGTTTAGTTTCACGATTTTATTATGTCACTATTTTTATTGACATAATATCATTCACAGGAATATCGGTCAAAGGTTGTGGTCGACTAGCTAACAATCTGGATTGTTCTTGCTATTAATGCGTGCGACCAGCAAACGGTAAATTTTATTTTGGCAGTCGAGCGCTTTGATAAACAGAGTCCAGACAAAATCCGCGAGTATTTAAACGGGGCGAGTGTTGTACGCTTTTATTTCTGTTGGAGTCGTATATTCTGTTACTCGCGAAAACAGGCCTATACACATACATATAACACGACATTGAATATAGCCGATTCCAAAGCTTCTGATAATTACCGAGTACCCGATGTGCAGACTCGTTACTCGCCATGCTTCACGTGAACAATGCGTGTAAAAAGCTATTTCCGCGAACTTCCAACGTGTAGCCAGTTGAAAAATGAATTACAAAAACTAAAACACTATAATTTTTAGGTGTCGTTACTTAAACTGGATTTAATCCGTAAAGAAATTTCTTAAAACAAACCAGAAAAATAAAAAATAACGACTTCAACGCTGCTCGTTGTTAATAAAGTAGCACGTGATCAAAACGGCGCGAGCAAATACTACGTTTTAATAAATTTTCATTGATAAATTCAGCATAGTATTGTATTTTCCCACGGTCTAGTTCATGAACAACCAATCAGATACGTCTTTGCGAGATCGCTGTTGTGTTTGAATAGCACGCAGTTTGTATGTTATTTTGTTATTTTAGCGTGTTTGTTCGGTGACAAAATGCTTGGAGTAATAAATTACAAATAATAGAAACGGGAATAGGGAATATATTATAGTGTAATTACTACCGGCGGACGGCCAGAGAATGAGTTTAGATGTTTTAAATAAGGCAATTTTACCATGAGACTTTCAAGACATACGTTTGACATACAATTCTGCCCGTCATTATTTTGTAATTGACGTCTTGACGTTTGTTTTACAACAACCCTTTCACCTGAGCTCGGCTAATAGTTAGGGATGCCTGTATTTTTGGCACTATTAGCACTGATTTACCCTTGGTCAAGTCAGATTTTATGAATATATTTCTCAAATATTGCTCAAACATTATGGACGGTATTCACAGTATTTGGAAATGTCAACGGTCACGGTATCGGTTCACGGTATACCGCGGTCCTCACGGTACTACCGTCAGACCGCCAAGCTCTACTGTGGCTCCAAATCACTGGTCTTGGACACTGTTTGTTGAGTTTCCACCAGGGTGCCTTCCATACTACCACTGTGTAGCTGTGACGCTGGTGGTAGTAAAGCCGGATCCATCAGACATCGGTCAGCTGGCATCTTCAGAGTGATATCTCCAGGTGGCATTGACTCCTGGCTGTACACATCATTAGTCCTTACGACGGGTGACTGTGGCTCCCATGATCCCTCTCCGTTCAAGGATCGTTGATCATTAATTGAGCCCTCAGCTATACCACCACTGTGTCGCCTGTAGTGGCAAACCTGAGCTCAACACATTCATGCTGCTGCTAGAAGTAGGTTGGTCTCCACATGGCACTGTTGTACTTAGTTCCTCCGAACTGGCACTAGCCTCTTCATCATCCGATGGGATCATGGGCAGCTCACCCACCCGTTTATGATCTTCTTCATGTTCCCTACGCTTCCTCGCAAACCAGTAAGAAATCTTTTCCATGAGACATCTCTTTAGCTGATCATGGTGAAGTCTTCACATCTTTTTGATTTGCCACCTGATACAAGACAGGCCCGAACTGCTTCACAACAATGTAGGGGCTTTTCCACTGAGGTTGCAATTTTGGACTACGAGCTTTCACCTTGGCAGTGTCATGGGCATATACAAGATCACCAGGTTCGAAGCATCGGTGGTTCTGTCGGATATCATGCAAGTGTTTTTGCCGATGTTGGACATCCTTGAGACATTTCTGTGCATGGGAGTGAGCTTGTTGTAAGGATAACTCCATGGCATCCACAAAATCGAGGGGCTCTAGTTCCCTTGCATGATAATTCATAATTACTGTTTCTGGCAAGTAGACTTCCCAACCAAACATCATTTTGTTTGGTGTTATCCCTGTTGAAGAATGTGGTGTAGCATGGTAGGCCGCAGTCAGCAACATGAGCTGATCGTCCCAGTTGGCTTGTCCATTCTGCCGGTAGCAACGAATCATCTGAAGCAAGGTTCTGTTGAAGCATTCAACCAGTCCATTTGATGAGGGGTGGTAAGGAGTTGTCTGTGTCCGTGCAAATCCCAACAGTTTACGCAGCCGATCAAAAAGCATGCAGTCAAAACTCTTACCCTGATCCGTGTGCAGCTCCAAAGGCACCCCAAAATGAGAAATAAACTCCTTGACAAATGGTTGAGCACCTGTCTGTGCACACTGATCCGGAATGGCATGTGCTTCTGTCCATTTGGTGAACTGGTCGATAATGACCAGCACATACCTATTGCCAGACTTAGAAACAGGAAATGGTCCCAAGAGATCCATCTGGACTCTATCCATGGGCGCTCCGCTCATGTAAGACTGCAGTCTAGCCCTACTGGGCCTACACTCCTTCTTCTGTAGAGCACACTGCTTACATCGCTTAACATAACGCTCAGCATCTGTGGAGAGACCTATCCAATAGAAGGACTGCTTAATCCTTTCAACTGTATGTGTGATCCCACGATGGCCAGCAGTTGGAAGATCATGACACATTTTCAAAACTTCCCTCCTCATGCTCTCAGGTACTACTAGCTGCAGATGCTTACTACCATCAGGGCTGAGCCACTCATAGTACAAGACACCATCCACTAGCCTAAGCTGCTTAATACAAAGCCAGTAATGCCTTACTACAGGGCACTCAGCTGCCACCTGCCCTTTTTCTTTTGGTGCTCCCTTTACAACCCATGACCTCACAACCTCTAGAACCAAATCAGATGACTGAGCGGCCTTCAACTCATCTGGACTATATCCACAATGCCAGCTTCCATCCTCTGGTTCACTGTCCGATTTCACTTGTCTTTTGGTCAGTGGTAGCACATCATCTACATCTCTCTCAAACTTCTCCCACTCTTGGCTTACTCTTTGGCAGTGAGCACAGCCACCACATGGGAGTTCTGCTGGGCTACTGCCTGCTACATAGCAGTTGCATGAAGCGTCTTCAGCTTCAACCCTAGATAGAGAATCAGCATTAGTATGCTTTGTGCCACTACAGTGTTTGATGACGAAATTGTACTGGCTTAGTTCTTCTAGCCATCTTGCCGACTGTCCTTGTGGAGCCTTGAATCGGAACTGCCATGTTAAGCTTCCATGATCGGTTTGAAGAATAAACTTTCTTCCCAGCAAGTAATGTCGAAAATTAGAAATGAATGTACAATGGCCAGCAATTCACGCCGAGTTACACAGTATCGTTTTTGTGCTGGGGTCAGTCGCTTACTGGCATAAGCGACCACTTTCTCCTCCCCATCTTGGTCTTGTGACAAGACTCCACCGATGGCATGGTTGGAAGCGTCGGTATCGAGAGTAAACACTGTGCGGGGGTATGCCAGAATAGGGGCTGATGCCAAGTACCGCTTTAGTCCTTCGAAGGCAGCTAGTTCTTCATCTGTCCAACTGAACTCTGCTCCCTTCTGGATGAGGGCTTTGCTTTGTTGGCGTAGTCACACACATATTTCCGGTAATAGTTGGTCAAGCCACTTCGGCGTCGGCCATTCTTGAACTACTTATACCAGCTCAGGGTTGGTTTCTATCCCATCTACACTAACCACATGGCCAAGAAACAACACCATTGTTTAAAACAACTTGCACTTTGTTGGCTTCAATTTCAGATTGTGACCGGAATCGTTGGAAAACCTGGGTCACATTATGCAAGTGGTCCTGGAAACTATGGCCTGTCACGTCGTCCAGATAGATTAGTACATTTTTCCATTGTAATCCCCTCAGGACAAGTTCCATAGCCCTCTGAAAAGTCCCTGGTGTCCCACAGAGACCAAATGGCATTCTCCCGAATTCAAACAAGCCAAATCTTGTTATAAAGGCTGTCTTCTTTCTGTCAGGTTCCACCACCTTAATCTGGTGATAGACACTCCGCAGGTCCAATGTTGAAAAGAGGGCTGCACCACTCAATGTATCCAGACATTCTTCTATCTTTGGAAGAGGGTATGCATCCTTTTCCGTTGACAAGTTAAATTTTTCTGTAGTCGATGCACCACCTCACACTGCCATCTTTTTTACGCACCAGCACCACAGGACTGGCCCACTCAGATTTGGATGGTACCACAATCCCACTGTCACACAGCTTTTTGCAGATGTGCCATCTCTTCTTGTTGAAAACCCAGTGGTGTCCTTCTGACTGGCTGTCGAACAGGGCGAGCGTCTCCAGTTTCAATGTGGTGTACTACATCCGAAAACCGCCCAACATCACCATCATTCTCTGCAAAGACATCTTGGTACTCCAACAACACCTTTTTAACAGCTTCCTTCTGTTCCACTTCTAAGTCTTGGCAATTCTCCCACAGTTCCTTCAAGTGGAAAGGCAAGCCATCAGCACCAGTGGTAACAGTCCTCAACTCTCAGTACTCCTCATTCATCGGTACAGTTTTCAGATCTGGATCATCTTCCACTTCAACTAACTTACCAAGGTATTGCCCTTCCTTCATCTTAACATCAGTAGTATTAGTGTTTAATACCCTGACAGGTACTGTCCCAGCCATCTTGACGAAAACTGAACCTGCGCACAGGCCATCACATAGAGAGCATGGATCTAGGACTGCAGTGCCAGCGTAGTTGGAAGTGGCTACACGACCGATTACAATTTTCTCACTTTCAGCCGGAATCGTTTCTGTATTACATAATGTCACTGCAGCAACTGTGTACGACCGAGGTCTATCCCTTCATCCGATAATAATCTGACCATTGACCATTAAATCTCCTCGTTTTGTCAATATGGTGGCATCTATTTCACTGAGGAAGTCTAGTCCCAATAAAACGTCATCCCGTTTTGGTGCTACATAGATCGGCCATTTCCATTCCTTGCCTGCCAAAGAGAGGGTCACTGTGACACCTCCACGTGCTTCCATTTCAACTCCATCTTCGGCTTTGCATAAGGTCACTGCATGAGCATTCTCCAATGACAAACACAAAACTTTCGCTGCACTATCTGAGATAATGGTAGCATCAGCTGTGGTATCAATCACCGCCTCACGGGAAACTCCATTGATCATACCAGGTACTATGATGCTCTGAGGGGAACAGGACAACCGACTTAGGGTAATGCAGGGTATTACTTCCCCTGGCTGTCTTCTGTCTCCAGGACTATGTTCTGGTCGGTTATCTGGCATACGCCTTCCCATTGGGCTTGGAGACCGGGACCGACTTGGTGGAGGGCTTACCCCTCGCCTCTTTGGGCACTGGTTCTTGAAATTTCCGGGCTAATTACAAAGAAAAGAGATGACTTGATTCTTTCTTACTCACTGACTCCCCACCAAAGTTTTGCTCCGTCGAATTATACCAGGAATCTGGGAGAGCAGCTTCTCTATATGCTCCAGTCTTTCCTCAAAGGATATATCAGCATGGGGGTTAGTTACTGTTGGTGAACCAGTACCGGAGCAGCCACTCTCCTCAATATCATCATGCCAAGAGACACGTCTTGCGTACTGAGTAGATGATTAAATCACTTTGATAATGAATGAAATCATGTGATCGCAGCGATAAAGAAATGAAATGTGTATTTCTGAGCTTTATTTCCTCATTTTACATTTGTATGCCATCAGATTTTATTCTTATCTATGGAGATTATCATTTTCCATGACTTTTTCATGACTTTTATCAAAATGACAAATTTCTATGACTTTTCCAGGCCTGGAATTTAGATTTTCAAATTCCATGACTTTCCAGGATTTCCATGACCCATACGAACCCTGTGATTCAGTCACATCGCAGCCAATTGTTGCCTTGTAGTTGTGTTCTAGTGTGATAACTTCATCAAGCGCCTGAGAGTGTGTCAGGTCAGCGGTTTAATGCCTCATACGCCACCCGAGTATTTCAATATCCCCTCAAAAAACCCTCGGCTGACAACTGTTCTGTCAGCTCTTGACTTACCCACAGCCAATCGTCTGACCTCCTCTGCAAATTCTTCAGCAGTTTCACGCTTCTGATGCAGATCTGACAACCGCTTACGTGCTGTAGAACGCAATTCTTTTTTGCCAAACCGCTCAGACAAAGCTTGCGTTAATACTGAGTAGTCTTCTCCAACTTCCCGTGGCAGAGTGCATAGATAACACACCGCATCTCCTCTCAAACAATCTTGCAATCTGTCTACACATTCTTCCTCAGTCCACCGACAAAGAGCAGCAACACGCTCAAATGGAACTATAAAGATTTCCCATTCTTCCCTACCATCAAATTTATCCAGCTTCTGTCGAGGAATATCGTAACGGTGACTGGCATTCTGGGGTTGACTGGGACTACTGGAATGATGCAGTTCAGTGAGAGACTGTGAATAACTGGGTGGCATTCTCGTATTCCTTTGCACCCAATGATTAATGGTGTTCAGCTCTGGTAAGAATGCTGATTGCGATGACCGGTTAGTTGCAATGTCCCCATCCATCCATCCATCTGCTATTTTGTGTACTGCTGTCCAAGTTGGGTGCCTCCATGCCTCTTATTCCGGACCCAGACCTCCATCCAGTACCATCCCCTCAGTGTGGTGGGACCATACTTTGCTGCAGCGATTAAAAATCTTGCTGCTGTTCTGTCACCAGGTTGGTTAGTTCCCATTGATCAGCTTGTGTTTTCTTCAATTGTTCAGTTACCTCCTTCATGGCTGCCAACATGGTTGCAGCATGTGGTGCTGCTGTGGCTCCCAGGTCTGCATCCACTTCGTCAGCCATCTCGTCACCACCGACCTGATAACTCCCCGGATTAACTCCTGTCATCACTTTTACAAAAGCAGGAGCTCTTGCTCATCGATGTGTAGGTCCAATGTATCTGGGTCAGCCGGAAAACACTTGTCACGAATATCAAGCTCCAGACACAAAATCCACTTCTGAGCCAATATGCTTATCAGATGAACACTGTCTGACAAAAGTTCAAAATTAGTTTTCGGCGGACAATTCAAGCGGGTTCTGCACAGATTGGTATAAAAGTCCAGTGTATTTCTCCCCAGAGTAGAGTTTAAATGGTGAATTTTGTGATTAATAATGGTACACTGTCGCTGAACCTCTACGTCTTCGTTTTCATGGCGTTTATTCACCTTGTGCTTACAACGCAGATTATACTTAACAATTGACTGTGGTGGTGAAGTGATAAATTTAATATAGCATGAGCTAGCTCGAGCAAAATCACTAACGTCGTGTAATTGCTTAATTACAGCGTGAGGTGTATGGTCACCCCAGTGTTGCAAAACGATCTCGCCGCGAGAATTCTTTCGTGTTATATCACAGGTCCTGACCCAGATGTACAGTACCGCAGGCTTGTGCGCTAGCTTATGTATTCCAACTTATTACTACTCATGTGTGGGTGCTCCTAAGGATCGGTTGACGGGAGCTACACAACAAGAAGAAGAATACCGGAAATATATAAAATTGCAAAACACGTAGTGGAATGCAATTCTTGACAATAATTGGTTGCAATGATACCATATCATTTTTAAAATGCAGCATATAATTTGCAAACGCTGCATACAACAGTATTTAATTGGATTAATCTCACCCGAGGGAATCCCGAATACGGCATTCACTGCCGTCGTTGAGTTAGAATTTAGCCGAATTAATTTCTGCACATTCAAAATCCCGCTCCTGACACCAGTGTTATGTCTGACGACAATACGTGGGCGGGAATATGATTAACAAAACGTGGAATCCTGTTTTATCGATTGTTTTGTTGTCGTTCAACAAAACAGTTGTTATTCATTTGCGCAAATAAAAACAGCCTAGTGCCTAGCGGGTGGTGTTACAATTGGAATTCCTAGGGAACGCATCTTACAGCAGGGTTGCCAGATAATAGCGCCATGTCAGATGGCTGTATATTCATAACACTATTTCCACTCGCTGGCTAGCCGGTCGACTGTACGGTAGAGAGTGACCTATCGACCAACCGACTGACAGACAGGCACTTGCATTCACGCACGCACGCATATGTTTAATTACCATACTCTAAATTTTTCGCTTATATAAAGCACGTTTAAGGCGACCACTGAATAAATCCGACCTGCCACCAAAGTATATGATGTCATAATCAATTACGTCACATAATATCATAAGCTGATAACACAAACAAAATACGTAATGAGTGACGTATATACATATTTTACTGCATATTTTGAAATAATTTGACTGGGTGCTCTTGATGCCATAAGCAGCAACAGATTCAACTATAATTAGTTTCAAAGTATTCAGCAGGTTGCCTATAGTTACATCTACAGAAAGTTGGAATTCAGGATTCAAAGTATATAAATCGATCCCACCCGCGCAAGTCATAGGCGAGGTTTAGCTATAAATGGGTGCCATAGCTAGAAATGTATCCCTATATATCGATTACTAACAGACTGGACGTTTCATCATATGTTATAGGTTACTATTCCGGTTAATTAACTTAAAATATTCACAAAACGAGCAATCCTTACGATTACGTTAGTTAGAGGCACCTTTCAATTCGGTTAAGTAAAAAATATATAGTAGGCTATTAAGCCTGCACAATGGGTGAGGTTAAGTCTGGGTCTAGTGTTAGTGCAACCCTAACGCCGAGATAACAGAGACTTGCCATCGACATTCGTGTTAGTGTTAACACGACGGGTGTTAATGTTAACATGGATGGTGTTAACATATGGCTTGGTGTTAATGATCAGTGTTAACACTAACGCCAACACTAACACCCAGACTTGACTTCACCCTATGCTTCTGAATTGTGATAGATTGACACAAACCGCATTCGGTCAAGCAAACTTTGTGAATTATTCCTCAGAACTTGGTTTTCATCTATGCATTGTTTGTAATATCAACAGACATAAACGACAGACAAATAAACACAGAAGTGAAGCATAGTTAGACTTACATTGTCACCTCTCAAATGCGTCTTGGGTCGAACATATTGATACACGGGAAGAATATTGTTGAAAAACCTTTAGTAAAAGTTATCACTAGATCTAATCATGTCACCAACTAAAATACGTGAGTAAGAACCCGTTTTGTAAATATTTGCGCACATTTATCAGTGGTTGATGAAATCTTGACTAGTAAATAATTCTTCATCTCGATCACGCATCGGCAATGGTTCTTCTTGAAAATAGCTCAGGATTCAGAAGTTCGGCCCTACTTCAGGTTTAGTCATATTTTTTGACAGCTACAGTCCTAGATATAGTAGCAGAGCACATACAGTGTGTCCACTCATATAATAGCCTATATGTCGCATTGGCGATGCCAACCGTATGCCGACGTTCATCCGATGTCGCGACAACGTTGGCCCGACATACAGAAATACGTCGGGTGGAGGTCATTTTGCCAACCTCTGACCAACGTCGTATTACCAACCATGCCGATGTTCAGCCGACGTCGAGCCAACGTTGGCCCGATGCACAAAATTATGTCGGACTGACATCATTTGCCGACGTCACCCCAACGTCGGCACCAACGTCGGGCCAACATCAGTCTGCTATCTGGGCAGCACTTGTGCTGGTACAATCCTGTTCTAGTCGACGGAGAAGATCGTGCCGCAGTGAGTTCCAGTTAGGGTCACGCTGAAGACGTGCTGTAGTGGCTGTTGTGATGTTTGAGCGGCAATGTGTATTCTAACGGGAGGCAAAAAATGAAATGGAGACAAGGGGTCACAGGAGCCGCTAAGAGCTTAAGCGCACAAAAGAGTCATGGTACCTGGTAGGAATGCGCTGGATGGGAAGTAGAAGAACAGTTCGTTGACACGTTCATGACGCGTCAGAGCAGGAGGAAATGTTAGACAAGTTTTGATACGTTTCCAGAGCATCGGAGGCGAGAGGAATCGCTGAATAAGTTTAGAATGCAGGAGTGTCCTCTGTTAATTTGGGCAGCAAGAGTGCGGTTCCGCGGGATGTCACATCTCAGGTTCTTAGATGGAAGCGAGGTCGCGAACATGGAGGCTGGAGCGGAATTCTTCAGTCGGAGATGCGTACCAAGTTCAGGAAGTTTGTAGGTTCCTTCCGTGGTAGGCAAGTGGCACACAGTGTCCAAGCGTGGTCACAAAGTTCCGCAGAAGCGGGCATACACAAGTTCGTACGAGAGAGTTACACAGTTTATATTTCAGTCTGCAGAGGTGGCGGTGGGAACGCGAAGTTCCATGCACAGCAGCCCAAATGGCTCAAATAGAGCGGAAAGTTCTCGAGAGGGAAGGCAGAAAATTTAGGTCGTTAATTTGGCTGATCTCTGCGATTGATCATAAAGGAAAGTTCCATTGGTGAGGCGTTACTGCTGTTAGCACAGTGAAGCAAGGAGGAGCAGAAAGACCATTGGCGGGAACAGTTGGCAGCGAGGTTGGTGGAAAAAATGTTTGTCATTTGAGCAGAATCGGCTGCTTTTATTCTGGCTGGCTATGCATCTCATTATTTATTTACGAATGGCTAGCATCTTTGAAACACTCTTAGCCAATCTGGGGTCGGCAGCGCGAATGCAGGAGCTCTAACACCATCTAAGTGAGAGAGGCTAGCCGAGCAATGGCGTGGATAAGTTCATGTTTTCTCTGGCAACTGATCAGCATGCTCTGAATATTCTAAAAATCTTGTTTTAAAGTTCTAAGATAAAGTGCACAGCTGCAAACCGCTCCCCCTCCCCCCTCTGCCCAAATGGCAACGGGTGGGGGGGGGCAGCTGCCCCACTGCAACCCCCCCCCAAAGCGCTTCCAGCGCCCCTAGTAGTAGTAGTAGTAGTAGTAGTAGTAGTAGTAGTAGTAGTAGTAGTAGTAGTGGTGGTAGTAGTGGTAGTAGTAGTAGTAGTAGTAGTAGTAGTAGTAGTAGTGGTAGTAGTGGTAGTAGTAGTAGTAGTAGTAGTAGTAGTAGTAGTAGTAGTAGTAGTAGTAGTAGTAGTAGTAGTAGTAGTAGTAGTAGTAGTAGTACCAGCAGTAGTAAGCATTTCATATCTAAAAAACCTATAAGATGCAAGGCATTTACTGTATGATCTACCTACAGGCTAACTGGCCTATTGGGGTAGTACATGATAAGTAAGTATAAGTAAGTAGTATAGTAGCACCAGCACCACCACCAGCAGCTGTAGTGGTGTCGAAAGCTAGAATCTCATTAATACAATTCTCTGTCTCCATCGTGAAATAAAGTTGGCTTGCAATTGTGATTTGGCCTAAATCAGATTATTTTATTTTACTTTTGTGATAAGTTGACAACGTTGGCAAGGTCTTTATCTATTTATCGCCAGATATATTATCTTATCTCTATGTAGAATTTCACATGAAAGAAACTAATACACACTACGAAAATTGTGCACCAGTCTGTACATATAGGTTGATTACAGCATAGTGTATCTATAGGTAGTAAGATAGCGAAACATCACAATCGATGTATTAGCGCAACGTATTTCGTTATTTCAGGTAGCAATCCGTTCGGTAGTAGTCGTGTATCAACATGGCGGATCACGAAGTATTGCCAATTTATAAGAAATATGTCAACGGTATCCCAACGCCACAAGGACGAAGGACATTACGATTGAGAGAAAAATATTTGGTAATTCTTGTATTCGGAATCTTTGGCATAGTGTGTTTTGGTGCATTTCTGTTTTTGCCAGATTTAAGAGACAGAGTGAACGTCGACGAGATGCGACGTCAACTTCAACAAGCTGGCGGTGACATTTTTATACCCCAGGCCCGAATAGGGCCAGATGGTGTGCCGTTAGGGCGAAAAAAAAATTTAAGACATAATAAAGATGAGGATATGGACGCTCATAAAATAAATGATAAAAGTAAATTACAAGGAAAAATAGCTGCAGACTGGGAACAACAAAAAATATTAGAAGTAATACGTTCTAACCAACAGAATGAACTGAGTGAGATTGATAAACAAAAGTTGAAAGACTTAATCAAAGATGATAAATTGAAGGTAGTTCGACAAAACGAGGAAAAAGAAAATATGAAGAAAGAAGAACAGCTTAAAGAGGCTTTGAAAGAGAATAAGGACCATGCAGGAGGTGTTGGTGCGAAAGGCGGTGAACCTCTTGATGAGGAAACTAAAATGAGACGTGATAAAGTCAGAGAGGTGAGAAATGAAAATTAAATATTTAATCAGATATATTCAACAATATAGTACAACCGTTTTCAAAATAAACATTTTACTTTCAGGATCACTACCTGGCTCTGGCGTACAATCCATGTTTTTCTTTGCATCATATCACAGTTCAGTTCGGAGATCACTAGATGTTTCCAAGATAATGTACTGTGGAATATATTGGCCGCAGTAGTTAATTATTCAAGGCCAGTGTTTCTCATGGCGTCTAAATTTTGGAGGTCCCAGGGACCCCCCACACCTAGAAATCTCGGGACCCGACCTGAAATCTGGGGGGCACACACTGAAATTTGGGATGCCCATGCAGTTTCTCTCATCCATGCTGGGATTAAGGAGTACCATAGGTTGACAGCTGAAATATGGTGGTCCAGTGCTAGATTTTGTGGTTATGTTTGTGCAAAAACTTATACAATCAATTAGCATTTAAAAATCATACAAGATTTTGAGGGATCCATGTGACTCACTGCCACAACTATTGGGGGTCCCAAGTTACATTTTGGGGTCTATACCCTCAAAAGAACTCGTATGAGAAACCCTGTTCAAGGCCATAAGGCATTGAGCATTGCATAAGGCAGCAATGGCTTTCAATCAAGCTAGGTTCAAAATATTCAGCATAGTGTTAAAAAATTGTACAAACTACTATCTTAAAATCTTCTGTATTTGTTTTGGAAAGATGTGAGCTTCTTATCATAATCCTATGGATTGTTATTGGTATCAATTTACAAGAGTCAATAATGTCAGTATAATTATATAGTAGTGTTCATTAATGAGTGCTCAATCGTTCCACTTGTAACAAGTGGAAGGATTGAGCAATCGTTAAGGAATAATGCATTGAATAGGAGAGTACAATGGCCTAGTGTTGGTCCAATTAATGGATTTGATCAATGATTGATTGGTTTGCATGTCCAACCTACAGATTGATCATGATTTCAGAAATCGATTCTGACTGCTTATAAATTTATGATATTAAAACTAGATGATTCTTTTCTTTGGGCATAGTGTTACTCCATGCGAGTTCTTACTCTAAGAGATTAACCCTCTCAACACTGAAACCACCATACCAATAGCCTGTTGAATATTTTTAAACTTATTTGACTGGAAGCTGTTGCAGCCTAAGGCAGCAATAGCTTCCTATCAAATTAGTTTTAAAATATTCAACAGAGTATTTCTTAAAGGTTAATTATCCATGAACATGCAGTAATTATTGCATTCAAAATTTCAGAATGGGTAAAATCGAGAAAATGTTATGATCGATGATGATCAGTAAATAATCATTGGTTAGTATGTAAAACCAATCATCGATCACAAAACTAGTACCAATTCCCAACATTACAATGGCCTCATGCCGGGTCACCCACCCTGGCCACCCACCGCAGAGGTGAGACGTTGAAGCTTTTGTATTCTTTCAGATATTGACTAAACTGTGAAAACAAAGCTAATGTTTAACACCACTACTGAATTGTGAATCATTTTGTTGTGAATTCTATAGCAAGCAAATTCAACACTTATATCATCAAAAAATGGCTTCAGCACTGGCCTTGAGAAATGTCTGTTTGCAGACCAAGAGAAGCCTAGGCTATTTTTGAAAATTTATGACTAGAAGGACTGGCTTGATAACGGAGCCAGACATTCCAGTGGTAAACTTTTTAAAAATAGGCTTCTCTTGGACTGCAAATGGACATTCTTCAAGACCACTGCACTAACTGCAGAATCTGTTTTTGGCCAATAAATGTTTAATCCTTTATAACGGCAAGTGAAGAAATGAAAGCTCTAGGCCATCCATAAAAAAGGGGGGTGGGGGTGGTGGCAGAAATTTCCGGGTGCGGGAAATACCGCCTGGCGGAATACTAAAAAAAAATGTCTTAGATATAATAATCAGAGAGGCTAATATAGGAGCCCATATTTAATACAGGTTTACATATGAGATCAAATATATATATATTATATATATATATATATATATATATATATATATATATATATATATATATATATATATATATATGTATATATAACCTTTTCAACTTTGCATAGCAGATATAACACCATATATATATGTATATATAACCTTTTCAACTTTGCATAGCAGATATAACACCTACTGTTTATTGCACAAGCATTGTTGGTTGATTTTTTAGAAATCATTTTCAGTAGAGGCTGCTTCCAGTAAAATAGTTTCCAAATATTAAGAAACAGTCATGTCATGAATGGTTTACTTAAGCTGATATACAATGCATTAGCGTGCGGTACATATTGATCATATTGTGACATACACTACCTTGAATTCTCAGCCTATCAAAATATTGATTTAAAATAGAGATCTACGCTTAGATTACCAAGCTGCTAGTACATGTACATGTATTGTTTATTTAGTTAGGCTCAGATTTCTATGTAAATCAATTCTTTGAGCCCTAGGCTGTCTCCCACACTTGGCTCATATTATGATATACATGTGTGATATTGTCTCACAATGGAAAGATAGCAAGGTGTCTAATTGGGGATTAAATGATTGAGATGACAACACATTTCATTGTGTTATATATGATTATATACTAATATTATGTACTACTTACATGCTACAATCTGACTGATTGAAAACACAGACTCAGTCGCAAGTTAGAAGCTGACCAGTATCCCAAAAATGGTGGACTCGTTACACTGTATACATTTCTCTTGGTTTCAAATTTGATTATCCTTTGAAGTATTGCACCTTGAAAAGAAAGTAAGGCATTATAACACTGTTTATTATCTTCCCCTTCAGATAAGACAATTTCTCCTTCGATCAATACTTACCATTATATTACTCTTTGATAATACAAGCTAGCTGCTCTAGGAATCTAGATTTAGAAAGCTTTACCGGCTCCTGGAACTGAGTACCCGGTTCCCAACAACCGGGTACCCGTTTGCCAGAGACACTCATTCTTGTTTGCATAGCAACAAGAGCTATACATGCATTTGGAAATTTCTTAAGAGTTTTCTTAGAGTTTCTTAGTGTTCTGTGCCTAAGTTTCGCTTCATGGAATATTGGATTAACCATGGAAGGAGCTTCTGAATCTCATGTTGTTCTCTAGCTGTATGGAGACGTAAGTCTCTAAAATTTTGTCTGCGTTGCATGTTCCAATTTCTGACCCCGAATCTGGGACGTGGGGTGACAACGAAATATGCCAGATAAGATCGCATCCGTTAACTCCCAACGGCGGTCGGGCAGTAATATGACACTATGCATTGGCTTATGGGTTTTTAACACTAAAATTGGCTTACGTCTTGCTACCGTATGATCCAGGCGGGGTGACGCCATACCCGGTGATTACTCAGATCTTTTATGGTGAAGGAAATGTTTCATTAATTCACGCATCTTTTCTTGGTGTTGCGTGCGTTTTTGTACCAGAAACCTTAGCATTAATGTCAAGTTTTGCTTTTAACCACGAGATCTGTTTGTATTGATCGGTAATTTCAAAATTCTTGATTACGGTGTGTGTTCTGCGGTTTTACCATGTTCTACAGCAGTTTGGTTAATTTAATCTCCTTCACATATCGTTTTGGCCTTCGTTTGAGTAGTATAATTTGAAATTTATTCTTAAATATACCGCGAATATCCGTGGGCTTTCGCAGGTAGAAGGCTCATGCATTTCGCTGAGGCCTGGCAAGGTGTGACGTCAGACAGTCTGGTGCTCTGATGGATATCCCAGGGTTACATTCCAGAGTGGTAGTACAACAGGGACTTTCCACCACAACACCTGTCATTGGCACTTGTCTGGACTCCCATACCAAGGGAGCCAGACAAATTAGAAGCAATTCAAAACATGTCAGGCTTGCTTCTGAAGGGAGCAATAAAGCCAGGAAACCAGAACACTCCGGGCTTCTATTCGAACATGGTCCTTGTTCCCAAGAGTACATGGGGGGTGGGGTGGGGGGTGGTGTTGGAGACCCATACTCAATCTCAGACCATTGAATTGGTTCATCCATACGCATCGTTTCCAGATCAAAACACAAGTCGGTAATTGCGGGGTTGAGTAAAGAAATGTGTGTGTCGATCGACCTGAAAGATGCATATTTCCACATTCCAACGAAGGAAAGCTGTCACAGGTGTCTATGATTCGCATACCAGAATCGCATTTGGTAGTTTGTAGTACTGTCAACAGCCCCGAGGGTCTTCATGGCGCTTCACACCTACATAGACAACTGGCTTATCAAGGCGGACACGTCAGCCAGGTTAGAGATGGATACTTTTCAGACGCTGAAATTTCTTTCAGAGCTAGGATGGATAGTCAACAAGGGAGAAATCTGAGTTGACACCAACTCAACATTTCGTCTATTTGGGAATGCGATTCAAGCTAGAGAAAGGCATGGTATACCCATCGGAGTCCAGAGTCCAGACTGGATTCTCTGTAAGCCTTTCTCAAGAGCATTTGAGTGGGAAACCACATTCAGGTGAGGAGGTTTCTTCAGATGCTGGGCATAATTGTCTCCATGGAGCAAGTTATTCCTTACGCTGCTCTAATGAGAAGACCTATCCAGTTGTATCTGATGTCTTTCTTGAGACAAAAGACAGACCTTCTATCCAAGCCGATCCCGGTTTTGAAGCTTATCATGTCGCATCTTGCACAGTGGAAGGAGCGTCAAATCTCCTAGTAGAAGTTTCGCTTCACCACCCCCACCCCCAGCTGTCCGTTTACACGGATGCATCGCTGTAGGGGTGGCTACCTGGGAGAACACCAGGTTTCAGCACTTGGACTCTTCAAGAGTCAGTTGCATATCAATCTGTTAGAGATGATGGTAGTAGAACTGGCACTGGAGAAATTTCTTCAAGAAGTCGGGGGCAAGGTGATATTGATAGGGTCGGACAATTCGACAATCGTATCATACATAAATCGCCAAGGCCAGACCAAGTCTTCAACACTGTGCATGATAGCGTGGAACTTGATTCACTGGTGCAGGAATTACTCGGTTGTTTTGAAAGCAGCTCACGATCCTGGCCGTTTGAACATTCTGGTGGATGCTTTGTCTCGCAGACAGAGGATTCTGCCAACAGAATGGTCTCTCAACCCTCCAGTTCTACAAAGGATCTTCGAGCATTGGGGCAAACCCAATGTGTACTTGTTCGCCACAAAGGAAAATGCTCAAATCATGACATGTCTCGCCGATTCCAGATCCAAATGCTGTTGATACAGACTCTCTAGTGATAAGCTGGAAAGGAATGTACGCATACCCTCCCACCATCCTTCTGAAGGTGCTGGTGAAGATCTGAGAAGAAACATGCCTGGTTCTGCTTATAGCGCCATTTTGGCCCAGCAGGGCATGGTTCATGGAGCTTCTGGAGCTATTGGTGGACAATCCAGTGCAGCTGCCCGAAATTCCGAACCTAATCTCTCAGGTCAAGCGCCGCTTCCTACACGAGCGGGCCGAAATGTTCCAATTGACTGCGTGGATGTTATCAAACAACACTCCACGTCGGAAGGCTTTTCTCAACAGGCTGCGAGTTTCATCGCAGCCGCGAGGAGGAGGTCATGCTCAGCATGACATGGGTCATGGAGCTTCTGGAGCTATTGGTGGGCAATCCAGTGCCGCTGCCCGAGATTCCAAACATAATCTCTCAGGTCAAAGGCCGCTTCCTACACGAGCGGGCCAAAATGTTCCAATTGACTGCGTGGATGTTATCAAACAACGCTCCACGTCGGAAGGCTTTTCTCAACAGGCTGCAAGTTTCATCGCAGCCGCGAGAAGGAGGTCAACATTCAAGTCATATAACAACAAGGTTAACAAATTTGCAGAATGGTGTAAAGGAAAGGATTTTGATCCCTTTCAAACATCTGTTCAGCAAATAGCAGACTGTGAGCAATCCCATTCTGGTTTAGCCCCCGTTACTGTTGCTGGATACAAGTCAGCTTTGGCATCAGTTATTCCTTGTCTAGCCAACAGGGATAGTCCGCAGGTGGCCCAGTTGAACGAGATAGTGAAGGGAATGAGCTATCTCCGACCGAGACAACCGGTAGTCATTCCAGCCTGGAATCGAGCTTTGGTGCTTAATGTGCTAGCCAAGCATCCATTCGAACCTGTGGGTTCAGTTAGCTTGAAGCATCTGACTCTGAAGGCGGTTTTTCTGCTGGCAGCATCCTCAGCCAGAAGGTGAAGTGAGATCCACGTGCTTTCTGCAGAGAGGGACCAATTTATTGTCTCTGGAGAAGGTCTGCGTCTGCTCCAGAGAGCAGAATTCCTTTCAGAGACCCAGTCTTTCAAATATCCCAGCAAACCGATCTTTCTACAGAAGTTAACTTGGTATGATCATGATGCCAATGCCTGATGGCCAGTCCGTGCTTTGACTAAGTACAAAAAGTGGACTCGTTATGCTCAGGTGATAAGCATCTGTGGTTCTCCTTCGATCAATACTCACCATTCTGTTACTTCTGATATACAGCTGGCCTTGACAGCGGCTCTAGGATTATAGACTTAGAAAGCTTTACCGACTCCTGGGAACCGGGTACCCGGCTCCCCACTGCCGAGTACCCGTTTACCATAGAGCTCATTCTTGTTTGCATAGCAACAAGAGCAATACATGCTTTTTGCATTAAGGATTTTAGTGTTTTAATCAGTGATAGTTTGTGTGTTCTGAAAGGATAACTAAGGACTATGGAGAATACCGCCCAAGACAACCAGGTTGTATTGTTCTTTATTATCCATAGTTAAAAGACTTAGGTCTCTAAATTTCGTTGTGTCGCATGTTCCGATTTCTGACCCCATAGAATCTGGGACGTGTGCTAACAACGATATATGCCAGACGATCGCCTTCTTTAAACCCCAACAGGCGATCGGCAGATATGAAAATAGGTGTTTGCTACGGTATTTCTAACACGAATATCGGCTGACGTCGTTCTCCGTAGAATCCGAGCGGGTGACGTCACACCCGGTCGCTCGGATGTTTATGTGAAGAAAAATTTTTTCATTAATTCGCGCATCTTGTTCTGGGTGCTGCGTACTAAAAATGGTACCGGAAACTTTAGAATGATCAAGTTTACGTGCGATCACGATTGGTTTGCAATGATCGGTGGTTTCAAAATTCTTGAGTAGATGTGTGGTCTGCGGTTTTACCGTGTGAGACAGCAGTTGTTATACATTTTGTTGTTTTCTTCACATATCGTGCTGCGTTCGTTAGGAGTATAATTTATATTGATTAGTAAATATACCCTGAATGCTATGCGATATGATTCCTGGAGCCGTTACACATCCTGTAGGATCTATTATGGGTGTGTTGTGCCCGCCGCGTACTTGTCGTCATAATCAATGCGATCGTTGTAACGTGGCGGGGTGGGGTGCGGGGAGGTTACGGTTAATTTATGAGTCAAAATATTTGAAAATTAATTGTCTGCCTTCCATCCGTGTCTCGTTCCGCTTGTTTATTGTAGGTTTGTGCTTATTTTATAGGCCAAGCCAGCCCCGCCATCATGTGACGACTGCCATAAGTTTGTCCGTGTAATGTTCAAGGACCATGTCTGTTTTAGGTGTGCCCTGTGTAATATAGATCATAGGTGTAATGTTTGTGCAGTGTGGTCCGTCGAAACGATGGTTAAGTTCCTTGCCCAGAAGGACTTGGCTGGGTGTGACGCGGGGTCAGGCGGTCCGAGAGGAAATCGTGGAGCGCCCGGTTCGGCCGGTGGGGGTGCTCCACGTCCCCAGCTGGAGGTGGCGGAGATGGCACCGCCGGCGTGGTTTGGTCCGGCTATGCAGGGTTTTCTGCATAGCGTTCTGCCCACGCTGGTGTCGTCCCTGCTACCAAAGGTTGGGGGCAGTTTCTCCCCATGCCTGGTACGGATCCTGTCCTCGGACAGGATTCTGGACTGGTTACCGAGGGGGCCGTCTCGTACGGCCCCCTGGCGGTCCCGCCTGGCTTCGGCCAGCCGGGTTCTGTCTCTCTGCGGCCACCTCCGGGTGGTCCAGTAGCGGTGGCCGGTCCGTCAGGTGTGGGAGCCGTCCGCCACGGTTTATTCGTCTAGTGACGGCTCTTCGGAGTCTGAAGACGATGAGGCCGAGGAGGAGAGGTTGCTGCGGCCCGTGAAGCCGCAGGTGGAGAATATGGAGGTTGATTCCGTCCTGGACGGAACCGGCCTCCATTTGTCTGGTTTAGCGCAATCCAGGTCAGCGGCTGCGGCTGAGGCCAATCCGTTACCGTGCACCGGTTCCGCGCGGCTTGGTTTGTCACCAGCCGTCAGGGGAACGGGTGTGCCGGGCCAGGCGTGGTACTCACTTATCTCGCCTGGTCCGGCAGCCGGACATGGGGTGCCGTTGGCGCCCGTGTCCGGCTATGGTTCCGCGACGGTTACGGGTCCATACGGTTTTCCGTGCGGACCTACCCCATGGACCGGAGTGTTTCATGGGGTGGCGGCGGAACCATGTGGTAGCGGAGTGCCTGGCGTGTCAGCCGTGGCTCCTTGCCGGGAGGCCATGGCTGGCAGACCCGTGAGCACGTCAACGGGTGACGTGTTTGCGGGGGTATCTTCTTCGGAGGTAGATTGGTCTGATGCTCTGGCGTGGCTAGCCAGAGTGGACCCGTCTGTGGTTTCGGCCACGGCCGATGAAGATGCGCCCCGTCCGTCGGTTGCGTCGATTAGGACGGGGATTTTGCCCGCGGCCCGGATCCAGTCAGTGGGACTGGATCCACGGTTCATTGATTTGTTGGATGCTATTTATAGTAAACAACTAATGACCAAGGGTCAGCTCCCTGCGGCCTCCAGGGAGGTGCGGGCAAGATGTCGTATTCCGCGGGGTGAAGACGACAGGTATGGTGTAGTCCCGTCGGTCACGGAGGATGACCGATGGGTACTGGGCGTCCAGAGTGCCGGGTCGGGTGGTCCCGGTCCGGCACTAGTGGATAAGGCCCAGGTACACCAGGAAGAAGTCCTGGCCCTATGCGATGAGGGTGTGAGGGCAGCGATGAGCGCTGTCAATCACTCCTATCGTCTACTTCAGTCGGTGTGGGCTGAAGCGGGGGCAGGCCACCTGTGGCGCTATCGTGCGTTAATGACGGCTTGGTGCTGTCAATGGACGCATTGGCAAGGGTGCAAGCGCGTGTGACGAAGTCCAGGAGGCAAATGGTCATTGACCATATGCGTCCGGCTACGGCAGTCAGGGAACGTCTTCTTGGGACGCCCCTGACAGGGCCTAGCATCTTTGGTGGCCAAGCGCGGGCCATCTTAGAGGACACCGCCAGTATTGCGCAGAATCGGTTAGCGGTAAATCTACAGCTAGAGCTAGTGCGGCAAGCGCACGCACTAGGGGCTGTGGGCAAGCCGCTAACGGGACAGCCTTCAAAGAAACAGAAAAAGCATAAGAGCAAGGCGAAAGCCAGGCCTATTGCGACGTCTGTTTAGGCTGGGTTCTCGGAGCCGCTGGCGGCGAAGAAACCCAGGAAGGTTGTAGAGGCGCCTACCCTCCCCAATGTTGCTCCTGACCGCCCTAGAGGTGGGAAGGGGAAGGGTACGGGTAAGGCCTCAAAGGGCGGACAGAAGGGGCCGAAGCGTACCTGAGGGTACGCAAGCTCCCTTCATATCCGCCTGGACCGCACCTGTGCGACAGGAACAGCGGTGTCAGTTATACCCGTCGTGCCTAGAACGAAATGGTTCTCACTCTCTCTCGTTAAGAAAGGGGGGGGGGGGGGGGGCGGACTGCGAGCCGGACAACCCCGTTAGACGTCGAGGCGTCTATGGTGGGTGGAAGGCTCATGCGTTTCGTCGAGGCTTGGCGAGGTGTGACGTCAGACAGTCTGGTCCTGGGATGGTTATCCCAGGGTTACATGCCGGAGTGGTGGGACTTTCCGCCACAAAATCTGTCTTTGGCACCTGTCTGGACACCCGTACCAAGGGAGCCAGACAAGTTAGAAGCCGTTCAAAAGGAAGTGTCGGGTTTGCTTCTGAAGGGAGCAATAAAACCAGCAAACCGGAACACTCCAGGCTTCTATTCAAACATGTTCCTTGTCCCCAAGAGCACGGGGGGATGGAGACCCATACTCAATCTCAGGCCATTAAATTGGTTTATCCATATGCCTCGGTTCCAGATGGAAACGCCGAGGTCGGTAATGGCGGGATTGAGGAAAGGAATGTGGTGTGTATCGATCGATCTGAAAGATGCATATTTCCACATTCCGATGAATCGGAGTTGGCACAGGTTTCTGAGATTTGCGTTTCAGAATCAAGTATGGGAGTTTACAGTTCTCCCGTATGGCCTGTCGACAGCTCCGAGGGTTTTCACAAGAGTGGTCCTTGCGGTGACAGCGTTTCTCAGAAAAGAGAACGTGGCGCTACACACCTACATAGACGACTGGCTGCTCAAGGCAGACTCGGCAGCCAGATTGAACGTGGATACTGCTCTGACTCTGAAGTTACTTTCAGATCTAGGCTGGATAGTCAACGAGGAGAAATCCGAGTTGACGCCCACTCAACATTTCGTTTATTTGGGGATGCGATTCGACCTCGAGGAGGGCAGGGTTTACCCATCAGAGCCCAGAGTGGTGTCTCTGTTAGCCATCCTCAGGAGTTTTCGAGTGGGAAACCACATTCAGGCGAGGCGGTTCCTTCAGATGCTGGGCATGATGGTCTCCATGGAGCAGGTTATCCCGTACGCTGCTCTAATGCTAAGACCTATCCAGTTGTATCTGATGTCTCTGTGGAAACAGAGAACAGAACCCCTGTCAAAACTGGTGCCAGTTTTGGAGCCGATAATATCGCATCTTCTATGGTGGAAACAGCATCAGAATCTCCTAATAGGGGTTTCGCTGCACCTACCCCACCCCCAGCTGTCCGTTTACACGGATGCATCGCTGGAAGGGTGGGGTGCCTGCCTGGGAGAACACCAGGTCTCGGGCACATGGACTCTCCCGGAGAGTCAGCTGCATATCAATCTGTTGGAAATGATGGCAGTGGAACTGGCAGTGGAACTGGCGTTAGAAGAGTTCCTTCCGATGATCAGGGGCAAGGTGATATTGATACGGTCGGACAATTCGACAGTAGTATCATATATAAATCGCCAAGGAGGGACCAGGTCGCCCACCCTGTGCATCAGGGTGTGGCACTTGATTCAATGGTGCAGGAATTACTCGGTTGTTTTGAAAGCAGCTCATATTCCTGGCCGATTGAACATTCTGGCGGATGCTTTGTCTCGCAGACAGAGAATCTTGCCAACAGAATGGTCCCTCAACCCTCCAGTTCTACGACGGATCTTCGAGCATTGGTGCAAACCCAACGTGGACTTGTTCGCCACAAAGGAAAATGCTCAAATCATGACATATGTCTCGCCGATTCCAGATCCAAATGCCGTCGATACAGACGCTCTGGCGATAAGCTGGAGAGGGATGCACGCGTACGCGTACCCACCCACCATTCTTCTTCCGAAGGTATTGGTGAAGGTCAGGGAGGAGCCGTGTCTGGTCCTGCTAATAGCGCCGTATTGGCCGAGCAGGGCGTGGTTCACGGATCTTCTGGATCTGCTGGTGGAAAATCCTGTGCAGTTGCCCGAGATTCCGAACATAATCTCCCAGGCCAAGGGACGCTTCCTACACGAGCGTCCCGAAATGTTCAAATTGACTGCGTGGATGTTGTCAAACAACGTTCCACGTCGGAAGGCTTTTCTCGACAGGCTGCTGATTTCATCGCGGCTGCGAGAAGGAGGTCAACCTTCAAGTCATATAACAACAAGGTTAACAGATTTGCAGACTGATGTGAAGAAAATGGTATTGATACCTTTCAATCCACTATTCAGCAAATAGCAGACTTTCTCTGTGAGCTGTTCTTTACAGGTCTAGCTCCCGTCACAATTGCTGGATACAAGTCAGCTTTGGCATCAGTTATCCCTTGTCTAGCCAACAGGGATAGTCCAGAGGTGGCCCAGTTAAACGTGATGTTGAAGGGAATGAGCAATCTCCGCCCGAGACAACCGGTAGTCATTCCAGCCTGGAGTCTATCTTTAGTGCTTAATGTACTGGCCAAGCACCCATTCGAACCGTTGCGTTCGGCTAGTCTAAAGCATTTGACTCTAAAGGCGGTCTTTCTATTGGCAGCTTCCTCAGCTAGAAGGCGCAGTGAGATCCATGCGCTTTCGGCAGAGAGGAACCGATTTATTGTTTCTGGAGAAGGTCTGCGTCTTCTGCCAAGAGCAGAATTTATGTCAAAGAACCAATCTTTGAGATATCCCGGCAAACCGATCATTATACCAAAGTTAACCAGGTTTGATCGTGATGCCAGTGTCTGGTGCCCGGTCCGTGCTTTGACTAAGTACAAGAAACGGACTGACTCGTTACGGTCGAACGATAGACATCTGTGGATCTGCCATAAAAAGCCTTATGGCGCCGCATCCATGGATACTATCTCTCGTTGGGTGGTCGAATGCATTCAGACTACTCATGAGATGGCGACTGGGCACCAGGTGCACGGCGTAAAGGCACATGATGTTAGAGGAATAGCCGCCTCGACCGCCCTTTACAATGGTGTTCCGTTAGAGGACATCATGGCCGTTGCACAATGGCACTGTGAGTCCTCATTTACGGATTACTATATGAGGGATGTGTCAGACTCAGCCAATCCACTCGCTTTAGCTGTTTTGAAACGATAGTTAGTGACCACACTGCTTTTCCCCTTTTTTCACTTTGGTAAGAAAAGAACCTAAAGCAGGCATGGTCAAGCGAGAGGATGTCAACCAGATTGTGTCACTGATGGCCGAACCGGTGAATGGTTGTAGGCGGTACGTCTGAAGTCCTGTTATCATAAGGTAATTCAACAAGTGAGAGTTTTTTGTATTATGTATATGTATCATGTTCATTCATCTTATATATTCATGCTCATTCCCAGGCTAATACAAGCGATATGCAGGGAGTAGTTAACCCTCTTGGCATATTGGTGTTTCAGGCGAGATACATGTTCGTTAGTTCTCTCCCTTTTCTTAGGAGGAAAAAGGGGGGGGGGGGGCTGTGACGCGAATGTGATTCGGTTCCGTTAACTTGACGGTCCTTTTAGGTCTCCGTTGGTCAAGTTTGAAGTCTAAAATCTTTCTCCAAGGGGCAAAATTAGCATGTATGGCTTGCCCCTTCCCACCAGGTTACTGATCAAATCTGGTGTATATCAGAAGTAACAGAATGGTGAGTATTGATCGAAGGAGAATGCAGGAAATGTCAATTTCCCTTTCTCCGAGATCTAACAATACTCACCATTCTGTTACGGACCCAGCCTCCCAGCCCCACAGAGGCAAGCCATAGTTTTCTCTTGTTTGGTGGCTATGCAAACAATATGAGCTCTATGGTAAACGGGTACTCGGCAGTGGGGAGCCGGGTACCCGGTTCCCAGGAGTCGGTAAAGCTTTCTAAGTCTATAATCCTGGAGCCGCTGTCAAGGCCAGCTGTATATCAGAAGTAACAGAATGGTGAGTATTGTTAGATCTCGGAGAAAGGGAAATTGACATTTCCTGCAATCTGCCTTAAACAGCCTTATGGCGCAGCATTCATGGATACTAAATCTCGTTGGGTAGTCAAATGCATTCAGACTACCCATGAAATCACGACCGGGCACCAGGTACAATTTGCCAGGGCTCATAACTTCAGAGGAATAGCCGCCTCTGCCGCCCTTTATAATGGTGTCTCTTTAGCGGACATCATGGCAGTTGTACAATGGCACTGTGAGTCCTCATTCACGGACTACTTTATGAGGGGTATGTCAGACTCAGCCAATCCACTCGCTTAAATAGCTGTTAATCCCAAGCTATTTAGACCACACTGTTCTTTCTCCAATCAGTAGCTTCATTGCTTTTCTAAGAGATATTACAGGTGTGGTCAGCGAGAGGAGCTCAACCAAGCAAGTCATGAGAGCCAAGATGACTGTTGATGCGTGGCACCTGGAATCTAATTTTCATAAGGTAATCTAAGTTTGACTGCTTATTGTATTCTGTTTATATATTCATGCTCATTCCCAGGCTATTATGTGTCAGGTGGTGTTAACCCATCTGTCACGTTTGTTTCAGGAGGCAAGATTTCATGTTCGCTAGCGCTCTCCCCATGCCAGAGAAAGGGGAGTGGGGGGGGGGGACTTGACAGGTTTAGTCTCATTCTTTCTCTAAGGGGCACTTAAGTCTTTTCTGGCCGCCCCTTCCCACCAGGTTACTGACCAAATGTGGTGTTATCAATAAGTAATGTAATGGTAAGTATTGATCGACGGTGAATGAAGGAAATTTCAATTCCCCTTTCTCCGAGATCTAACAATACTTACCATTACACAACGGGCCCAGCCCCTCGGAGGCGAGCCATGTATCATGTACTCTTGCTTTAGCTATGTAAATGAGTGAGGGTTCATGATAATGGGTACCTGGTTGTAGGGGCGGGTACCCGCTTCCAGGTACCGGTTAGAGTCTGTAGAAATCTAAGATTCTTAGGGCACAAACACCAAGGTGATTGTTATCAATAAGTAATGTAATGGTAAGTATTGTTAGATCTCGGAGAAAAGGAAATTGAAATTTCCTTCAATCCCCAACATTTCAAAATGTGGGGATAATTATTATCCTTGTATTTTGAAAAAAAGCATTTAGTATCTCGATGGTGTTAAGGAGTTAATGAATTTTATTCTAGTTTACTGATCATAGATCATTTCATAAATGAATATTTTCAAATTAAGTTTTTGACAGGGTCTTCGGTCAAATTATATTTTCAAAATATACAAACACTTTATATATACATGTTTTCTGATTGTGATGAGGAATGCTATTAACTGTTTAACACTGTCATTGATATATTCCCTGTATCAAAATCTCAGGGAAAACAGGAAATCTGTCAAATATTCTGAAATTAATGCAACTGGAAGCCATTGGTGCCTTAGCAATTAGCTTCCAGTTGTATTAATTTTAACTTTTTTAAATATTCAACAGAGAATATGCTATACATCCAAAAGGATATATTTTTCAGGGATTTGTAATTGGAAGGACTGTTTGCTTAGTGATTATCCATTTGCAGGCCAAGACGAGAATGTTTTTGAAGGTTTAAACACTAACGTGATTGCCAGTTATTTCAGTTGTAAAATTTAAAAAATACTGATTTCTTGGCTTGTAAATGCCATTATTGGCAAACTTGACCAAATGTAAAGTGTTAACCACTAGGCTAAATCCTTTTATCTTGATCCCAGTAATTTCATTTCACGCTGCTTCTGAGGGCAGATAAATACGGCACCTGATGAAAATTATGAAAACAATGGACCTTTCCACTGTATCCATCCATCATATGACATCATAATCAGCTACATGAGGTATATAATGACATCACAATCAATGGTGTCATTCATGACATCATAATGATGTCATTGATTGTGATGTCATTCTATACATCACATAGTTAATTATGATGTCATATGATGGATGGATAAAGTGGAAAGGTGAATTGTTTTGGGAGTCCAAGTAGTAAACAAAACATGGAAGTTTAAAATTGTTCATATACATGAGATTTGCTTAACCCATTAGTGGTCAACCAGGCCAAATAGGCCTCTGTAGAGGTCTTAAGGAATGTCCATCTGCAGGCCAAAAGAAGACTATTTTTGAAAATTTACCACTGGAATGCCTGGTTCGATAAATTTTCAAAAATAGTATTTTCTTGGCCTGCAAATGATCATTCAATAAGAAAATATTTAGATTTTCTTGACCAAATCTGACGGGGTTAATATCATTGTTTATGCAAAAATACTAGAAGTCCAGGACTTCCGTGGTATTTTTTTTTGTGAGTCCCAACCTGAATGTTGGTAGTATAATACTTCTGCAGTTCCACTAGTGGAAGCCCTGATCATATTGTCTTCAAATTCTGCACAATTGTTTGAAATGTTTGTGAAAGCTGATCTATAACATATGTCTATTCTTATAATGCGTTTGTGTAATAGCTAGTTTTTGAGAGATCCACTTATCTGACTCTATGAAAGTTAAAATGAGTCTGGCTTAAAGGAAAGGACCAGCGAGCTAATGCTCTTGAAGGATAGGTTTAGATAATACTCGACCTATAGCCACAAGTAAAAACAAATAAATCGGAATAATTTGAAAAAAAGCAAATAAATTCCATTTATGTCACTCTGGCTGGAACCAATTAGTGATGCCAGTGGTGCTATGCACCCTGGCATATGCCGAGAGAATTAAAATAATACCCGCTACAGCCATATGCAGTCATATAATACAATAGTGAACTAACTGTAGCAAGTTAATCGCTCTCCATCAACGCCTATAGAGAATAGTATTCATACCGCTTACGAAACTATGTTCAGGTTTGCTTTTGTTATGTTCGAGTACGTGCTATACCTGCGCACTCACACGAAAGGCTTAAAATCTCAAAATTTCTTGTCCATGACAGATGTCAGAATCCGGAACCTACAGTTTCAAATTTGCCCTCTAGACAATAATAAAACGGATGAATCCAGTTTCTCAATCAATCATATAATGTCATAATCCACTACATGACGTGTAGGCTGACGTCATGATCAATTACATCTTGAATGATCTTCAATGATGCAGGTAAGTTCATCACGAATACTTAATGAATGATGGACTAAGCGTTGTTGTATGAATTGTATGTCTTTGCTATTTAATAAACATTCTGTTGAATATTTTGAAACTAATTTGACTGGGCGCTATAGGCAGCAACAACAACACCCAGTCAAATTAGTTTCAAAATATTCAACAGCTTACCTTTATAGTTTTCTGGAAATTGAGATTCAGAGAGTACAGGGATCGATCGATCCCAACACGGTCAAAGCGTGTCTTAGCTAGAGATGGGCAAGTGCATGGCTAAAGCCGAATTCCTTCATTGTATGATTTTATTATGTTTCAGATGACCAAACATGCATGGGATAATTATGTCAAGTATTCATTTGGTGTGAATGAACTGAGGCCCATTTCTAAAGTTGGCCATTCAACAAGTATTTTTGGCTCGTCTAATCTTGGTGCATCTATCATTGATGCCCTTGACACATTGTATATCATGGGTTTGAAGGATGAATTCAAGAAAGGAAGAGACTGGGTAGCAACTAATTTGAATTTTGATCAGGTTTGTACAGGTGGTTTTGTTACTTATAATCTACTCAAATCCAGCCCCCACATCTGTGGAGGAGCAATGACAGGTATGGCATTTGTCTATGCTTAAATCGAGGTTGCACGTGTACACTATCTACATGCACACACATACTTTAATGAGCGAAATGGAAGATGGCTCAACGGTGTTCCAAATATCGCGCCGCATCTGGGAGGCACCATGAACTAGGTAAATATTTTAAATTTTCAAAAATGTGCCAACGGCTAGACATGCAGACTCCCATTTCTAGCTATGATTATTATGCGCTTTCACATGTACATGTAGAGTAAATATATACATAGTCACACGTTAGACCGGGTGACATTTGCAGTTTATCTTGATTTTAATCAATTCTAAAACATTTGTCAAATAGCATGCACACTGATACAATTCTCCTTCGATGAATACTCACCATTCTGTTACTTCTGATATACAGTTGGCCTTGACAGCTGGCTCTAGGACTATAGACATAGAAAGCTTTACCGACTCCTTGGAACCGGGTACTCGGCTCCCAACTGCCGATTACCCGTCTACCATAGAGCTCATTCTTGTTTTCATAGCAACAAGAGCTATACATGCTTTTTGCAGTGGAAAGATTGAGAAATAAAAATCTACGTCTTTGTTTAACTGTGATTGTGATAGCTAGTGACTCTCTTGCAAGGATAATTGGATAATATGGATACCGCCGATGATAACCAGGTCGTATATTTCCTTATTATTCCATAGTTAAAAGACTTAGGTCTCTAAATTTCGTTGTCGCATGTTCCAATTTCTGACCCCAAAGAATCTGGCACGTGTGTTAACAACGAGATATGCCGGATGGTCGCCTTCTTTAGCCCCAACAGGCGATTGGCAGATATGAAAATAGGTGTTTGCTACAGTATTTGTAACACGAATATCGGCTGACGTCGTTCTCCGTAAGATCCGAGCGGGTGACGTCACACCCGTGGTGCTCGGATGTTTATGTGAAGAAAATTTTTTCATTAATTCGCGCATGTTCTGGGTGCTGCGTACTAAAAATGGTACCAGAAAACTTTGGAATGGTCAAGTTTTGCGTGTTATCACGATCTGTTTGCAATGATCGGTGGTTTCAAAATTCTTGATTAAGATGTGTGGTCTGCGGTTTTACCGTGTGCTACAGCAGTTTGTTTACATTTTGTTGTTTCTTCACGTATCGTTTTGGCTTTCGTTAGGAGTATAATTTATATTAGATGGTAAATATACCCCGAATGCTATGCGATATGATTCATGGTTCCGTTATACATCCTGGAGGATCAATTATGGGTGTATTTAATGCCCGCTTCGTTCTTGTCGTCATAATCAATGCGATCTTTGCTGTAACGTTGCTGGGTGTGGTGCGGGAGGGTTACAGTTAATTTATGGTCAAATTATTTGAGAATTAATTGTCTGCCTTCCATCCGTGTCTCGTTCCGCTGTCTTATTGTAGGTTTGTGCTTATTTATAGGCCAAGCCAGCCCCGCCTAAGTCAGCCCCGTCCTATTTAAGGACCATGTCTGCTTTAGAAGTACTGCATGTAACCTTGATAGTAGGTGTAATGTGTGTGCAGTGTGGTCCGTGGATATGATGTTGAAGTTCCTTGCCCAGAAGGATTTGGCTGGGTCTGACGCGGGGTCAGGCGGTCCGAGGTTAAATCGTGTAGCGTCCGGTTCGGCCGGTGGGGGCGCTCCATGTCCTCAGCTGGAGGTGGCGGAGATGGCACCGCCGGCGTGGTTTGGTCCGGCTATGCAGGGCTTTCTGCATAGCGTTCTGCCCACGCTGGTGTCGTCCCTGCTGCCGAAGGTTGTTGGGCAGTCTCCCCATGCTTGGTATGGACCCTGTCCTTGGACAGGGTTCTGGACTGGTCACCGAGGGAGCCGTCTCGTACGGCCCCCTGGCAGTCCCGTCGGGCTCCGGCCTGACGGGTTCTGTCTCTCTGCGGCCACCTCCAGGTGGTCCAGTAGCGGTGGCGGTCCGTCAGGTTTCTTCGTCTAGTGACGACTCTTCGGGGTCTGAAGACGAGGAGGAGAGGTTACTGCGGCCTGTGATGCCACGGGTGGAGAAGATGGAGGTCGATTCCGTCCTGGACGGAACCGTCCTCCATCTGTCTGGCTTGGTGCAAGCCAGGACAGCGACTCCGCCCGTGGTTGAGGCCAATCTAGTACCGAGCAGCGGTCCCGTGATGGTTGGTGTGATGCCAGCCGACACGGTGACGGGTGTGCCGGGCCAGGCGTGCTACTCGCCTATCTCGCCTGGTCCGGCGGTCAGACGTGGGGTGCCGTTGGCGCCCGTGTCTGGCCACGGTTCCACGTCTGCTATGGGTCCGCACGGTTTTCCGTGCGGGCCTACTCCATGGACTGGTGTGTCCCATGGGGTGGCGGCGGAACCGTATGGTACCGGAGTGCCTGGCGTGTCAGCCGCAGCTCCTAGCCGGCAGGCCATGGCTGGTAGGCCGCCAGCGAAGAAAGCCAGGAAGGTTGTAGAGGCCCCTACCCTCCCCAATGTTGCTCCGGATTGCCCTAGAGGCGGGAAGGGCAAGGGGAAGGGTAAGTCCTCAAAGGGCGGAAAGAAGGGAGCGGATCGTACCTGAGGGTACGAGAGCTCCCTTCGTATCCGCCTGGACCGCACCTGTGCGACAGGAACAGCGGTGCCAGTTAGACCTGCCGAGCCAAGACCGAAATGGTTCTCTCGTTAAGAAAGGGGGGGGGGGGGTAGCGGACCGCGAGCCGGACAACCCCGTTAGGCGTCTATAGTGGGTGGAAGGCTCATGCGTTTCGTCGAGGCTTGGCAAGGTGTGACGTCAGACAGTCTGGTCCTGGGATGGTTATCCCAGGGATACATGCCGGAGTGGTGGGACTTTCTGCCACAGAATCTGTCTTTGGCACCTGTCTGGACACTGTACCAAGGGAACCAGACAAGTTAGAAGCCATTCAAAAGGAAGTGTCGGGTTTGCTTCTGAAGGGAGCAATAAAACCAGCAAATCGAAACACTCCAGGCTTCTATTCAAACATGTTCCTTGTCCCCAAGAGCACAGGGGGATGGAGACCCATACTCAATCTCAGGCCATTAAATTGGTTTATCCATACGCCTCGGTTCCAGATGGAAACGCCGAGGTCGGTAATGCGGGATTGAGGAAAGGAATGTGGTGTGTATCGATCGATCTGAAAGATGCATATTTCCACATTCCAATGAACAGGAGTTGTCACAGGTTTCTGAGATTTGCGTTTCAGAATCAAGTATGGGAGTTTATTGTTCTCCCGTTTGGCCTGTCGACAGCTCCAAGGGTTTTCACAAGAGTGGTCCTTGCGGTGACAGCGTTTCTCAGAAAAGAGAACGTGGCGCTACACACCTACATAGATGACTGGCTGATCAAAGCAGACTCGGCAGCCAGGTTGGATGTGGATACTGCTCTGACTCTGAAGTTACTTTCAGATCTAGGCTGGATAGTCAACAAGGAGAAATCCGAGTTGACACCCACTCAACATTTCGTTTATTTGGGGATACGAGTCGATTTCGAGGAGGGCAGGGTTTACCCATCAGAGCCCAGAGTGGTGTCTCTGTTAGCCATCCTCAAGAGTTTTCGAGTGGGAAACCACATTCAGGCGAGGCGGTTTCTTCAGATGCTGGTCATGATGGTCTCCATGGAGCAGGTGATCCCGTACGCTGCTCTAATGCGAAGACCTATCCAGTTGTATCTGATGTCTCTGTGGAAACAGAGAACAGAACCCCTGTCAAAACTGGTGCCAGTTTTGGAGCCGATAATGTCGCATCTTGTATGGTGGAAAGAGCGTCAGAATCTCCTAGTAGCGGTTTCGCTGCACCTACCCCACCCCCAGCTATCCGTGTACACAGATGCATCGCTGGAGGGGTGGGGGGTCCTGCCTGGGAGAGCACCAGGTCTCGGGCACATGGACTCTCCAGGAGAGTCAGCTGCATATCAATCTGTTGGAAATGATGGCAGTGGAACTGGCGTTGGAAGAGTTTCTTCCGATGATCAGGGGCAAGGTGATATTGATACGGTCGGACAATTCGACGGTAGTATCATACATAAATCGCCAAGGCGGGACCAGGTCACCCACACTGTGTATCAAAGTGTGGCACTTGATTCAATGGTGCAGGAATTACTTGGTTGTTTTGAAAGCAGCTCATATTCCTGGCCGATTGAACATTCTGGCGGATGCTTTGTCTCGCAGACAGAGAATTCTGCCAACAGAATGGTCCCTCAACCCTCCAGTTCTACGAAGGATCTTCGATCATTGGGGCAAACCCAACGTGGACTTGTTCGCCACAAGGGAAAATGCTCAAATCATGACTTATGTCTCGCCGATTCCAGATCCAAATGCTTTCGATACAGATGCTCTGGCGATAAAGCTGGAGGGGGATGCACGCTTACGCGTACCCACCCACCATTCTTCTGCCGAAGGTATTGGTGAAGATCAGGGAGGAACCGTGTCTGGTCCTGCTAATAGCGCCGTATTGGCCCAGCAGGGCGTGGTTCACGGATCTGCTAGATCTGCTGGTGGAAAACCCAGTGCAGTCGCCCGAGATTCCGAACATAATCTCCCAGGCCAAGGGACGCTTCCTACACGAGCGTCCCGAAATGTTCAAATTGACTGCGTGGATGTTATCAAACAACGTTCCACGTCGGAAGGCTTTTCTCGACAAGCTGCTGATTTCATCGCGGCTGCGAGAAGGAGGTCAACCTTCAAGTCATATAACAACATGGTTAACAGATTTGCAGACTGGTGTGAAGAAAAGGGTATTGATACCTTTCAATCCACTATTCAGCAAATAGCAGACTTTCTCTGTGAGCTGTTCTTTTCAGGACTAGCTCCCGTCACAATTGCTGGATACAAGTCAGCTTTGGCATCAGTTATCCCTTGTCTAGCCAACAGGGATAGTCCAGAGGTGGCCCAGTTAAATGTGATGGTGAAGGGAATGAGCAATCTCAGACCGAGACAACCGGTAGTCATTCCAGCCTGGAATCTATCTTTAGTGCTTAATGTACTGGCCAAGCACCCTTTCGAACCGTTGCGTTTGGCTAGTCTAAAGCATTTGACTCTAAAGGCGGTCTTTCTATTGGCAGCTTCCTCAGCTAGAAGGCGCAGTGAGATCCATGCGCTTTCGGCAGAGAGGGACCGATTTATTGTCTCCGGAGAGGGTCTGCGTCTTCTGCCAAGAGCAGAGTTTATGTCAAAGAATCAATCTTTGAGATATCCCGGCAAACCGATCATAATACCGAAGTTAACAAGGTTTGATCGTGATGCCAGTGTCTGGTGCCCGGTCCGTGCTTTGACTAAGTACAGGAAATGGACTGACTCGTTACGGTCGAACTATAGACATCTATGGATCTGTCATAAGAAGCCTTATGGCGCCGCATCCATGGATACTATCTCTCGTTGGGTAGTCAAATGCATTCAGACTACTCATGAGATGGCGACTGGGCACCAGGTGCAAGGCGCAAGGGCACACGATGTTAGAGGAATAGGCGCCTCGACCGCCCTTTACAGTGGTGTTCCGTTAGAGGACATCATGGCCGTTGCACAATGGCACTGTGAGTCCTCATTCACGGATTACTATATGAGGGATATGTCAAACTCAGCCAATCCACTCGCTTTAGCTGTTTTGAAACGATAGTTAAGTGACCACACTGCTCTTCTCCCTTTTTTCACTTTGGTAAGAAAAGAATTTAGAAGCAGACATGGTCGAGCGAGAGGATGACAACCAGATTGTGTCACTGATGGCCGGACCAGTGAATGGTTGGAGGCGGTACGTCTGGAGTCCATTTATCATGAGGTAATTCAAGATTGAGAGTTTTTTGTATTATGTCTATATATCATGTTCATTCATCTTATATATTCATGCTCATTCCCAGGCTAATACATGTGTATATGCAAGGAGCAGTTAACCCTCTTGGTATATTCGTGTTTTCAGGCGAGATACATGTTCGTGAGTTCTCTCCCTTTTCTTAGGAGAAAAAGGGAGGGGGGGGGGCAGTGATGCGAATGTCCTTTTTAGGTCTCCGTTAGTCAGGTTTTAAGTCTGATTCTTTCTCCAAGGGGCAAAAGTAGCATTTATGGCTTGCCCCTTCCCACCAGGTTACTGACCAAATCTGGTGTATATCAGAAGTAACAGAATGGTGAGTATTGATCGAAGGAGAATGCAGGAAATGTAAATTTCCCTTTCTCCGAGATCTAACAATACTCACCATTCTGGTACGGACCCAGCCTCCCAGCCCCACGGAGGCAAGCCTTGGATTTCTCTTGTTTGGTGGCTATGCAAACAATATGAGCTCTATGGTAGACGGGTACTCAGCAGTTGGGAGCCGAGTACCCGGTTCCAAGGAGTCGGTAAAGCTTTCTAAGTCTATAGTCCTAGAGCCAGCTGTCAAGGCCAGCTGTATATCAGAAGTAACAGAATGGTGAGTATTGTTAGATCTCGGAGAAAGGGAAATTTACATTTCCTGCATTCCCATGGTATTCTAAGAATTTGCATCGTGTTCTAACGAATTCTTTGGGACATCACAGCTAACTATATAATTGACGCCACAATCGTTCCTGTAGAGGTTACCTAAATGCAAACGGGCATGAACGATTTTTAGTTCATCAATGTGCTAAATAGCTACCCCGCGTTACTAAAGTTTATTATGTTTTACCGCTAGTTTATTATATTTTGCCGCTTTGCCTAATACAAACCGAATAAAAAAGAGATTCATTCTGTTGAATACGTTGAAAATAATTTCACTGCGGTCTAAGGCAGCAATGGTTTCTAGTCAGATTATTTTCAGAATATTCAAGTGTTTCTTATATGGTTGGCTTTTAAATCCTGATGAAGGGATTTCATCTGATCCATAAAGGCCACCAGGCAGTAACCTCTATCAGACATGAATGTTTTCTTTGATGGTAATCACGTAACCTGAAGGTTATCTGTGATGGTAATCACATAGCTTGAAGGTTATCTGTGATGGTAATCACATAACATGAAGGTTGTCGTTGATGGTACTCTGACATGTAACTTATTTGTAGGTTCCCAAATTTCTCAACTTTTGTGGCCTGTAATTTAATGCTACTTAAATACTTTTTTATACCAGCTTGCCGAGGTATCTGTGTTTGAAGTGACCATTAGATTTCTTGGTGGTCTGCTAACTGCATATGCACTGACCGGTGATAAAGTAAGTCTTATGAACAAGCTCTAGTCAGACCATAGATGGCTCCTATCTCTCACTCTAGTATATGAAGTCGGCATCAAATATATCACTTGTTAGCTGATGTCGCAATCAAATGATGTAGATCCAACACGAAAGGGGAAAAGCTTGAACAGTCTTTGGTGAATTTACAATTTAATAAAATTCTTTTGAATATTTTGGAACTAATTTGACTGGGAGTTAACAGTTTACCTGTATTGTTAATTTGTTGGCTTGAAATTGAGGTTCTGGGAATTCAGTTCAATGTTTTAAAATCACCTCAAACGTGTGTGGGTGCACCATATTTAGAAATGGGCATGGGATAGCTAGAAATGGACCCCTGTATTGTAAGTGTTTGTAATTAAATTACCGCTTCAAGTTTTTCTCTCTCCTCCCCCCCCCCCCAAGCTTCCAGACAGAGCCAATATCGTGGGTAGCTGTCAAACTATAAACACGATATATATGATTACATGTAGACACTGCAAAAATAACACGTGGGAGAAATGAAAAGAGCATTCAAGAGCACCTACCCCAAATCACTATTTTCTACAAGTACATACACTATACGTGGACACTTCACATCAGAAGACCATTCTGACAGTGATGTGCAATTTATGGTTTTCCATGTCTTGTCATCAGATCCCGATGACCAGCTTTCCATGTCTTAGAGACAAGAAAAAGAAGGCTACTAGCCACATTATGGCACCATTTAACATCAATCAGGCGGGGTGAGAATACCACAAAAACGTCCCTCACTTTACATCTTAATGGACCTTTCCATTTTTTAGCTATGCCCCGCCCATCACTAGCTAAGCTCCACCCACACCTCGCCGTGTTGGGATTGATCGATCCCTGAATGCCCTAACTATTAATTTCCTGAAAACTATACAGGGAAGCAGCAACAGTGCCCAGTCAAAATTAGTTTCAATTTATTAAATAGTAAAGACATACAATTTGTACAACAACGCATAGACTGTCTTCAAATATGCGTTCGTGACTTGATTATCAATATCATTCATGGCATTATTCATTATGATGTCATTCTACACATCACATAGTTGATTATGACGTCATATGATGGGTGGATACTGTGTAAAGGTGAATTACAGTGCGTGATTACAGTCTTCAACATGTCTCTGTTTAGGTATCATACGGTTTAACTAATCTCTATATTAACCCTTTAATGGGCAATATCGGTCTAGACAATAAGTTCCCTCAGTGGATGGTCACTAACAGGCCAAAAGAAGACTATTTTTGAAAATTTATCACGAAGGACTGTATCAGTGGTAAATTTTAAAAGAATCGTGCTCTTTACCTGTAAATGGAAATTCCTCCACTGCAGAGGCCAGTTTGGCATGCTTGTCCATTTACCCTTCACCAATAAATTCCCCGTATCTCAATCGCGGGGCAAACAAACGGGAAAACTAACAAATATTTTTTTGAAATTAATATGACTGGAAGCTATATTGCTGTCTTAGGCAGAAACATCTTCCAGTCATATTAATTTCAAAATATTCAACAGAATATGCTATAAATTATAAAGAATTTACTTTTCTCAGCGATTTGTAGTTGAACTGGTTAAATTGATAACTGGAATGAATTATCCCTTAACAGTTAAAATTTAAACTTTTCAAATTAAATGAAAAGATGAACTGGCGTTAATTTTTCAACAAATTTGGTGTTGCTATCACAGACGGCAACCTCATCCACCAAAATTGTTGACAAAATGTACACCAGTTTGTTCACTATTGATGCAGTAAAAGATAGAATATTGACATCAGAGTGGTGAGAGTTAGAGACAATCTGACTATAGCGACAGTTTAAACAATATTTGTGTGATAAACTTTATACTTTTCTTGTAGATTTTCAAAGACAAGTCTGTTTCAGTAGCTGAGAAATTACTACCAGCTTTCAACACTCCCACCGGCATCCCCATGACTATGGTCAACTTGAAAACGTAAGAGATACCTCAAATCTCAAATTTGTTCATGACTATTCATATTACATATACCTAAGCTAAAATGTTCATTTGCAGAGGAAGAAAAGACTATTTTTTCACAATTTTAAATGGGAAATGCTGTCTTGGTTATAAATCTAGTCATTCCAATGGTCAGAATCGCCTAGCTTCCCAATAGCACTACAGAAGCAGACTTGAATGGTTAAGAAATGTAGACTAACTTGTGGCTCCAATAGACAGATGGTCGGTTAAGAAATGTACACTAACTTGTGGCTCCAATAGACAGATGGTCGGTTAAGAAATGTACACTAACTTGTGGCTCCAATAGACAGATGGTCTTTCAAGCAGGTATGCAGTGGTCCCCTGGCATCCCAGATCTGGGTGTTCCAAGCTGAAATCAGGGGTTCCAAACTGAAGTCTGAGAGATGCCATGCTGTTCTTCTCATCCATGATGTCCATGTTAAAATGGAACTCCATTTTTAGCACAGTAGGCAGCAACAGCGCCCAGTCAAATTAGTTTCAAAATATTCAACAGAATATTTATTAAATAGTAAAAGCAAACAATTTGTACAACAACGCATGGACCGTCTTCAAATATGCGTTCGTGATGTACTTGTCGACGTTATTCATTATGATGTCATTGTACACATCACGCAGTTCATTATGACGTCATATGATGGGTGGGTACTCTGGAAAGGTGACTTGGAATGTACCATGGACTCGCAAAGTTCTATGTATTATCAGAACCCCATGCTTTATTTTGAGGTATTTTTGGTGCAAAATCCTGTAAAACCACAATTTAGCGGTCATACAAGATTTTCAAGGGTTCCTTGGTACCAACTAACACTATATTTGGGTGTCCCAATCTGCACTTTGAGGGTGTATTACTATACTCTCAAAAGGACCCTTATGAGTATCGGTGCACCTAGGTATGCTAATCACTGTAGAATGATAAGGCAGAAAACACCTCCACCATCTTGTGGCGCTAAATGGTGGTTTCTCTCATGATGTACTGGGAGACCACCTGTCAGTGACCTAGTCGCTGCTCCATGAAGTGGTATTTATAGACAGGCGTGATTATATCATGCAGTACACCTCAGAAATAAGTTAATATATTTCCAAAACAAAAACATGTTAGTATAGTTTTGAACACTTAATAAGAAATATTCTGTTGAATATTTTGAACATAATTGGATTGGGAGACTGTCCGTCCGTCAAATCGCTTCTCCTTAACAATTTGACCATTTCAACCAAATTTGGCTTGAAGGATCCTATGCTGGTGGTGCCCTCCAGACTTTTTTTGCCGAATTTTGATTGGTCAATTTTTTTGGGTCTGATTTTTATGAAAAATCTCCCGGAAATGGTCAAAATGCTACTCCTTAGCGGCTTGACATATTTCAACCAAATTTGACTAGATGGATTCTATGGTGGTAGGCTTTAGAACTACTATTCAGAATTTTGATTGATCAATTTTTTGTGTGAAAATCTTAGATTTTATGGAAAAATCTACCGGAAATGGTCAAAATGCTACTCCTCCATAGCTGCTTGACATATTTCAACAAAATTTGACTAGATGAATTTTATGGTGGTAGGCTTTAGAATTTCTATTCAGAATTTTGATTGATCAATTTTTTGGGTGAAAATCTAAATCTTAGATTTTATGAAAAATCTCCACACATTGAACATAGCATTATTTTGTAATTGAGAGCGTGCCCATCTTGTGTCCTAACACAGTGGTATCTGACATGAGAAAGAAAGTGAATGGGCAGGGCAAGGCCCCGCTGGATACCTTATGCTCCCGCGGCAATCGCTTCATGAAGCGGAATTTCGCGGGGCACCACTGCGTCGCTTGTGCCAAGTGCAAGCTTGGAAGTCCTTGCGATGTATGCGTAAAGCGGTCATCGGACTTAGTGGTGGAGTTTGATGGCGATCGGGGTGCACACGTGGAGATGATCGCGAAGGACAAGGCAGCCAAGATGGATCAGGCATCAGTTAAAGGTCTGTGGGAGCACCTGAATGAGCGGATGGATTCGGCTTTGGGTGTTTGGCTGGCCCAATTCAAGGCAATGTTGGAGTCATTCCAGTCCATGGTTCCGTCGATGCAGCCTGGTGCAGGACAACCTATCGGTGGTCCGGCCAGATCTGCGGAGGAACATGCACCTGACCTTTCTCTTGCATCGGCTCAAGAGCCGACGGCGGAGGAAGAGGATATTCTCCTGATGGAAGACTCTGGCATGCCAGAACTTTCACAGGTGATGGACTCCAGTATTTCCCGCGGCTCGCCCCAGGGATTTGTTCAGATCTGTCAGCTGGGTGGGGATGTCGACGTTCCATCGGTCATCTTCCACCCAGAGTTCGCTCTATCCAGAGTGCTATCAGAATGCGGGTATGGCGGCTGAATCCTATTTCCTGCTTGCTAGCAGCCGTTGTCCCGGCTTCCTTGCTGAAGTGGATGGATTGCGGTGATTCTGTATCTGGTGATTCGCTAGATACTGAAGCCGCAAGTAGTCGAGCCACGGACCCGCTTCAAATTGGAAGTTTGTTCCATAGCTCTCAGCATGGATCGTCGGTGGCCTTCTCATCCAAGGGCGAGGAGGAGGAAAATGGTAGTCCTTTAATGGACGAATCATCATTGTACATGGAGGCTGAATGGGTGCAGGTTCTTGGCTGGATGTCCCACCGTCTCGGGTTGACATCTGACCAAGGGTCTGGGCACGATCCGGCGATAGAGCGGATGTTAGAGCGTGCGGCTAGCGCTCTGTCAAGTGGCTCTTCGGCCATGCCAACTCTACCCTTGGACACTCAGACTTCTGACACGTTGGAAGTCGCAGTGTACCATTTGCTTCAGCCGGATTACACGTTACCCAAGACACCTAAGGGATAAGGAGTAGGGTCTGCTTTCCAGAGCAGGCCTATCATCAGTATGCCCATGTTCCTCGTCTTTCTGTCAGAGAACGTGAAGCACTGAATAGGCCATTAGCTGGGAAATCCAAGGGTCGTTCTCGACCCTTGATTTCTCAGACTAATAAAGATGCCTTCAATGAGCTAACGCATATTGAGGATGCGGCGAGAGCGGCTATGGCTGCTCTCTCACATGACTGTACCGTCTTGCGGCGGATGCTGATCTGCATGGCAGAAGGTGGAGAAGTGCCAGAGGCTGCTCCCGGAGTTATCCGGGACACCATGCGCTTATCCCAAGATTGCCTGGCCAGGGTGATCACCAGAACAATGGCAGAGCTGAGGTGAATGGTTCTCAAGTATGTAGAACCAGGACCAGAGATGAGGGCTGCTTTGTCTTGTGCGCCCTTCATTGGTCCGGGCTTGTTTGGTGGCTCCACAAGACAAGCTCTCCATGGTTGCAGAGCAGGAGGTTGTCGGCAAGTCGTGGAAGTCGACGAAAAGGACTTGGCAGCAGCAGTCCTATAAGCAGCACCATCAGGAGCAGCAGAGGCAATGACCTGGCTGTTCGTCATCATATAGGTCCTCTTATAAGAGGCCGTATGAAGACGACAGTAAGGGTGGCGGCTACCGTAAGGATATCCGTGGTGGCGGTTCCGGGCCGTCATATTCCAAGAAGCCGCGAGGTGGCCATTGGGGATGGTCCTGATGGGCTTCCGGGGAGACCCGTACAGGTGGTGCCAGGAACGCAGGGAGTCGAGGATCTTCACCAAAACGAATTAACGTCTTGTCGCGCACCATCGACCGCGAGCTGTATGCAGATTCCTTCCGTTGAAGGCAGACTTCGGCTGTTCTCAAACCAGTGGGAACAGGTCGTGCAAGATTGTTTAGTCTGTCATTGGCTAAGAAACGGCTACGAACCGGACTGGCTCATCCGTCAATCGTTAGTTCCGTTAACGTCGACTACCGTATGGCCTCTCGTTCCAAGGGAATCGATCGTCTAGATGTCATTTGCTCAGAAATCAAAGCTCTTCAACGAAAGAATGCGATTCATTTAATCCACAATCAGTCCTCCCTGGGCTTCTATTCGATTATTTTCCTCGTTCCGAAATGTACTGGAGGTTGGAGACCAATTCTAAACCTCAAACTGCTGAACAAATTCATTCGTTCACCAAAATTTCAGATGGAGTCTGTAGCAGCAGTGATGACAGGGCTGAGAAAACGTGGGCAGTATCGATAGATCTGAAGGATGCATATTTTGATATTCCAATGTCAATTCCTTTTCAGAAATACTAATGTTCCAAGACAATGTATGGGAGTTCAATGCGTTACCGTTCGGTCTGACCACAGCCCCGAGGGTCTTCACCAAAGTGGTTCTCGCCATGACTTCTTATCTTCGCAGGAGAAACATAGCTGTTCATACTTACATATATGACTGGCTGCTGGCGGGGAATCCAGTCACTCTGCGCAACAATCTTCAGGTAGTCCTGGACTTACTAAAGGACCTAGCGTGGCTTGTGAATCTAGAGAAATCAGAATTAACTCCATCCCAGGAGTTTGTGTATCTGGGAATTCTTTTCAATCTCGGGGGACGGTGTGGCTTTTCTGGCAGAGAGCAGAGCTTGATTTCAGTTCTGGGCTAAATTTCTGTAGGAGCCTATCTGACGGCGCGTCAATTTCTCAGAATAGTGGGTTTACTAGTATCTCTGGAGAAGGTGGTTCCTTATGCGGCACTCGAGCGCAGGCCGATTCAGATGTACTTAATGTCAATCTGGTCTCAGAGAACGGATCTGTTATCTCTGAGGATTCCAGTAAAAGAACCATTGATATTCCATCTTCAGTGGTGATTATCAGAACAGAATCTCCTGCGAGGTGTTCCTCTACAACCTCCTCAACCGCAGATGTCCATCTTCACAGATACATCGAGGACGGGCTGGGGAGAAGTATTGGACGATCTGTCAGTGTCAGGGGAATGGGATCGGACCAATTTGCAGAAACATATAAATGTTCTCGAATTATTAGCGGTAGCATTAGCGCTTGGAAGATTTGAGAACTTAATCCGAGACAAGATTGTCCTAATAAGAACAGACAACTCCACGGTGGTGTCTTATCTGAACTGCCAAGGCGGGACGAGATCACCAGAGTTGTGTATGATGATATGGAACCTTATGCTGTGGTGCCAAGAGAGGAATGTTATTCTGGCAATACACATTCCAGGAAGATTGAACATCCTAGCGGATGCTCTCAGCCGAAGGACGGTTTGTCATCTGAAGGAATGGCATCTCAAACAATCGGTAGCTGAGGGTCTATTCAAACATTGGGGCAAGTCAAATGTGGATCTATTTGCGATGAAAGGAAACGTAAAAATGGTCACATATGTGTCACCGATCCCGGACCCACTAGCAGTAGACGCACTGGCGATAAGTTGGAAAGGAATGTACACGTATGCGTATCCTCCAACGATTCTCATCCCAAAAGTTCTGGTAAAGATAAGAGAGGGCATTATGCCATGTACTACTGATCGCCCCTCATTGGCCAAGCCGATCATGGTTTACGGATCTGCTGAACCTTCTGGTTTGCAATCCAATTCCTCTTCCAGACAGAAGGGATCTGATTTTTCAGAACAAAGGGCTGTATCTCCACGACAGACCGGAAATGTTCCTGTTGACTGCATGGATGTTATCAAGCAGCGAGCAAGTGAGGGTGGCTTTTCTGAGCAAGCAGCGAAGTTTGTCGCTTCCCAGTAGGGGTTCAATCACCAGAACATATAATTATAGAATCAACAAATTTGCAGAGTGTTGTAAGGGATGAGATATTAATCCCTTTTCTGCATCTGTTCAACACGTATCAGATTTTATTTGTCATTTATACGAGGTTGACAAACTTGTACCATCAACCCTAGCAGCATTTAAGTCTGCATTAGCTTCAGTCGTTCCCAGTCTGGCCACTGTAGAACTGGAGAATGACACTAAATGAAGTTATTAAAGGAATGAGCAATCTGCGACCTAGCCAGCCAATTCCTATCCCAGCATGGAATCTATCTCTTGTTCTACAGGTTTTAGGGCATGCTCCCTTTGAACCAATTAGATCTATAGATATTAAACTTTTAAGTATTAAGTCAGTTTTCTTGGTTGCATCAGCGAGAAGGAGAAGCAAAATTCATGAGCTTTCTGCCGAACATGACCATTTTGTCGTTACTGGTGAAGGTTTAAGACTATTACCATGTCTTTGTTTCCTGGCAAAGAATCAGTCACTTAAATATCCAGGACAGCCGATCAATTTGTCACGTTTAATTTGATGTGACCCAAGCTCTTCTGCTTTGTGTCCTGTCAGATGTCTGAAGAGGTATAAGAAATGTACTGAGGAGTGGAGAGATGACTCAAAATCTCTGGTTATGTCTCAAAGCTCCTCATCTTCGCGCCTTGAAAGACACCATTTCTCATTGAATAGTCGATGCTATTCAGATGTCACATAAAATCGCAACAGGAAAGCAGATTGATTGTGCGAACGCCAATCAAGTCTGAGCACTAGCAGCAGCATCGCCCCTTTATACGGGTGTCTCTTTAGAGGAGGTGATGTCTGTAGCACTATGGCATGCCGAGTCATCATTTACTGATTTCTACCTTCGCGATATCTCCAATGCACTTAATCCGGTAGCCGTCACCAATTTATCGAATCTCACTTAAAGCCACGTCCGACATTACGCATACATCGTAGGTTTCTTCCACAGGCACTGACACTGGTGAAGCACATGATCTGTAAACGACTGTGGATTGGGGGAAGCTCCTGCGATGATCAAGAAAGCCCAAGCACTCAGAATGGTGAGTGTTTTCTTAGTTTAAGTGACTGATATTAATTTACTTACAGTCGAATTCCCAGACTGATTAGGTAAACATCTTATTCATTGCAACAAACAATAGACTCATTTAAATTTGAAAATCTAATCGATATACTGATAGTTTTTTCAAAATTAGAAGTTGTAGTAGCTTCTTTGAACTCTCCTGGACTGCCTTAGCTGAGACTTGGGACTGACACGGGTCTGGTGGGTGTTGCCTCCCCCATTTGCCAGCCCTCTGGAATTTGTGCGGACGAATGAGGGAGGGTGTGTGTGTGTGTGTGGGGCGGAGAGCACGGTCTAAACCATGGAAGTTTAGCACTATGAGTCAGATGGCGGGACCCGAGCGTATGCCTTCTCTTTTGGATGGTAGATGAGAGCTGTTTCGAGCCTCACCTCCTCTCACCGGAGTTTCTTGGGTGTCAAAATCCGGAGTTTATCATAATAGTACATCTGGTAAGTATTATTCGAAGTAGAATCAAAAAGGCATCCGCTTTTGTTGCTACGAGAATTGTTAATACTACCAGATGCACTATGGCCATCCTCAGCCGCCCCGTTGAGGCTGAGCTGCTTTCGCTGTTTGTCAAGACAAATATAAGATGAATCTGACTTGTTGGGAATTGACTCGGTACCTGGAGGCTATGGTAATTCCCGGACACAGTATGGGCAGGACCATAGAGAGTGTGGAGGTTTAATTGTTTGTTTTGAGCTAGACTAGCTAATAGACATTATCACCATAGTACATCTGGTAAGTATTAACAATTCTCGTAGAAACAAAAGCAGATGCTTTTTTGATGCAATGGTGGCTTAGGTAGATTTGGGGAATACATTGAAATTTCACATTCAACATCAAATATCTTTCTTGGATAACTAAGTATAGATATGAAAATTGCGTCTTGCTTACTTACATACATCACATTCTATTATTTTAATACAAAATTCTTGCTCCATTTAGAATTGCTTTAAACAGTAAATTTCACCACAGAATTTAATTTTCTTGCATTTCTTATAAGAATGAAGGATGACGTCATCGTGTGAACAATTATTGTGGTATGATGTCATTGCATGAATGATTGTTGTATGACATCATCGTGTGAATAATTTGTTGCTGATTTATAGCATGGTGCATAATCTGAATCCACGTAGTTGACAATTCACGCAAATTTTATGCTGTGTCAAAAGTAAGGACTTTAGCCAAAATTCTAATAGTGATACAGTTTGTGAAAAAACTAATTTAGAAAATATGATAAAAAACCTATTTTTGACGATTTTTATTGAAATCTAAGTTATTTCTCAGCAGTTCTGTAGTTGATGATATCGTCTGAGTATTCAGAATTCAATTTAACACATCCCACATAGTGGCATTGTTTGGTGTAATTCTTTGCAAAGATTTGCTTCATATATTTCTATTCTTGTTCGCAGTGGTTCAGTTCGAAATCATGGGTGGGCATCTGGGGGTTCTTCAATTCTTGCTGAATTCGGTACATTGCATCTTGAATTTTCATATCTCACAGAAGTCACAGGAAATCCAGTCTTCCGAGAAAAGGTACAGCATGCTCCCTTTGTTCAGCCCCTAAGCTTCTGAAATTTTAAATTCCTCCATCCATTCCCTTTCATAAAAAAGCTAGTGCACAGTCAGAAACTACTGCTATTGCTGTCTAAGACATGAACAGTTTTCAGTGATCTTTGTGATACTGTGGTGATGCTTATAGAATATGTATAACCCTTTAACTCTAATGGCTAAATTTGGTCAAGAAAATGAAAATATCTTCTTATTGAATGTCCATTTGCAGGCCAAGAGAAAACTATTTTTGAGAATTTACAACTGGAATGGCTCAGTCATTTTATTTGTAAATTATTAAAAAAAAAGCTTATTCAACAACAAAAATTTTTTACCATTAGATGGTTAAATTAGAGCTTACAGTACAACTTGGAAATAACTTATAATGTTTTTAAAACAAAAAGAGAAACATGTTAATTAGCGCAATTTTGAACACGATGTAAGAAATTTAATATTGAATATATTGAACAATGAACATACGTGGATTGGAAGACATTGCTACCTTAGGTTCTAAATATTCAACAGTATGTGTTAAGTTATTTCTGAGGTGTGCTGTAGTGTAACTTGTCTATTAGCAAGATTGAGAAGGCGACTTATCCGACTCATATTCCGTCTTCACTTTTCCATATTGGATTGTGTTACCATAGATCATTGCCGTTCACCACCTCTGTTACTGTAAACATAGCAAGGCCAAATTTGGATTATACCGTTATTCTGTAAATTCAGAGACCAAGTTTCATATTCCATGAGCAATTATCCAAATGCTGTCCAAGAGTTAGGTAGAATATTAACGTTTTTCGAATGCCCCGTTGACTCGAATTGTGCATGCCCAGGCCAATGTTTGGATGAATTATATGGCTCTTGAATGAAAAAGAAAATTTTTGGTTTCACTCTTAATTACTTTTGTGAAACTAAATCGATTTAGGCATGCACGCACGCACGCACACACACATTGAAATATTAGACTAAACTGATCAGCTAGTGATTAGGTAGTCAGTAATTCCTGAGGTAAGTTGACATTTCTGAAAACCTTAGCAATTTAAGCAGTTTGGCCGGCTTGCCCAATGAAGGGGTAATGCTATGAAGGCAATGAACATCTGTATGTTTCATATATTTTCTTCAGTATTTGGTGAAAAAAATCTGTCAGAAAACATATAGCCTGGACCATTTCCTGGCAATAACTTATGATAGACAAAAGTGATTTAGTTCAAAATATGGTTCAATTGCACTACGGCAGAGGTCAGATTCAAATGCTATTATGTTTTCTTAATATCTCACCATTGAAATTCAAGATTTTAAGAAGATTTAAACTCAATTTTTGTTAAGTCAAACACGAAGTGAGGCATGGCTCGACTTACATGTAGCAATCCGAGTGACGGCCAGTATCCCAGCACCTGATCTGAGAATTAGTTATTCAGTGTTAGTTATTCAGAATTTATTTCAACTTGGTTTAAAAAAATTTCTATTTTGTTTTTGAAAATGTCCATGCGCAAGACCAAGAGTTGGTTATTTTTGAAAATTTATCACTGGAATGACTGGCTCACTTATCGAGCCAGTAATTCCAGTGATAAATTTCCAAAAAATATTCATCTTGGTCTGCAAATAGGCATTTCTCAAGACCACTGAAGAAACTGTTTTCGGACAGCTTGAGTGTTAAAGTTCTTCTTATTATTTTTCAGGTGGACAAGATTCGTCAGTTCCTGACCAAGATTGAGAAGCCTAAGGGACTCCTTCCAATTTATCTTAATCCAAGAACAGGGAGATTTGGTCAAAGTAAATATATGCTTTTACTTTAGACAGCTGGTTCTTTGCTTTTGTTTCAAACACTTAGTAAATGTATCTGAAAATGACATTGTTTATGACTATGTTTATTGTGTGTGTTTGTGTGTGCGTGCGTACGTGTGTGTTTGAAGGTTCTACTAGAGTCTCTCGACTGTAGGGACCACTATCATGACTATGTATGATTTGTATGATAATTTGCATCAACAAATTTTCAACTTAAAGACATGTTTTTAGTCACTCGTAGTTAGATAAGGTACACATAGATTAACAAATATCATGTCTTCATCTTATTTAAGGTGTGTATCTTTTATTAATGTATAGGAGCTTTAACCCTTTAACTCTCAAATGTGTTTAAAAAATTTCAGTTCTCACAGAAGTCCATTTGCAGAGCAAGAGAAGACTATTTTTGAAGATTTATAACTGGAATAAATGGCTCGGTTATCGAGCCATTCATTCCAGTTATAAATCTTCAAAAATAGTCTTCTCTTGCTCTGCAAATGTGCATTTCTCAAGACCGCTGCAGAAGCTGTTGTTGCCTAGGGTTAAGCGGTTAAATGACTGAATAAACCTGAGTTTCTTATGTGTAGTACATAAGTATGCTTGCTAATATCTGAAATACGCTAATATCTGAAATACTGTTCTGGTACCTCCATGTGCTTGTTTGTTCTCACCATGGCTCAGATCATGTGACAATGGGTGCTATGGGTGACAGCTATTATGAGTATCTGATTAAAAGCTGGGTTTACTCACGGAAGACGGACACAGTCGCTAGAAAACTGTATGATGAAAGTATACAGGTAAGATTTGCTTTATAGCATATCATTAAGAGATGAGGAAGATGTTGGTAACAATGGATCATAGTCAGGTCCATCTTAGACAACTCACCTGACATTCTCTGTATATAACCCTTAGCACACTGGTGTCTATATTCTATCTTTTACTGTGTCAATAGCAAAGAAACTAGTGTATTTTTTTCAACAATTTTGGTGGAAGATGTTGCTGTCTACAACAGCACCATCTTCCACCAAATTTGTTGAAACATAAACACCAGTTCATCTTTTTCTTTAATTTGAAAATTTTAATTAGAAATCTGAATTTTCACTGGTGGCAAATCAAACCATATTTGCCAAGTGTCATTCTCGGCCGATTTGTCAGGATTTCACCAAAACCCTTGGTTTCCGACGACTAATACTTATAAATGCCTGTATTTAAGGGACACTATTAGCATATGGTTACCCACTAGATGATCATAAACTCAAGTCCAGAACAAACTAGTTTAGGACAGTCACCAGATTTCGCGCAATGACAATCTTACGGACGGATTTTCGTTTTTCAGCTCACTTGGACCAAGTGAACTTATGCTGTGGCCGTCGTCCATCCGTGGTGCGTCTGTCAACGTTTGGTTTAAAACACTACTCATTAATCAATTAACCACTGGGTCAATTTCAACCAAATATGGCAGGAAGGACCCTATGGTCGTAGGCTCCAGAACATCCATTCAGAATTTTGATTCATCCATTTTTTTGGTGGAAATATTAGATTTTATGAAAAATATACCGGAAATTGTCAAATTACTTCTTACCATTTTGAGCGATTTCAACTAGATTTGGCTAAAAGGACCCTATAGTCATAGGCTCCAGAACTTCCATTCAAAATTTAGATTTATCAATTTTTTTGGTGAAAATCTTAAATTTTATGAAAAATGTCAAATTCCTTATCATTCTGAGCGATTTCAACCAAATTTGGGTGAACTGATTCTGTCGTGATAGGCTGTAGAATATCCATTCAGAATTTTGATTCATCATATTTTTGGGTGAAAATCTGAAATTTTATGAAATTTTACCGGAAATTGTCAAATTGAGTCTTACCATTTTGACCGATTCCAACCAAATTGCTGAAAGGATTCGATGGTGATAGGCTCTAGAACTTCTATTTAAAAGGTTGATTTGTACAATTTTTGGGTGGAAATGATAGATGTTATGAAAAACTTACCGGAAATTGTCAAATTGCTTCTTACCATTTTAATTTCTGTTGGTGGCCATCTTGGATCTTCTGTCTATATCTATTTAATTGGACATTTTTCAGATGCTAATTGTCCAGGTGCACATCACAGGCCCTTGGGCCTCTTGGTTAAATTTTGTAATGGCTTTTAAACCATCGTCATAAAAAAACTTGAGATGGTGTGAAACCGGTAAAACGCCCAACCCTACTTCGAGTCGTTAAAAATGTCTAATTATCTTTGTTCATTGCTGTTCCTATAACCCGATACTGGTCAAGCCATTCAAAACCAGTCTTTGCAGTGGGCTTGAGAAATGTCCATTGGCAGGCCATGAGAAGTTGATCCAGTCAATCCAGCGAACATTTTTTCAAAATTCTTCTTGGCCTGCAAATGGACATTGTCTACACAAATATTTCAATATGTTTTACCCATAAATATCTAAAGGACTGTGTGAATTATAACAATGATTCACATAATCTGCTTTTTTGCCATACTCTTTATCACAATATAAATATATATGCTCCTATGAATAACTGAAACCATGTTTTTATCTGTAGGCATTTGAAGACAACAACATAATACAAACATCCAAAGGCGGCCTGAAATACTTTGCTGAATATAAAAGTGGGAATCTGGAGCATAAGATGGACCATCTAGCATGCTTCTCGGGTATGTCATACTTAGTACTATAAAGTGGACCATCTAGCATGCTTCTCGGGTATGTCATACTTAGTATTATAAGGTGGACCATCTAGCATGCTTCTCGGGTATGTCATACTTAGTACTATAAGGTGGACCATCTAGCATGCTTCTCTGGTATGTCATACTTAGTACTATAAGGTGGACCATCTAGCATGCTTCTCTGGTATGTCATACTTAGTACTATAAGGTGGACCATCTAGCATGCTTCTCTGGTATGTCATACTTAGTATTATAAGGTGGACCATCTAGCATGCTTCTCTGGTATGTCATACTTAGTATTATAAGTTGGACCATCTAGCACGCTTCTCTGGTATGTCATACTTAGTACTATAAGGTGGACCATCTAGCATGCTTCTCTGGTATGTCATACTTAGTACTATAAGGTGGACCATCTAGCATGCTTCTCGGGTATGTCATACTTAGTACTATAAGGTGGACCATCTAGCATGCTTCTCTGGTATGTCATACTTAGTACTATAAGGTGGACCATCTAGCATGCTTCTCTGGTATGTCATACTTAGTACTATAAGGTGGACCATCTAGCATGCTTCTCTGGTATGTCATACTTAGTACTATAAGGTGGACCATCTAGCATGCTTCTCTGGTATGTCATACTTAGTACTATAAAGTGGATTCTAGAACAGTCGTGAGAGAAGGGGGATTGTCTGAAAACATTATCCAGATGACAGGTGGTTGTTCAGCCCCGTAAACCTTTCACTGTAAAATCTCTAAATAAAGTACATTCATTATGATATAAAACTTATTCTCTTGAATATTTTGAAATTGTTGCTGCCTTATAACGGCTTCCAGTTAAACTAATTTCAAATTATTCAAAAGTTTTACCCTAAGGTTGCCTTTAGAATGAGATGGTGGGAATTCATCGGTGATAGGGTTAATGATCAAGATTAGTCAAGAAAAGCTACGTTCCTGTTCAGTGAATGTCCATTTTGCAGACCAAGATTAGACTATTTTTGAGAATTCGCTAATGGAATATCTGGCTTGTCAGTGGTAAATTTTCAAAGATTCGTCTCTTAGCCTGCAAGTGGACATTTCACAATAGCAGTGTTGAAGCAGGATTTTGGCTGACTTGACTGTTAAAGGGTTAACGCGTACCATACTGATGTCACCATCGCTTCCCAAATAAACACCAGCTATTATATAAAGGGGAAGGAAATTTAGAAATGTGAACTTTCATTAGCCTAAGAGCTAACAGCCACCCATGTCAGACAAAAGTTGTCAAAAATGCATTTTTCTTTAACTATGTGATCTAATTTTCTGTAAAATTGAATGACCTGCCTTTGTTAATAAGACCTCTAAATTAAGTTTTATTAGCTCACCTGGCCTGAAAGGCCAAGTGAGCTTATGCCGTGGCGACCGTCCATCGTCCGTCAACCTTTTCTTTAAACGACTTCTTGTCAAGAACCACTGGGCCAATTTCAATTATATTTGGCAGGAAGCATTCCTCGAGCATAGAGATTAAAGTTTGTTCAAACGAAGCTGATCGGCCAAAATCCAAGATTTTTAGAAACACTGGAGGAATTGATTCAAAACTCATAACACATCATCTAGTGCAAGGGTAGACCCACGTTTGTTCAAGGCAACCTGATTGGATGATTTTTCTGGCGGCCATCTTGGATGACCTAGCTTTCGCGAAAACAACTCCCGAACCGCTGAAGGGATAGTCCTGAAATTTGGTAAATATGCTTAGGGACAAAGGTCCATTCAAGTTTGTTCAAGCGAAGTTTGTACGTTAAAAAACATGGCCGTCATCAACCAATCAAAATTTAGCATTTGTTGGTCATATTGGCTTTTTTGTATTTGATGTATTTTGATGGCGAAAATTGCTTTATATAAGCTTATCAGTGTGGCGAGTTCAAATATGCCACTTTCGAGACTGTCGGATAAACGAAGTGGATCGGTTAGAATCCAAGATGGACGCCGGCCAAAATGGCCGATTTCTAGACACTAAAGAATCTCCGAAACCGCAAGAGGAATTGATTCAATACTCATAACACCTCATCTATGGCAACGTTAGACCCAAGTTTATTCAATCCAACCTTATTGGCCTCTTTGCTTGGCGGCCATCTTGGATGACGTGGTTTTCCCGAAAACAACTTCTCCCCCCCAAACCGCTAAAGGGATAGAGGTGAAATTTATTAAATATGCTTAGGGACCAAGGGCCATTCAAATTTGTTCAAAGGAATTTCGTATGTTAAAAAACATGGCCGGCATCAACCAATCAAAATTTAGTATTTGTTGGTCATGTTTTTTTTTGTTGTATTTTATGTATTTTAATGGCGAAAATTGCTCTATATATGCTTATCAGGGTGGTGAGTTCAAATATGACACTTTCGAGACTGTTGGATAAACGGTTTGACTGCCATCTTGGTTTGTTTTCCTGTCATAGGCTCCCATAGTAAAGCAATGGGCCCATAGTAAAGCAATGGGGAATTCTTTAAAACGACTTCTGAAGAACCACTGGTCCGATTTCAATTATATTTGCCAGAATGCAGCCTTAGGGCATAGAGGTCTAAGTTTGTTCAAACGAAGCTGATCGGTCAAAATCCAAGATGGCCACCGGCTAAATCAGCCAATTTTTAGAAATGTCTAAAAATCTCAGAAACGGCTTGGGGGTTGATTCAAAACTCATAAAACATCATCTAATGCAGGAGGAGAACCAATTTGTTCAAGAGAACCTGATTGGTCCATTGGCTTGGTGGCCATCTTGGATGACCTAGTTTTCGCGAAAACAACTTCGTATCCAGAATCGTTGAACGGATTGGGCCAAAATTTGGGAGATATGATAAGGGACTAAGGGCCATTAAGTTTTGTTCAAAACTAGTTGATACATAAAGAAACATGGCTTCTGTTTTCTTGTTATAATTCTGCTCAAGTCTGTAGGTAGGGTTCTACTTATTGTTGATGGCCTTTCTGGTTGAAATGCCTATAATGCAGGTGGGCGATACAGGCCCCTTGTGTACAGGCCCCTTGTGCCTCTTGTTAATGTAACTGTTTGCTAAGAAGAATTAGCCCCATTGTCATGCAAATGAGATTTCATTTGCTACAATCCTCTGTATAATTTATGTAGCCGCTGCTGGTCGATAACTAACTAAAAGACTATTGTCATCGTGCATTCAGTGTGTACAGCCTGGCATTTCATCAACGTTTGTGATACTCCTGATATATAAGTATTAATGTTAAGTTTTGTGTCAGAATATCTGATGACCAAGCCTGTGATTGTAGACCATAGTTTGAATGTCTGGAGCTCTTATACTAATAAGCAATTGAATGTGTTATGTGCCGTGCGTGTGTGTGTGTGCGTGCATGTGTGAGTGTGTGTGTTTGTGAGAGTTAAAGGGCCCAAGTGCAATAACTTGCTGTCCCATGTGTCCTGTTCTTACAATAAGCGGTCAGTGCATACGGATCACCCACACCCTTGCTATTCGACTCACAGGCCACCTTGTGGGGAATATTATTGCATTGCTGTGCTTGTTGTTCACTGCATAATATGTTTTATAGTTAGTTATATTATCCGGAGAGTTATCCGGGAGAGGTGACATATTGTTAGTGGACGTGTGTGTTTCTTCTACGTACCCTGTTGTGACAAGTGTAATAATGGGTGAAGAAAATGAGGTGATTTACGCGAAGAATGATTTGGTGTCGGAAAGCTCGTAAGATTTATAGACTAATAGTAAATGTTTCCTTTCTAGGCGGCATGTTAGCCTATGGGGCTGAAGGATCACCAAACAAAGAAAAATATATGCAACTTGGCCGTGATATAACCAGTACATGTCACGAGTCATATGATAGAGCAGGTAAGCTAAAGGAGTTATATCTACCATTTCTACATAAGCTCCACCCACTTTGTGTGCGCATTTGAATATGCGCGAACACGTTGAGGCATGAATTCCAAGAATCTCAATTTCAAGGTAACTACAGCTAAGCTATTCAATATTTTGAAATTAATTTGACTGGAAGCTGTTTCTGCCACAGGTACCAACAGCTCCCAGTCAAATTGGTTTCAAAATATTCAACAGAATGTGTATTAAATTGTAGATTCACCAAAGATTGACAATTCAGATACTTATTATCAGGCATTGTTACTTTCATGACAGACCTACACCATTTGATTGTGACATCAGCTACAAGTGACATATTTGATTGTGACACAAGCTACCAAGTAACATATAAGATTGTGACATCAGCTTACAAGTGACATTTGATTGTGACATCAGCTAACATGTGACATATAAGATTGTGACATCAGCTTACAAGGGACATATAAGATTGTGACATCAGCTTATAAGTGACATAAGATTGCGACATCAGCTTACAAGTGACATCTAAGATTGTGACATCAGCTTACAAGTGACATATAAGATTGTGACATCAGCTTACAAGTGACATATAAGATTGGAACATCAGTTAACACGTGACAATTGTGACATCAGCTTATAAGTGACATAAGATTGGGACATCAGCTAACATGTGACATAAGATTGTGATATCGACTAACAAGTGACATCTAAGATTGGGACATCAGCTAACATGTGCCATAGAAGATTGTGATATCGGCTAACAAGTGACATCTAAGATTGTGACATCAGCTAGCAAGTAATATATAAGATTGTGGTATATAAGATTGCGACATCAGCTTGCAAGTGACATATAAGATTGGGACAAGAGCTAACACGTGACATCTAAGATTGTGACATCAGCTTACAAGTGACATATAAGATTGTGACATCAGCTAACAAGTGACATCTAAGATTGTGACATCAGCTAACATGTGACATATAAGATTGACATCAGCTTACAAGTGACATATAAGATTGTGACATCAGCTAACAAGTGACATCTAAGATTGTGACATTGGCTAACAAGTGACATAAAATTGTGACATCAACTTACAAGTGACATATAAGATTATGACATCAGCTAACATGTGACATCAGCTTGAAAGTGACATATAAGATTGTGACATCAGCTAACAAGTGACATATAAGAGTGTGACATCAGCTTACAAGTGACATATAAGATTGTGACATCAGCTTACAAGTGACATATAAAATTGTGACATCAGCTAACAAGTGACATATAAGATTGTATCAGCTTACAAGTGACATAATATTGTGACATGAGCTAACAAGTGACATATAAGATTGTGACATCAGCTAACATATGACATATAAGATTGTGACATCAGCTAACATGTGACATACGATTGTGACATCAGCTTACAAGTGACATATTTTATTGTGGCATCATCTAACAAGTGGCATATAAGATTCTGACATCAGCTAACAAGTGACATAAAATTGTGACATCAGCTTACAAGTGGCATAAGATTGTGACATCAGCTAACATGTGACATATAAGATTATGACATGAGCTAACAAGTGACATATAAGATTGTGACATCAGCTTACAAGTGACATAAGATTGTGACATCAGCTAACATGTGACATATAAGATTGTGACAAGATTGTGACAGCTTGCAAGTGACATATTTGATTGGGACATCATCTAACAAGTGGCATATAAGATTGTGACATCAGCTAACAAGTGACATATAAGATTGTGACATCATCTAACAAGTGGCATATGAGATTGTGACATCAGCTAACATGTGACATATTTGATTGTGACATCCTCTAACAAGTGACATATAAGATTGTGATATCTAACAAGTGGCATATGAGATTGTGACATAAGCTAACAAGTGACATCTAAGATTGTGACATCAGCTAACAAGTGACATTTAAGATTGTGACATCAGCTTACAAGTGACATATAGGATTGTGACATGAGCTAACATGTAACATCTAAGATTGTGACATCAGCTTACAAGTGGCATATAAGATTGTGATGTTAGCTAACAAGTAACATCTAAGATTGTGACATCAGCTTACAAGTGACATATTTGATTGTGACATCATCTAACAAGTAACATATAAGATTGTGACATCAGCTAACAAGTGACATATTTGATTGTGACATCAACTAACAAGTGACATATAAGATTGTGATGTCAGCTAACAAGTGACACATCTTGATTATGATGTCAGATACTTGAGTGACAGATTGGATTAATCCCTTACAGTTCCTATCCATGAGTGCAGCCATCCAACCATGTGTGCATGCAGAGTTTGGTTTTCGATTGATAAATTTGGCTTCTACTTGTAGTATGTAGATGAAACCTTGTTTGTTTATATTCTTTGATCCGAAATGCAGAAACCCTATCATAACGGCCCTATCATGGTAGACTCCAGTACTTCTATTCAGAATTTTGATTGATGTAATTTTTTGGGTGAAAATCATACATTTTATGAAAAAATTACGGGAAATTGTCAAAGCGCATCTCCTTAACTGCTTAATAGATTCTATTGTGGTAGGCTCCAGATCTTCTATTCAGAATTTTGATCGATCAATTTTTGGGATGAAAATCGTAGATTTTATGATATGGTTGAAGACCTCAGAATTCCTTTGATGAAGAAATGAAACAATGAGACTAATTTTTTAGACTTAAGACACGTTCCTCATTTCTACGACAGTTGAACTTAATTGCCTTATTCATCATGAACTTAAATGATATCAGTGGAGGCCATTCGCCATAAAATGATAAAAATAAGAAGGATGTTATCAATTCACCTTTCCAGAGTACCCACCCATCATACGACGTCATAATGAACTGCATGATGTGTAGAATGACATCATAATGGATGACGTCGATAAGTACGTCACGAACGCATATTTGAAGACGGTCTATGCGTTGTTGTACAATTTGTTTGCTTTTACTATTTAATAAATAATCTGTTGACTATTTTGAAACTAATTTGACTGGGCACCCGTTGCTGCCATAGTCAAATTAGTTACAAAATATTCAACAGCTTCCCTGTGTAGTTTTCAGGAAATTGATAGCTATGGCATTTTGGGATCGATCAATCCCAACACGGCGAGTTGTGGGTGGAGCTTAGCTAGTGATGTGGCGGAGCATAGCTTAAAATGGAAAGGTCCACAATACTGCTTCATTCCTTTATATAAGACTACGATATCCAACTCATTCCTACTCTACTATTCCCGAGCTAATGATGTGCCTGTCCTTCACTATACCCTACCTTGTCATTGCCTACTCTCAGCCTAACATATCCACCTTACCATGACATTTCATAAAGACATGGCTTGAGATATAAGCCAAAACTTTTCCAGTCTGTTTTCTATAATTCTACGTTTTCTATCATGTATGGAAGTAAACTGAATAAGTCTCTTTACATAACATCTCTGGGGTTTTTCAGCAACAAAGCTTGGTCCTGAAGCATTCCGTTTCCAAGGTGACACCGAAGCCAAAGCTGTGCGAGCCGGAGAAAAAACATATATCCTTCGACCCGAAACATTTGAGTCTTATTTCTACTTATGGCGTCTCACCAAAGATCAAAAATATCGTGACTGGGGCTGGGAAGCTGTACAGGTAAGAATGCTATTATTAGTAGTAGTATAGCCCTCGAAGACCCATGTTAAATGAAGGTTTTCTTGTGTTAGGATTCATGGTAAATTGTCTTTATGTGTGCGTGAAAGCTGGCAGATTATGCTATTTCTTGTATATTGGTCTATCCATTCACTCCCTGTGTGGGTTTCATTCAGATTTAAAAATATATATTTATTTGTACAAATTTTGGTGAGTTTGAGAATAATCCTTTAATGGTGAAGATTTGTAAAAAAAACCCAAGAGTTTTGCTTAGTCGATGCCCATTTGCAGGCAAAGACAGGACTATTTTGAAAATTTAAATTTTTATAAATCGTTTTCTGTTGACCAGCAAATTGACATAGCCGAAGACCACTGCAGATGTATGTTTGACCATGGTAAGATTAACGTGTCATTCTACTGAACTATTGTGATATGATGCAGCTGTTGATGATCTGCCGGGCGTCCATCAACAACGGTAGCACACTTTGCCAGGAGAATATGAGGCACATTTCACCAATGGGCCTTTCAGTTATCTATGCCCCGCCCATCTACAGCTAAGCTCCACCCATCTACAGCTAAGCTCCACCCATATCTCGATTGTGTTTGAATCGATCGATTTCTGAACTCCCAGACTCAATTTCCAGAAAACTATACAAGTAAGCTATTGAATATTTTGCAACCAATTTGATTGGACGGTGTTGCTGCTTATAGCAGATCTATGCCCCGCCCATCTATAGCTAAGCTCCACCCGTATCTCAATTGTGTTTGGATCGATCGGTGTCCGAACTCCCAGACTATCAATTTCCAGAAAACGACAAGTAAGCTATTGAATATTTTGGAACCAATTTGCTTGGACGCTGTTGCTGCCTATGGCAGCAACAACGTCCAGTCAAACTAGTTTCAAAATATTCAACAGCATGTTTATTAAATAGTAGAGAAATACAATTCGTACAACATGTCAGACTATTAAGAGTTAAAGACGGGCTATATAGAATCATTTATGACATAATCATTATAACGTCATGTGGTCATCCTAGAACTGCTTAGCTGATTATGTCATATGATCAATGGATGCTCTGTAAAGGTGAATTGTTAACAGATTAAAACCCAATATGGCAGATGATTTTGAATTGTGTTTTGTCAATAGTTATTTGGAATATAAAAAAGAACAATTGCACAATGGGATCGGGATATAGATGGATATGAGAGAGATTTTTTCAACGTATATACTTACTATTGCTCCTTAAGTAGAAGAGGGTATTGCATTTGTGTCTGTGTTTCCGTAGGGATCTGGATCTAAAAAGAATTTGTCCAATTTGTGCTCAAATATGAACACAGGAAACGCTATCATTGTGGGCTAGAATCTCCAGACTTTGGCTGAGATCCAGATTTAAGGGCCTGGGCCCATATTCCCGGAGCTAACGTTAGGATAGCGACATCGTTACACTCATGTTCTGCTATTGGAGTCACGGTGTCGCTTTGGGAACATGGGCCCTGAATCTGTATCGGATCAAATTCTGAATCTGGATATTGTGTATCTTTGACACTATCAATAAGACTGGGCTCACATTTTAACACAAGAAATGTTTTTGCCATACCCTCAGATTCTTAGTTATTGTGCATCAGAAGGGTGTTTGAATCAGGTAGCCGAATGACGCCAATGTTTAACTCATTGGTGACAGTATTTTTAATTTTGCATAAATTTTGTATTTTTCTGAAAATCATGTAAACAAATTACATTCAAATAGATTAAATTATTTCTGGGTTTTTTCATAAGTATGCATAAATTTGGTATTTTTCTCAAAATAACGGAAAAAATTAGTCAAATAAATTAAATTAGTGTTGTTTTGGTTTAATCAAATCGATTGAATCAACGATTAAATGAAGCTGAAAAAAATCAACCTTTTTTATTTTCTCAATTTTTTACTCATCTCATTTGCACTAAAATTTCTAAAGATTTTTTGGTGTTTGTTAAAAGTTATTGTAGCTATTGTTTCAGATAGTTAATAGGCTTGGTTATATAATATTATGCTAATGTAAGAACTAAGAAGCTTTATTTCTATCAGTACAGTTAGTGGAAACTTTCCTTAGTTGTTATTTGATGCGTAAACACAGCACAGGCCAATACTATTTATAACAGTTCCTCTGTGCCTATTATTTTTAACTGACTTGACTTTGAATGCTGCCAGCCACTTGACAATAATTTCACTAGACAATAATAACTCTAGACCAGCTGAATATTTTCAAACTAATTTGACTGACGGTTATTGCCGACTACATTCGGTTAAATCGTATTCAAAGTATTTTATGCCATGTCCAGAGTTATACAGCCGTATACAAATTTTATCCACAAACTATTAAGACAGATAACATGACGCCCATCAAGTGAAGACAAAACATGGTTACTTGTGTAGGCATGTTTATTAGAAATTTGGTCAATGGTCATGACCCACCCGTCCAGTAGAACTGCAGTTATTTCAAAATGTGACAACAAATTCAAAATGTCTTACAAACAAAAAGAACAAATTCTGGGATGCTTATTGTTATAATAAATTTTAATAGTATAACTAAGGTCAACATTGTTTAGATTGATTATATTCTATTTAATTCCGAACATAATTACATGTAAAAAACTTCAATGATTTTGTTAAAATTCTAGTAAAAAAATCAAAGAAATCCAATTAAATCGACAAAAATCTAATTTTTGGGGGGGTTTTCCGGAAAAAAATCATGTTTTTTCCCACCCTGGCTATTGGTGGCTTGCACCAGCTGAGTCCGGCCAATGTATTTCTAGCAAAACTATGTGACTGTCAATTAAATCTCTATATCCCTTGTGACAAGCTTTTAGCGTCATTTCCATACCCGATGGATATTTCTATACCTGATAGCTGGGCAAACTGGCAATCGTCTTAAAATAATGTCGGCGCATATACTGATAACCGATTTCACCTCATTAATAAGTCTGAATAACACAGTCTAAGCAGAGAGCACTCTTCATGGAATGTGCTTGGTGTAAGTACCATTGTTAAAATATGGGCCAGTGTAGTCTTGAGTGAACTGGCCGGTGTTGGCAGGAAAGGGTTAAAGAACCTTTGCCAGGCTGAAATGTTTAACACTCATATCAGCAAAAAACCAGTTTCTGCAGTGGTCGTAAGAAGTGTCCATTTGCAGACCAAGAGAAGACTATTTTTTTTAATTTACCACTGGAATAACGGGCTCGATGACCGAGACAGTCATTCCAGTGGTAAATTTTCAAAAATAGTCTTCTCTTGAACTGCAAATGGACATTTTCTGAGAAAATTGAAAATTGGATAGGTAAAAGAGTTAATGGTTTGCTTATCTTTACTGGATACATGTTTGTTGTGTTTGTAAGTGTGTGTTGCTTGTGTTTTGTAGGCCCTGGAGAGGCACTGTCGAGTGGATGGTGGATTCACTGGCATTAGAGATGTTTACAATATAAACTCACCTAAAGATGATGTACAACAAAGTTGGTTATTCGCTGAAACATTTAAATATTTATATTTATTATTTTCTGAAGATGACCTTCTTTCCCTTGATAAATGGGTCTTCAATACTGAAGCACATCCAATACCAGTGCAGGGAACGCTGGATCATAATAACCTAGGCTCATAAAAGTAATTGTGATATTTTTTATGACTCATCTTATCAGAAGTAAGACATAAGCACCAGTCTTTCGATGACAACATCAACATTAAATTTTGCGTTTAGCATATCTAGTTTATATTTCAGGTTTGGTTGACCCTATTGAAAGTAAACTTGAACATGTGCTTTCCTATACTGGTAGGAAGTAGCACAAGGACACTGAGATCACAAAGTCAATGTGACCGCGATACAAAAAAAACAAGAGGGAGACAAGCGAGACATTTAATTTTTATTATTATTATTATTATTATTATAATTATTAGTCTTGTATAAACATCTAATGTCAGCATTATGAAGATGAATGATGGCCACTATTATTATTATTATTATTATTATTAGTCTTGTCTAGACATCTAATGTCAGTATTATTATTTTTATTATTATTATTATTATTTTTATGAATATTTTGACTGGCAGATGTTGCTGCCTAAGGCATCAACGGCTTCCAGTAAAATTGTTTTCAAAATATTCATGTCTTCCCAAATAACATTTGCCATGTTAGATAGGGTTAATACAGCATGAAATCATGTCATAACATGTTACCTATTAACCATTCCACTGCTAAATTATCAGTTTTCTCTAAATACTTTTTCCACGTAGAATAATCACTGATATAATCCATTACTATTTTAACCCACTACTGGTTAAATTTGGTCAGGAAAATCACAAGATTTCCTTATTGAATGTCCATCTGCAGGTAGAGAATATTGTTTTTAATTTACCACTAGAATGCCTGGTTGGATTCTCTACCTGGAGATGGACATTCCACAAGACTACTGTAGAGGCCGGTTTCGGCCGGCTTGACCATTAAGCATGCCTGCTATCTGTTTGCTTTGTTCTTTCTTTGTGATTGTTAACCCTATAACACTCATATCAGCCAAAAATGGCTTCTGCAGTGGTCTTGCGAAATGTCCATTTGCAGACCAAGAGGCTATTTTTGAAAATTTACCACTGAAAATTTTCCAAAAATAGTCTCTTGGTCTACAAATGGACATTTTCTATGAAAAATGTAAATTTGTTAAAAATTTTTAGACTCATTCACGGGTAAAAGGTTAAGCCATTCATTCATCTTTCCATTCATTATTGGAAGAATGGACAATAATTGTTCATTTCGCAAATGATCATTGGTGTCTTAAATAAAATAACTTGTGTTGACAAGATTTATATTCAGAGCCGGGAAACCATATTATCTAGTCATGAACTGGTCATGAAAACCAAAGACTTTATATAGCATCTTACAGTTTATACAACAATAATACAGAAAAGTGGGTCATTTTTGCACATCAATGTGTTTGTTTGGGATAGCAGCACTTTAATGTTTTCACTCCTGCCTTATGTTCCGTAAGAGGTGAAAAACAGCTTCAAAAAGTCGCTTTTTTAGAGATGTAAAAACTACTCTATACGGAACGATAATGTTTCAAGGGAGCGCTTTCCCCCAGCATCCGTTGCGCTTATGTCTATTTGATGTAAGACCTTGTTTCACGTGCAATTACGTCACAGATTAAAAACATGTTTTGTTTTTCGCGAGTCACCTCCAAACACGTTTCGTGAAATAGCAGAGCGCTCTAACAAAACATCATTCCATAAGACAAACTTTTTTCTGCTCTGCTAATGCAGACTACATTTTTCATGGGGTTTAGCTCTGGTTATGTTGAATATTTTGAAAATAATTTGACTGAAAGATGTTGGGGCTTAGCCACCAACAACTTTCAGTCAAGTTGTTTTCAAAATAATCAGCAGATCTAGAGTTAATAGACATTGAAATTGTTTTCTGGTCGTCAGCCAATTAATGGGAATGCGCTACACTATGTTAATTTATGAAGCCAGGCTATAATGTTGTTTGCAGTGATCTTGAGACATATTCATTTCTAGGCCAAGAGAAGACTATTTTGGAAATCTACCACAAACATGAATGGATCGATAACTAAACCACACATTCCAGTGGGAAGTTTTCAAAAATTAGTTTTCTCTTATCCTGGCAATGGACATTCAGTAAGTTTAAGTTATTTAATAAATCTTAGCAGTTTAGAGTTGCATTTGCCCAATAACGCTTTCACCAATGAATTTCCCAGTGATAAATCGTCAAAAATAGTCTTCTCTTGGCCTGTAAATAGACATTCCCTCAGGAAATTGTAAATTTTCTTCACCGATCTTGACAAGTTAAGGAACTAGCTATCATAAATCTATATAAACAGTGCTAAAATTTGGGCTTAGTTTAAGTCTACAATCCAACTGTTTCCTAGCTCTATGTTGAGCCACAATACAAAAGTCTGTTACTTCGCCATGAAGGCGTTAAAGTGAATATTGTTTATAATGTATTATAGCAGCTTTAAGCTTACCACTGAAACGTTCACTTTAGCCCATACCACAAATTCTATTTTTACAGTGTCAATAGCAAAGAAATTGGTGTACAATTTTCAACGATTTTGGTGGACGATGGTGCTGTCTACAACAGCAACATCTTCCACCAAATTTGTTGAAAAATTAACACAACTCCATCTTTTAATTTAGTTTGAAATTTAAAAAAATTTTAACATCAAATTGGTAAAGGGTTAAAAACTAAACTGCAGATATGAATGCATTTACATCCCAGAACAATGCTTGGTGAGTTTGTTATTGAAAACATCATCACGAGTACATTTAGTGTCTTCTTCTTCTGTTCGTTCGCTGATCATACCGCCAGTCCTGTGAGTGACTATCGACATGATCACCGCCAGTCCTGTGAGTGACTATCGACATGATCATAAGCTTATTTAGTGTATGGTGACTATTTTTCTCTGTTTTATACATGCTTGTCATGATATCATGAACCCGTTTAGGACCAAGCTGGCCTAAGCCTAAACCAGCCTCTACAGTCATCTTGGGGAATGTCTATTTGCGAGCCAAGAGGAGACTGTTATTGAAAATTTATCACTAGAATGACTAACTCGATAACCGAGCCAGTAACTCCTGTTGAAAATTTTCAAAAGAGTTGTCTTGGCCTGCAAATGGACATTGAACAAGCAAATATTGTGATTTTCATGACCAAATTTAGCCATTAATGAGTTAGCCCATTTAGTGCTGTTGCTTCCACTGGACACTAGTACTTGTACTAGGGCTGCTGAAGCATCTGATGCACATTCTGACCTGCTGTTACTGAAAGCTGGTGCTGTTAATAATTCACCGTATCCATTTTATCCGTCCATTATATGATGTCATAATCAACTACACCAAGTGTAGAATGACATCATAATCAACGATGTCATGAATGACATAGATAGGTATGTCACGAGATGCATAGTTGAAGCAGTCAAATTAGTTACAAAATATTCAACAGCTTAATATAAGGCGACTGCAGCTCATCACTATAAGAGTTTAACCTTTGACCCTCAAATTTGTTCAAGAAAATTTCAGTTTTCTCATAAAATGTCCATTTACAGATCAAGAGAAAAATATTTTTGAAAATGTCACTGGCTCCTTTATCGAGCCAGTCATTCAGTCATTCCACTGGTAAATCTTCAAAAATATTCTTTTGGTCGTCAAATTGACATTTCTCAAGAGCACTGCAGGAGGCATTTTTTGACCGACTTCAGTGTTAAAGGGCTTTAATGCTATATTAGTAGCGTGTTGATGAATGTTATTTATGAAGGCCAAGTAAGCTTATGCCGTGGCGACCATCCGCCGTGTGTCTGTCCGTCGACTTTTCCTTTAAACGAGATCTCCAGAACCATTTGGCCGATTTCAATTATATTTGGCAGGAAGCATCCTTCGGGCATAGGGATTCAAGTTTGTTCAAATGAAGCCGATCGACCAATTTGGCCGGTGGCCATCTTGGATTTCAGCCGATTTTAGGAAACATCTTTAAAAAATCTTCTTTGAAATCGTTATGGGGATTGATGAAATATGATCTAGCGCAAGAGCTGAACCAAGTTTGTTCAAGGGAACTTGATTGGTCAAATGGTTCGGCGGCCATCTTGGTTGACGTAGTTTTAGCGAAAACGACATACTCCAGAACCGCTGAATGGATTGGGTCAAAATTTGGCAGAGATGATTAGGGATTAAGGGCCAATAGTTTGTTCAAGGGAAGTTGAACCATCAAAAAACATGGCCGCCGTGGGCCAATCAAAATATTGCGTGTTTGGCGGCCATATTCGATTTTTTGGATTTTGAGGCCAAAAATGGTGTTATATGTGGGTTTTTTTGGGTATTGTGATCTCAAATTTGCCATTTTCGAAACTGTCGGATAAATGGTTTGGTGCCCACACTAAAGCAATGGGAAATTTAAAATGTCTTCTTCTGGAGAACTACTAGACCGATTTCAATTATATTTGGCAGGAAGCATCCTTAGGGCTTAGGGATCCAAGGTTGTTCAAATGAACCCAATCGGCCAATTTGCCCAGTGGCCATTTTGGATTTTGGCCGATTTCGGGAAATGTCTAAAAATCTCCGAAAGCACTTGGGGAATCTTCATCTAGGCCCAGAGGTAAGCCAAGTTTGTTCAAGAGGACTTGATTGACCAAATGGTTCGGCCACCGTCTTGGATGACCTAATTTTCACTAAAATAACCCCTCCAGAACCGCTGAAGGGATCAGGCCAAAATTTGTTCACGGGAATTTGATCCATCAAAAAGACATGGCGGCGCCGTGGGCTAATCAAAATGTAGTGTGTTTGGCGGCCGTATTGCACTTGCAAAAATGTCCACAAACTCATTTAAAAGTCTGCTAAACCACCCACCAACAATTTTGACAAAAGTTGATGGTGCTCCAGGTGAGCGACACAGGCCCCTTGGGCCTCTTGTTACCATTGCAATTACTTTAGTCCATGTGTAAATACATATCTATATATCTCTGTTAAATACTACACCAATTTAATCCTTGGTTTTGCAATTATTTCTTGTAAAATCTTTGTAGTTGAGAAAGATAAGACAAAGACCGTTGCTGTTTTCTACAAAGTTATTGGTTTGTTTGACATCTATCGAGTCCCTGATTCTAGGTCCCATTCATGCCATATCTAAGCTGGTTTTATTTCAGTCTATAATTGTTAACTTCCCTAGTTTTTACACTGGTACCCGTTTATGCTCATGGGTGGGGAGAGGCAAGGAGCGAAGAAGATTTCCCATCTTTCCAACAACAGCGTGGTAGGACCACAGCTCAGACGGGAACCGGATTCTCTGGTTAAGGAGTCCCGAGTGCTAGGCACTACAAGCCACCACCGTTTTCTGTACATGGAACAGGGCAAACTAAAAATGCTCAATTGTTATTGGTTGGTGCAAAGATTTGTAAATATCACATGACAGGATATTCTAGCCAATCAGAAGTACTCTATCAATTTACCACAATTAAAGCTACATCTGTTTGTCAGAGAATGAAGTTACGCAAACATCCAAGGAGTTCCGATTGACATGATGTAGTTGGCCCACAGAATACTATGGTCCATACAATTATTTGAAATTAAAATCCTTACATTACTTTTTTTTTAATTTGACTTTTGTTAAAAATAAATTTTACTTGAATTTGGGTGGAATATAATTTCACTTTTCTTAGAAATTTGTTTCACTTGAGAGATTTTTTATCAACTGAACATTCTATGTATAATTATTATCAAACCTGTCTATAACAGACCCTGGCTATTGGACCCAGAGATGTGGTCCTTCTTTAAAACTGGTGATCATATGACCGCTGCTCTTAACGGCTTCTCTTGTAGTCTTGAGAAATGCTCATTTGGAAAGCAAGCGGAGACAATTTTTGAAAATCTACTCCAGTGATAAATGTTCCAAAAATAGTTCTTGGTCTGCAAATTGACATTTTCTTTGAAAGAAATTAAATTTTCTTGAACAAATTTAAGGCTTAAAGAGTTAAGCAAACACTCATCATTTAAACACTAAAGCTATTATTTACCAAGTCAGTTAAATTAAACCTTGAAAGGCCAGTGTCTCAATTTTAAAACGACTAAACAGGAAAAATGTTGAATATTTTGAACCTAATCTGACAGAAACCTGTTGCAGTCATCTAGCTCCCCTCACATTAGTTTCAAAATATTCAACAGAATATTGCTTACGTGTCATACAGAATTTGTGATCTGTTGTCTGTTAAGTGTTAATGACTTGTTCAGCCGTCCATATTGTGCCTGTTGTAAATACCTGTCCAATTGTCAAAGGTAAGTCATTATTTATACCATGTTTCCATTACATCCCGAGTGCTGTATGACTGATGTAATACTCTTGCAGGATGCAGCTTTGATCTAGACTGTACATACAATATACACGGAGCTGTGTGCTGTGAGGAAGTTGTGCAAGTCAGTCTAACAATTAGGATGATTTAGTGAAGCAGTATTACGAATATATAGTTTGAATCTATTGGCTCTTCCTTGCGCGATCATAACTTTATTTAGTGGATTTGGACTATATCTATTGTTTGTGCGCAATAATACTACTAATATTTATGGCTATTGTTGAATGACTTACTACAAATTAATGTTCCATTATATATTATGCTTCGTTGTTTTATGATACTATTTTTCATTTGTGGTAAATTAACCCTCTAATGGTCAAGCCATCCAAAACTGGCCTCTGCAATGGTCTTCAGAAATGCCCATTTGCAGGCCAAGATAAGGATAATCGAGCCAGTCATTCCAGTGATAAATTTTGAAATATTGCCTTATCTTGGTCTGCAAATGGACATACACTGAGGAAAATTTGTCATTTTTTTGGAAAATGTTGACCATTAAAGGGTTAGTGCTGATTAGTGTTACTTCATCAAATTTGGACCATTTTGTTCACAGGTGCGCAGAGATATCAGAAACTAACAAGCATCGAAAAGCATAATTTTGAAAACCACTTTTATGACTGATTTATCAAGAGCGCTTTGAGAGCCAAGTTTTATAATCAGGAAACATTTTTTTAAGTACACCTTTTCCTATGATAATCATGTAATTCGAAATCGTATGAGTTATCTCCCATCTGTTATAGTTCCTATAAGCAGTAAGATAAACTTTGATACAGGTTAAGTCTGTCATTCCAGTAGTACAATGTCAAAAATAGTCTTCTTGGGCCGCAACTGGACATTCGTCAAGCCCACTACATAGATCAGTTTTGTCTTGCTTGACTGCTAATTATTCATTGATTGTAAACTTGTTCAAAAGCAATATTTGGTGCAATTGTATTGTTTGTTTATAACCTGGCATTCACACCTGCTTGTGAGGTCACCTGCCTTCTGTAGACCAAACTTATGGGTCACTAAGTCAGGTTGTTGTCTCAGCTGCCCTCCTTCAAGAACCAATTATCCTCTTCTGACCACAAAAACTATTCGCTCTGACAGCAAAGGTGTATGCTAGTTTTTCATCGTACAACTGATTGTAACTGCAGAGCAATGGTTACAGTGAAGCATTCTGCAGAACTAACCCTCTTCTCGGGGGTGGGGTTGTGTGTGTATAGCGATTAGCATGTTCATCTTGTCAACGCAACTCCTCTTACAGTTTAGTTACAATTCTTTTGAAACATAAATCTAGTCATTACCATCTGAAGATGTGCATGTGCTTTTTTTCGCGGCCAGAAAATTATTCATTAGAGTTATCCCCCCTTTAAATATCTTAAAGCAAGTACATAAACTGCATAGCTAATCATTTCTTGTCAATGCAACTCCTACAGTTTAGCTCCGATTCTTTTGAACATGATAAGTATTATCATTACCATGTGAATATGTGCTATCCCTATACCTGTACATCTGTCTGTCCAAAATTTATGTATGTTCATCTGTCGGTCCATTGGTCTCTGACAATCATTTCTTGGCAACGCAACTCCTAGAGGTCTCAATGGATTAACATAAAATTTCATCCACATTATATGTATCATGTGCAGATGTGCATGTACTTTTTTCGCAGCCAAAAAATTATTCATTGCAGAGTTATCACCATTTAAATATCTTAAAGCTGATACATAAACTGCATTGCCAATCATTTCTTATCAACACAACTCCTACAGTTTAGTTGCTATTCTTTTGAAATTTGGTGTGTGATCATTACACCATGAAGATGTGCATGTGCTATCCGTATACCTGTACATCAATCCGTCTGTCCAAAATGTATGTTCGTCTGTCCCCATGTTGTCAACGCAACTCCTACAGTTTAGTTACAATTCTTTTGAAACGGTAAATCTAGTCATTACCATCTGAAGATGTGCATGTGCTTTTTTCGCGGCCAGAAAATCATTCATTACAGAGTTATCCCCTTTAAATACCTTTAAGCAGATACATGAACTACAGTACCAATCATTTCTTGTCAACACAACTAAAATTTAGCAGTGATTCCTTTGAAACTTGAAAATGTGCATGTGCTATCCGTATGCCTGTACATCCATGCAGTAGTAGTATCAGGATTAAAATGATACCACCTCCCTCAACTGGCAGCCGATCGGCGATCCGTGGCCCCCACTGCCCTCTCAATCCCTGGGGCATAGGTTGTTGAAGGGAGGTAGTATCACACTACTTAAACGCCCATTTAGAGCCAAGGTCTTGACGTGATGTCATGCTTCTCGGGTAACGACGGGTAAAGAGTAATACTGTCATGAAACAAAAACACCCATGATCTTGGCGGCAACAGTGTAGGAGGCACCACTGAGGGCGATCTTTGGGATGGGGTGAGTTATTCCGAGACAGTGCCCGGCCACCCCACTCACCACTGTAGCGAGGACAGCTGCAGTGGTGGCAGGAAGAACCTCATTTCCCTGTCATCTTCACCACAGCCACATTCGCCGCCAGGTTTTGCTTTGGTCAGTAACTTCTGTGTCTTGGTTCGCAGCAGGTTCTCGACCTTCTGAAGACTCGCCTGGCTCTCGGGCAGTTGCTTCACGATCTGTACAGTTGACGTCATTGTTTAAGCACTGAGTATACAACGCTGTTAAATGTCTGCATCCCCTGTCGAGAGAGCTAATAAGATCTTCCCAGTCTGCATCTGCCAGGTGGCCTGGTTGGTACTCGGGAATATTCATCTCTATTGAGACATCTTAAACATGTCCGGGTTCACACTATGCGAGAAGTACTATGATGTCTTCCGGAGGGAGTTGAAGGACTACAAGAAGACCCCCAGATGAGCTCGCTCAGCTCTCCGGTGCTGAGCTGACAGCTGTGAAGCTCTATCTAGGATTTGGTATGGGGCAGATCTACTTCCTCGAATACCTTATCATGGGCGGGAGTATCATCGAGCAGCTCCTGCGAGCTAAAGGTTTCTACAAGGATCGAAGTATCTGTCAGATGTGTTCCAGCAGTTGCCATGGCCTCACCTGACTCAGAGCTGAACAAAGCTCTGCAATACTACAAGCTGGAAAAAGGATGCGCTGTGGAACCATCCGGCCCTTGGATGTGCATGTTGGCAGCGTGTATAGGGGCTGTAGGGCAGGCCAAGCTGGTTCAGTGTCTCACCGTGGTCCCCACTGCTACTGTAGAGAGTCGGGATAGTCTTATAGCTGATTTGCTAGCGGCGGCGTAGGCTGATCCCGAGCGCCACGATAGCTAGGCCTGACAACACTCGTAGAGCTACCACGGGAGCGGTGTCGTGTCGACTGGCTGCAGTGTCGGGGTCGGAGCTGCCATGGGAGGCGTCGTGTCGACTGGCTGCAGTGTCAGGGTCGGAACGACTATGGCCTGTACTATGCGTAGGTGCATTGATGGTAGTGTTGAAGCCGAAGTGGACACCGGGGGAACTCCCCTCGACTATCATGTTGTTATAGCCCCTGACTTGGAGGTCCTCGATGTTCACGATCATGTTGCTCGGAATCAACCGTAGGTGTGGTGAAATAGCAAAGTCAAGTTTGCGACGGGCTTCTGCAACCCCTGCTGGAACTTAGCAATAAGACTGCTGGGATATGCCACGATGATCATATGTTCAACGAGACTGATGAACATGGCGTGCACCTCTGCTCCGCTGACACCATCTATGGAATGACGTAGCTTGGTCTGTGCTGTAAGGAGGCAGTAGCACAGTGCTTCCAGGAACTGGTTGATCCGAACGATCCCTGCCGGTGTGAGGCCTGAGGTGGTGTGTGGGACAAATTACTCCCACACATCTGGATAGTCCTGCCGCAAGCCAGTGATGTGCATATTTTGCACCAGCGCTCCAGGGTCGGAGTCTGGATTGAACGAGAATGTCGCTGTCTTCCGGCTCGGCGCCGCTATATCTGTTGAGCTGTGGGTCGAAGTCGTTTCGTATCAGGGAGGCTTGCACCCAGCTCATGGAGGATTCGTCGCACCGTGAAGTACACCTGGAATCTGAGACAGCTGGCGATGAGCACAGCTTCACGAGTATCAGAATAGGAGTGAAGCAGGGTGGAACTTACTCCACATCCTGCCGTGACACACCACACGGCAAACTTCAGCTGCTGATTCCAGGGTTTGGACCTTCAATATATGGTGGTACTCTTCATCGGTGACCTGGCCATCCTCGAGAGCTATGCTGACAGACTCGTCGATAGTCCGTAGAATACTCTGTGCCAGTGTCACATACTTAGCATGCTTCTCCAGCCTCCTTGTGATCTGCCGCTGCCCCATCTCCAGGCCCGTGGCTAAGACAGTGGCGGCTAGTGTCACGCCACCCAGCGGGATGGCGACGAGGGCACCCACCCCTGTAGCGAGAGTGGCCACAGCTGCCACACCAGCACTGGCTCCAATCACACCTGCAGCAGTGGTTGTACGCGCGAGGACGTATGCCGTCTTATAGTGCCTGCGCATTCTGCTGTACTTTTCTGCCTCACGGACGAGATTCTGCCTGATGGTATCTATCTGCTGGAGTCGCCAGCCGTGGATGGTACCGCCCTCATCAGCAGTCAGGGAGGGGTATAGTTCTGGTTGCGTCCACCACTGATTTTGCCTTAGTATATCTGGAGGCTTAAACAGGCATCACCTGCAGAATCTGCTCATGAGTCATAGAAGGGTTCATTTTGGAGAGCCTGGCGAACCGTACCAGCTTGCGGGTGTTGAGACAGACGTCTCTTAGACAGCGGTCATCCAGCCCTATGACGGGTGCCAGTAGCTTTCTGAGACGTGACATCTGGAACTTCACCTTATCACCAAGATAGTAGGTCCGCCGCTGGATGGCTTTCTTGGTCTTACACTTCTGCGCCATCTCCTCTTCCCACTGTATGACCTCTGTCTCATCCTCGTATGAGAAGACATCTGGCTCATCCTCATCTGTGAAGACATCTGGCTCATCATCGTATGTGAAGGCATCTGGCTCATCGCCGTCTGTCAAGACTCCTGCATCCCGCTTACCCTTCTTCAGGACGTCCTGCCAGTATTTGGAAGCTTCACTGTTCCTTCGCCTCCTTGCAATGCTCGTGTTCTGTTGATACCAGCTCTCCCGCTGTAGTCGCTCTCCTTGTTGCAGTGCGAGCATCTGTCCGTTTTGTGCAGGGGTCATGAAAGGGCAACCCGCTTTCATTATCTCGGCAAAGGTTAGATATTCCTGGTATGATATCATGTTGTCATCAGGTCAAGGAGTAATAAGAGTGTGAACTCTAAATGGGCGTCCGATATCCCATCCGTGCTGGCATATATGTTAATGGAGGGGCTGTCAAACAGGTGATTTACAGGTGTGAACAGGCTAGGACTGATAGCTTTCCATAGGTTGCTGTTGGCACCTGGGAGATACTCTATCACGTCCCGACTGACGTCTACCAGTGAGCTGCTGTTTGCACTGCCCAGAGGTTGATGTAGTACATCAGCGTGTATGTATGTTGTGCCCCGCTGGGCCACCTCGAAGAGGACCCATTCTACACGGTACTGTACCACCTGTCTCCCATGTATAGAGGGTGAGATTACGTTCTCGCCACCGGAGAGCAGCAGTCGGACAATCGGCATGGTTATATGTCTTGTTTAAACCCGTCCTATAGCGTGCTATGGAACCCATATTTGCTCACTCGACTTGTGTTGCTGACCTGGCAGATGTGTATGCAGTTGATGCTGCCATGGTAGAGGAAAGCGATGGCAAGTCATTCGCCCTACAGTACGAAGCAAGCTCAAAGGCATTCTCCCTCCACCCCATTGGTGGTGATAGGGTGGAGCTGCTCACAGACCTCAAGGTTGTGATGAATGGGTGCCTTGGTCGCAACATAGATGGCCACAAGATCGTGTTTCGGTACGATTTCCCGAAGAGGAAGTACATCCTCGAGCCATTGATTGAGCTCTTGGATACAGAGGTGGCAGACATCAACACCCTAAATAGCGACCTCAGCTTTCATCTGGTCAAACCCTATTCGAACGGTGCCCCGCCAATGGCCCATGATGGCCTGCTATTGACCCTGGCAAAAAACCTGCAGTTCATATTTGAGAAGAATGAAGTGTGGTACCGCGCTGGACCTGGGGGTAACTGGCAAACATGGTTGCCCCTATATAGGCCTCCCGCAGTCATTGACATAGAGGTTACTCCCTCTCCACTGTTGTGAAAAAGGATGGGAGAGTTCGAAAGCTCTACAATAGGTGATCATCCGGCAAAGTGAAGCAGCTAGCCCCTGCCCCTGAGGGGTTGAAGATCACTATCGAACCGGATGGAGCAGGGCTTGATCTGGCACAGATATTTCTCGAGGGATTCACTCTGTTCAGTTTAACTCTTCATATATAGCCATGATTCTCATCATACTGCTCGTGCTGGCATTTACAGCAGTGGCACAGGGCGCTGAGACGCATGATATTGGAAGCCAAGTGGGCCCTCTTTCCCCCCCCCCCCCCCCCAGTACAATCCTTGTGTCGACCCCTTACGGAGAAACATTTACGACCGCTTTCACCCACGTGAAGAGATCGAGTCTGTCTGCCACTTCTATGGTGTGGAGAGAGTAGGACGTGGTTGTCTGCTGGAGACACCTGCTCAGCACCAGATTCTCTGCATAACATGTGAACATGCCAGAGTCTGCCGTGGCGCAAATGCTAAGCATCCTGCCAGGTGAGTGTTGTCAAGGTAGATGGAAGACACTATGGGTGGTGGCAGAGACTACGCGTTTGTCTGAGCCTACACAGAGGCTGGCCACTGGCCGCTATCCTGAGGAGGTTCTCCTGGACATGTGGGGTCCGGGAGAACACCATCTAGAGGCATACACCACCCACGATCACATGTCTCAAATCCTATGCCCCAGGGATTGAGAGGGCGGTGGGGGCCACGGATCGCGGAGGGAGGTGGTATCATTTTAATCCCGATACTACTACTCATGCGTCTGTATAGAACATATGACAATCACTTCTTGTCAATGCAACTCGTATAGTTTAATTAGAATTTGTTTTAAATTTCACATTCCCCTAATAGTGAGATATTTGGGACATGCCATCTTCTGATGGCTCTCGTTTATATCCTTATAGTCTAGCCTTAGCCTTTTTTTACCTGAAAAATGGTTAGTCTCTTGACCCTTTGATGGTGACGACTGGCCTCTGCGGTGCTCTTGAGAAATGCCTATTTGCAGACCATGATAAGACTAATTTTTAAATGTACCACTGAATGATAATCGAGCCATGGTTAATTTTCAAAAATACTCTTCTCTTGGCTTACAAATGGACAGTCAAGCAAAGATTTTAATTTCATGACAAATCCTGACCGTAAAACCGCTCACTGATGCATTAATGCCATATATCTCGTGTTCAAGGCAACCATACAGGGAAATTGTTGCATATTTTGAAATTTATTTTTTCAGAGATTTGTCAGTGACAGGGTTAAGGGGCTAAAACAGGGATGATGCAAGAGGAAATATGGTATAATCGTGAGATGGTAGTGTTTTAATGGACCACCTGTCTTAATGAACCTCAATTTCTGGTCCTAATAGACAGGTGACCTGAGCAGGTCTGACTCCAATTAGTCTTATTGTTTATCTTGTCGACCTATGCACAAAATATTTAGTTTACTAGCACTTCAAAATAGCAGTTTAAATCAAATTGTTAATACATTAATAAATGTACATGTGTAATTACTACGCACGCTTAATAGAATCGGCACACTGGAGAGTGGCATTGGAGAGATACACATTTCTAGCTATGCCCCACCCATTTCTAGCTATACCCCACCCATTTCTAGCTATACCCCACCCATTTCTAGCTATACCCCACCCATTTCTAGCTATGCTCCACCCATTTTTAGCTATGTCTCGCCCATTTCTAGCTATGCCACACCCATTTCTACCTATGCAACACCCATTTCTAGCTATGCCACACCCATTTTTAGCTATGCCCCGCCCATTTCTAGTTAAGTCCGCCAAATTTATACATATGTTGGAAATCGATTTATATACTTTGAACACAAACCTAATTTCAAGATACCTATACAGGTAAACTGTTGAATATTTTGAAACCAATTTGACTGGGGACAGACAGCAACAGCTCCCATCAAATTAGCTGCAAAATATTCAACAAAATGTTTATTAAATTCATACACTTTACAGACATTTCCGTCTTCCTGACAGATTTGTAATACATGATAATGAGTGTGATGTCAGCCTATATGTGACGTAGTTAATTATCATGTCATATACTCGAGTAACAGATCAGATCCTTCCATTATGCTCATGTATCGTGTGTATCTCCTATATACATCCCTGAAAAGTGATAAATATTGTTAGTGAGTTTTTGAGATGGAATTCCCTTTGAACCCTGTCACCGATCAATTCCCCAAAATCTCATTTTCAAGGCACCCATACAGGATACTTGTTAAACATTTTGAAATTAATTTGACTGGAAGACGCTGCTAGCAGCAACAGTTTCCAGTCAAATTAATTCCAAAGTATTCAGTTGAATAAGTTTTATGTCATAAAGAATATACTTTGTCCAGTATGTGTCGGTGAAAAGATTAAAATTATGAATAGGTGACAATCTATTTATATCCCATTGCTGCCCATACAGACCAAGGGAGGTAACTCACTTGTATATGACCAGTTTGTGCAAGAGAAGAATGTATTTTGGAAAACTGTACTTATATGACTGGCTCCTCATAGCGTATCATTACTGAGCCAGTCATATCTGTTTTTTTACAACAATTTGTCTCCTGTAAATAGATTATTTTCTGTCACTTATTTAAACTTGGCCAAGTGAACACTTATGTGCTAAAATAAGATTACGTTTGAATAAAACTATGTAAATATATAAATTTAATATATTTGAAAATATTCTATTATTTGTCGATAAACGTATGTTATTTTCAGTCTTATAAAATATAATATATCTTATTTTCAATCTTATAAAACATAATATATCTTATGAAATGTGCAGACTAGGACAAGAAGCACAGCCTAAAGGCTGTGCTTCTTGTCCTAGTCTGCACATTTCTCGTGGTACAATCATTATACAACTTTAAAACTATACTGTTCACATATACTAACAGTTGTGATTCAACTGCACCCCACCCCACCGCCCCCCCCCCCCTCGAATGTCATTGGTGGGTGATAAGAATTAGATATAATTTCAAGAGGATAACAGAAAATGTATCGCTTCCCTTCAAATGTACTACTCAGTACCTGGTCAGGCTGAATTACTGTATGAATATGCAGTGTAATTGGTCTTGTGATTTTGTGTCAAAATAACATCCATATTCGTCTGAATTGTCGCCCCTGGAAAACCTAAATGTGTCAAGCCTTACGGGGAGGGGCGATTCATTTATAGTAAGGAGCATTATTAGCTCACCTGGCCTGAAAGGCCAAGTGAGCTTATGTCATGGCGGCCGTCCGTCTGTTTTTCCTTTAAACGACTTCTCAAGAACCACTGGGCCGATTTCAATTATATTTGGCAGGAAGCATCCTTAGGGCATAGGGATCCAAGTTTGTTCAAACGAAACCAATCGGCCAATTTGGCCGGCAGCCATCTTGGATTTTGGCAGATTTTAGGAAAGGTCTTTAAAAATCCTCTTCTCCGAAACCGCTTGGGGGATTGATGTAAACCTCATGAAATATGATCTAGGGCAAGAGCTGAACCAAGTTTGTTCAAGGGAACTTGATTGGTGTCATGGTTCGGCGGCCATCTTGGTCGACCTAGTTTTAGCAAAAACAACTCCAGAACCGCTGAAGGGTTCGGGCCGAAATTTGGCAGATATGATTATGGACTAAGGGCCATTAAAGTTTGTTCAAGGGAAGTTGATCCATAAAAAACATTGCCACTGTGGGCCAATCAAAATATAGTGTTTGGCGGCCATATTGGTTTTATATGGGTTTTTTGTTATTCTGATCTCAAATTTGCAATTTTTGAAACTGTTGGATAAACAGTTTGGCAGCCATCTTGAATCCTTTTCCCACCAAAAGCTCCCATACTAAAGCAATGGGAAATTTAAAATGTCTTCTCAAGAACTACCGGGCCGATTTCAATTATATTTGGCAGAAAGCATCCTTAGGGTGTAGAGATTCAAGTTTGTTCAAACGAAGCCGATCGGCCAAATTTAGCCGGCGGCCATCTTGGATTTTGGTCGATTTGAGAAATGTCTAAAAAATCTCCGAACTGCTTGTGGAATCAGTTCAAGACTCATGAAATATCATCTGGGGCAAAAGTCCAAATTTGTTTAATAGCCATCTTGGATGACCTAGCTTTTGCAAAAACAACCCCCGAACCTCTACTTATAGCCAATTGCCTTTCGAGTTTAAATGCCTATGTTCCAGGTGTGCGATACAGGCCCCCTTTGGCCTCTTGTATTTTTTAAGAATATGTATAGATCATACCGTTGTTGAGTTCTCAGAACATCATAGGTCATTAGCTTGTATCTGTTGCTACCTGTGGACACATTACCTGTACCAGTTTTGTTGTGGTTGTTATATAGTGTGCGGCGTACAATGTGTATATTATTTTAGGTTGTTGATATAAATGTATGTTTATGCAATGCAATGGTTGATTGCAATAATTTATTATTTGTATATTTTGACCTGAAGATGTTAATTATATAGATAATCCCATGCATGCGTTGACCCTTTAACACTTATATCAGCCAAAAATGGCCTCTACAGTGGTCTTGGAAAATGTCCATTTACAGAGTAAGAGAAGACTATTTTTGAAAATGTATCACTGGAATGACTGGCTCGATAACCGATCTAGTCATTCCAGGGTTAAATTTCCAAAAAGTCTTCTCTTGTTCTGCAAATGGACATTTTCTATGAGAAAACTGAAATTTTCGTGAACAAATTTGAGGGTTGGAGTGTTAACCCCTGAAATTGTTCTCGCTCATGTAAAAAGGTTGACCGTGAAATGTAACAAATGTAACTGTAGCTTAATTTTGTAAATTGATCAGTACACATGGGCTAGTTAAAGCGATGCTAATCTCATCTCAAATGTTATACTGCACCGATAGATTATGGTGTATAGATTCCAGATCATTCTTATCCTATCACATTCCCGTTTCTGTATCACATTTATCTGCTTTGCAATATTGCGTAAATGTTGAACAGTGATCGCCGCCATTTTTTCTCCTCAAGCGATAGTGTGTGATAGCATGTACGTGCCAATGTATTACATTTTTTAATATGTAATATTCATATCGTTGACAGCAACAACTTAGTCACGTTTCAAAATATTCAACCGCCTATCTGTATGATTACTTTTATACTACACTGCCAAACTATAGCTGGCACCTGTATGACTGAGCTATATCCCGAGGCAGGCGCACTAGGATTTTTCTGATTGGTTGAAAAGTAAATAATGACAGCCATCATAGGCTGTAGAAATGTGGCAACATTTAGCTACTAAAGCCTGAATATCTTTCTTTAGCGACATGATGAAAAGCTTAACAGTAACTGCATAGTTTATGACTGGCATATTAAATCACCTGAATAGCTATCAAGAGCTCAGATTAGTTATCCTTTAATCTTGTGTGAAATCCAGCACCTGTCTCAGAAATATGTCAGCTGTGCGGTATTGTTTGAAGAAAATCAAAATATTATAGTGGTAAATTTTAAAAAATACTGATCTCTGGCCACGCAAATGGGCATTCCTCAAGACCACTGCAGAGGTCAGTTTTGGCTGGCTTGACCATTAAAGTGTTAATAAACCTTCTGGTGAATATTTTGAAATTAATTGGGCGATTAGTAGTAACAGCTCTGTCAAATTATTTTCAAAATATTCAACAGCTTACCTGTCTAGTTACCTTGAAATTGAAACAGTGTTAAGATCGATTCAAACATGTGTACAAAGTGGGTGGAGCTTAACTAGAAATGGGTGGGGCATAGCGAGAAATGGGCTGGGCATAGCGAGAACTGCATCCCTTTATTAGTAAATCAACACCTATCTGCATTTTAAACCTAGCAACATGGTTGATTACACCTGTGTGCGCACACACACACGCTTGTTAGTGAATTATTTTGTTGTGAATTAGTTAATTACTATATAATTAATCAGTGCATAATATCTGTAATTATCCCTCAAAGCAGGCACATTGCCATATAATGTTTATATATTGACTGAGTGAACGTGTGTACATTCCTACGTAACAGTGTGCCCTAGGTGATCATGTCACGAGTCTGGATTTGAGGGTTATGTTGTCAACTCTGGCTGCAACTGCAGTGACAGCCACAATCACAGGATGAGAATACAACACTTGTATGAAACTGGAACATGTGAGAAAAACTAGTATGAACGTACTAGTCGCCACGTAGGCAGTGTTGTCAGAAATTTGATGTATGCGGCTTTGTCAAAAATGTCAAAACTTAACTAGGCAGACAGATTGACACACTAGTTGTAACTCATAAACTGAATATTGTGCAATTCACGCGCGCGCGCATGCATGCATGCACACACACGTGGCCAGGTAAACTGATTGATGATAAATAACATATGTTCAAACAGGTGCGTTCATCGTAAGTGTCATGTTCTTGGAACGCGAATCGGAAAAGTCAAGTCAAATTGGAGCGCTTGCTTCAATCAAATGTCATGAATTTTTTAGTACTAAGATTAAATACAGCCTGTCTTATATACCATCCTCATAAAACACTGGTCATTACTTCTTTCATGGAGAAGCCGGCCTCTGCGATGGTCCTGAGGAATGTCTATTTATGGGCCAAGAGAAGACTATTTTTGAAATTTTACCACGAATGCCTGACTATAATTAAGCCATTGTTTTTAGTGTTAAATTGTCAAATATAGTCTTGACTTAGCCTGCAAATGAACATTTTGCAGAGCAAAAATTAGTTTTATAGACAAATCTTGATCATTAACCCTTTAACACAAATATCAGCCAAAAACGGTTTCTGCAGTGGTCTTGAGAAATGTCCATTTGCAGACCAAGAGAAGACTATTTTTGAAAATTGACCACTGGAATGACTGGCTCGATAACTGAGCCAGTCATTCCAGTGGTAAATTGTCAAAAATATTCTCTTGGTCTGAAATTTTCCTGACAACTGCTGAATATCCTGAAACTATTTTGACTAGAAGCTGTTGTTACTTAACCCTTTAACCGTCAAATCCCAGAAACAGTATATTCTTTATGATATATAAAAGTTATTCTGTTAAATATTTTGAAATTAATTTGCCTGGAAGCCATTGTTATCTAAGGCAGCATCAAATTAATTTTTAAATGTTCGACAGTTGGCATTCAAAGTGTTAAATTTACTATCTTGTAAATATTGATAATTGTAATATATCATAAAAGTGATAAGATACAGCATCTTCATTGTTCAGTAGTGTACAGTTTATATATAAAATAAAGAATTATTGTAAAATTGCACTACAATCATATTGTTATGTTGCTGCTCTACCCACCTGGGCTGGAGGGGCAGGAATACTCGAGAGTTTCATGCGGGCAGGAATACTCGAGAGTGTTTCATGCCATTTGCAAACCAAAAGAATTTTTATTTTTAATTTACCAATCGATAACCGAGCCGGTCAATCCAGTGGTAAATTTTCAAAATTAATGTTTTGGTCTGAAAATGGACATTTTCTGAGAAAATTAAAATTTTATTGAGCAAATTTGATGATTAACCCTTTAATGTCTAAATTTTATTCATGAAAATCTAAATGTTTCCTTATTGACTGTCCATTTACAGACCAAGAGGAGAGTATCTTTTTAAATTTACCACTTGAATGGCTGGCTCGGTTAAATTCATGAACTGTCTGTTAAGTTTGTATAATTAGTTACATTTTGAAGTCAATAAATGAGGCAGTCATTTCAGTGGTAAAATTTCAAAAATACTCTTCTCTTGGCCTGAAAATGGACATTCCCCAGGACCACCACAAAGGCCGGCTTCGTCATGAAATGGTTAAAGCCGATCATTGTCAACATGAGTGGCTAAACGTCTGCGTGATGTCGTACAGGATAACTATGCCATGCCACATCCTGGACGCATAATCAATGCTCTTTCTACAGTTGTGTAATGGATTAACCCAAACTGTTAGTCAAGTAAATGATGTCATAATCAATTACGTCACATGATGACAGATATGTAACTCATTAAACATTTTCATTATGATATCAAAGTCCATCAGAAACATTGACTAGGCTGTCAATTGTATGAATTGTATGTCTATTATTTAATAAACATGCTGTCAGCTGAACTGTATAGTTACCTTGAAAATGGGATTCTGGGAAGTCAGGTTTCGTATTATATTTAAATCCATCCCAACGCATGGGTGAAGCTTAACTAGAGATGGGCGGGGCATAACTAAAAGTAGATTCAACCATTACGAACTATCAGCCACCATGTGACACTGTGTGAACAATGTCAGCTTGTACACCAAGCGTCTTGGGTTCAAATCCTGCCTCGGCATGTTTTCCTGCCCTCCTAAACATCCTGGTTCATATCAGTGATTACAAACGCACTAAACTACAGAAAGCAGACCCACACACCAATATCTGAATTTCCACTCCAATGGATGATTTCACTTTTAGCTATGCCCCGCCCATTTCTCTGCCCATGCATTGTCCATGTTGGCATCGATTGAACGTTTAATTCCCAGAATCTCAATATACAGGTAAGCTGTCGGCAGCAACAGCATCCAATCAAATTAGTTTTAAGGAGTAAAGATACACAATTCGTACACATGACAGACTTAAAAAGTTAATGACAGACAGCTACGTCATTCATTACACATTTTGATTGCAATGTCGGCCTACATGTGACATCATATACTTGAGTGACAGATAGGATCCATCCATTATCTTCTAGAATACAACTTCATCGTACAGATTCCATCATCACAGAAACATCAGATCAAAAACAAGAACACGTCCTACACATTCAAAAATCATTCCTAGCTAAAGGTTATACTTTCTGTATGAGAGAACCACCTCCGTAACCTCGAAAGACACGAACTGTGAACGGAGAACTTCTAGTTAGACTACAGTATATCCAAGGCCTCTGAACTCCTAGTCGGACTCCAGGACTCCAGGCAACATGACATCAAAATCTACCGAAAACGTGTTAACACCTCCAGATCACAATGGACCTTTCCATCCTTATTTATGTCCTGCCCATCTCTAGTTAAGCTCCAACCACACCATCCTCGTGTTGGGATCGATCGATCCCGGAATGCCCTATCAATTTCCAGAAATCTATACAGGGAACCTGTTGAACATTTTGGAACTAATTTGATGGGGTGCTGTTGCTGCCTATGTCTATTAAATAGTAAAGATATACATTTCGTACAACAACGCTTAACCCATCACCAATTATTTGCTTGTGACAAACTTATCTATGTCATTCATGATGTCATTGATCATGATGTCATCCTACAAATCAAGTAATTGATTATGACATCATATGATGAATGGATAAACTGGAAAGGTCCATTAGTCAGACCTAAAGACAAGCTTGCCACAAATGACCCATCTGAGGGTACATATAATTATAAAGGTGAAACCAAAGGGCCTCTCAACCCCTGAGTAAAGGTACACCTCGGCGTTGTCAGATTACACAGAAAACACCACATATCATCCCTGTATTCAATATCTGCATCTGAAATTGTAAAACACCAACCAACCATGAACCTGAGTGAGGGTTACTGTATAACTGCGGTCTACCAATAAATGCTGTCACATGACTCCATAAGAATTAACCAGAGTGACTAATCCAAAGTCCGATCAAACGCAATATTCGTTTACTTGTCATAACATGTAAGCGTAAAGTCTTACACGCGTAAAACAAAAATTTGTGATCAATTGGACTTCCTTGGGATTAGCTAATCTAATGTGAGCGCCGTCGTAGCCAGCAACTGCCAGTCAGTGCTGAAGAGGTAAACAAATGTTCTTTATTATGAAATCCTGGTTTCAGGACAAACATTTTTAGCTCGGCTGACAAGTTAGCAATCACCCGATATCCGTCCATCCATACATCTGTCTGCATTGGCAATGGTGTCACGTTTCTTTATTTCTGGACAGCTTTAGATCAAACATGTTCAAAAGGTGTCTGTGGGTATCTACAACTGCATTGCAAAAAGGAAGATTCTAATGAAAACAAGATTTATCTACCTTAAAATATGTACGGGGGCCCTGTGCTTGGCATACGTAAGAGCTATTCACGTACCTTTACAACCCATATAAGAACTAGGTCAGTGTGACCTAGTTTTTGGTATGTCAAAGGTACGTATGGATACATCATAGCCTAAAGGTCATTATCAAAAATCAGTCTGCGTGACCTCTCATGGTTCACTGAACATCGGTAGATTGTTGTTTGGGCTGTAGTTTCAAAATGTTGTCATATGTAGTAACGGAGGATTCCAGTTTATCCATCCATATGACGTCATAATCAACTATGAAGTGTAGGATGATGTCATAATCAATTATGTCATGACATAGTTAAGTTCATCATGAACGCGTAATTGATGACGGACTAAGCGCTGTTGTAGGAATTGTATATATTTACTATTTAATAAACATGCTATTGAAACATCGCCCAGTCAAATTAGTTTCAAAATTTTCAATAGCATGTTTATTAAATAGTAAATATATACAATTCCTACAACAGCGCTTAGTCCATCATAATTACTTTCAAAATATTCAGCAACTTACCTGTATAATTTTCTGCAAATTGAGATTCAGAGTGCAGGGATCGATAGGTCCCAACATGGACAAAGTACGGGTGGAGCATAGCTAGAGATGGGTGTGGCATAGCTAAAGCTGGATTCCTGCATTAATATGCTGTAAGACTGTATTGTATCGTAGTCTACTCCAATAGGCTCCTTCCAGCCAAATTAGCCTCAAATCCACAAAGCGGTTAATCAGGAGCATTTTGACCATTTCTGCTAAATCTTTCTTAAAGTCTCAGATTTTCACACAAAAAATTGACCGTATATAAGTTCTAAAGCGTACCCCAATAGGATCCTTCCAGCCATATTAGGTTGAAATTTGTCAGCGGGTATGAGTAGTAGTGTTTTAAAGGAAAAGTTGATAGATGAGTGACGGACTGGTGACCAGCATGCCATGAGCTCACTTGTCCCTTCAAGCCAGGTGAGCTAAATAGTGAGTTAATGCTGAATGGATCTTGATAACATTTCCGGGAGATATTCTTGTGGTAATAACTGACATCATAGAGCCGTGATGCACCACCTTGATAACATTTCCGGGAGATATTCTTGTGGTAATAACTGACATCATAGAGCCGTGATGCACCACCTTGATAACATTTCCGGGAGATATTCTTGTGGTAATAACTGACATCATAGAGCCGTGATGCACCACCTTGATAACATTTCCGGGAGATATTCTTGTGGTAATAACTGACATCATAGAGCCGTGATGCACCACCTGGATAACATTTCCGGGAGATATTCTTGTGGTAATAACTGACATCATAGAGCCGTGATGCACCACCTTGATAACATTTCCGGGAGATATTCTTGTGGTAATAACTGACATCATAGAGCCGTGATGCACCACCTTGATAACATTTCCGGGAGATATTCTTGTGGTAATAACTGACATCATAGAGCCGTGATGCACCACCTTGATAACATTTCCGGGAGATATTCTTGTGGTAATAACTGACATCATAGAGCCGTGATGCACCACCTTGATAACATTTCCGGGAGATATTCTTGTGGTAATAACTGACATCATAGAGCCGTGATGCACCACCTTGATAACATTTCCGGGAGATATTCTTGTGGTAATAACTGACATCATAGAGCCGTGATGCACCACCCTGGTGAGTTTTAACCCCTTTAACTGGCCAAACATGGCTTCTGCAGTGGCCTTGAGAAATATCCATTTGCAAACCAAGAGGACTATTTTTGAAAACTTACCACTGGAATGACTGGCTCGATAACCGAGCAGTCATTCCAAGGGTAAATTTTTTTAAATAGTCTTTTGGTCTGCAAATGGGCATTTTGAATGAAGCTCAATTTTTTATTCACCACCTGGTGGACTTTAGAAGGGTGTCATGAGTTTTAAATCGGTAATCCGCCATTGCTGATAACGGATCTCCATAAAACTTGAGGTTGATAATCTAGTTGAAGTTATCAACATAATAGCAGAGAACCTATACAGAAACTATACAATACAACAAGATGACTACAAAGCAAATACAAAAAAAGGTATTTTCTCTTTAGCATTTTAATCTCTTTGAAATCAAATACTTCCATGATGGAAGGAATGATAGAGTTATTAAAACAAATCTACACAGATAAATATGTATGTACAAATAGTTAAGATCTAGCTACTAATTTATTACATTGTAACATAGACTTTATATTATATAAACAAGGCTGTATTTCATATATACAACACAACAGTACACATAAACATCAATCTCTGCAACTGTTCATTGGCTGTAAAATGTCAGCAGTTTTCTTATTTGACCAATCAGGATGAACCTATTCTATTTGAACATCGTAAAGATAACCTCTTGCATAATCACAAACCATAATTGTGGTTGCAACGCAACCATGAAGCTCAACTTTACGACTGCAATGAACCATGAAGCTTGACTTCAAAAATAAAATAAATATACACGGCTTATCAATACGATTATCAACAAGAGAGCCAAGGGCATGCAACACCCACCTGGACCATTACTATTTGAACCATTTGCATTTAAATACCGGTAGAAATTGACCAATCAAAATTCTTGTTTGATATGTTGAAGTCTACCGCCATGAAATCATTCCACCAGTTTCTTTGATATCGGGCCAGTAATTAAGGAGTATCATTTTAAATGGTTCTGGTTAGTTTAAAAAAAATTCAAATGCCCACCTGCAAAAAATCGACCAACCAAAATTCTTAATAGCAGCCTACCACTATAGAATCCTTCAAGCCAAATTAGGATAAAATCCACTAAATGGTTATGGAGAAGATGCATTTTGACAATTTCCAGTAGATTTTTCATAAAAGTCATGATTTTCACCAAAGAAATCGACCCATTAAAATTGTAGATAGATATTCTGGACCTACCGCAAAAGGGGCTGTCCAGCCAACTAGGGTTGAAATCTGTCAAGCGTTTAATGATGAGTATCGTTTTGACAATTCCTGGTAAAACTCATAAAATCTAAATTTTTCACCAAAAAACTTGACCAGTAAAAATTATGTATATAGATTCGGAAGCATAGCCTAATAAGGTCCTTCAAGCCAAAGTATGTTGAAATCTGACAAGCGGTTAATGAGGAGTAGCGTTTTGACAATTTCCGGTAAATTTTTCATAAAATCTGTTTTCACCAAAAAACTTGACCAAGCAAGATTCTGAAAAGAAGTTCTGGAGCCAACCATAACCTAAATTAACTTGAAATCTGCCAAGCGGTTAATCTAGGTTAATTTCTGAGCACAGGTGTTTACACCTCTATGCTCAGCTCATCATCACTTAAAACAATGGCTGTTCCGTCACTTCCGGTTAGTGGTTGTGCATAAATGGCTTCTTGGTGTTGCCAGAATTTTGACAAATTTAATGAGCAGTGTTTTGACAATTTCCATTAAATATTTCACGATTTTAACCGAAAAAAATGGACAAATCAAAATTATGTACCAGTATACAAATTCTCTCCAGCCAAAGCAAGATGAAATCTGCCAAGCGGCTAATAAGGAATAGCGTTTGATTTTATGAGGTTTACCTGAAATTATCAAAACACAATTGACCAATACAAATTCTGTATAGAAGTTCTGAAACCGAAAACATTACGGTTCTTACAGGCAAATTAGGTTGAAATCTGGCAAATGGTTAACGGTTTTGAAAAATTCAAGATGGCAACTAAAGGCAAACCCCCCCACCCCGGTACTTCCACCAAAATTAGCTTGAAATTCACCAAGCGCTTAATGAGTAGCAGCTTTAAACAAAAGTTGACAGATAGACGACAAATGGTCACCATGCGCATCAGTGACCTTGACCATTCACCTTTTGACCACAAAGTCAGTGTGTTAACAAAACTTGAGATATAAACAGAAAGGTTGACCTAAACGGAAAATGATAATGTTGAAATTCAGAACACGTTTTTTACCAAGGGCACAGTGACCTTGACCTTTTGACCTCGATCGTTTTGTGATGTCAGGCCATTATAAGGAGGCACGTGTCCAAGTTTGGGTCCAGTATGATTAACCAAACCTGAGACAAACACAAAGGTTGAGCTAAACGCAAAATGTTAATGTTGAAAAAACAGGTTTTTATGATGGTCACAGTAACCTTGACCTTTGACCACAACGTCATCGTGAGATGGCACGTCATTATAGAGCATTTGGCCAAGTTTGGGTCCAGTATTGATAACCAAACCCGAGATATAAACAGAAAAGTTTAGCTAAAAGCAATTTGGACGACGCCGCTGCCGTACGACGTAAACCGGACGACGTGCAGCGTATCACAATAACTCCTTTTACTTCGTAAAGTCGAGCTAAAAATTAATAAAACCAACAACGCAGGCATTATTTTGTAGTGATTCAATATATATCATTTGTACAGACCTTAGAGTTAATTACACTTCGGTTGCTGCTGAAAGCTAACGCTAAATAGACAAAGCTTTCAGCAATCTTGTTTTCAAAATAAAGTTATGACATAAATGGAATTTAGGAATTAGAACTTAGGCGCTCATCCTTTAATGGCAATATTAAAAACAAAATCAACACATTTACTTATTTAATGTCCATTTGCAGGCGAAGAAACTATTCCAGCCAGTCATTTCAGTGGTAAATTTTCAAAAATTGTCTTCTTGGCCTGCAAATGGACATTCCTCAAGACATATCTGACGTCTATGGCTGAAATGCTTTATATCGTTTCGTTATTATTTTGATTTTAGAATAAATTACAGGCCATGTATCACAACTCAGACCTCGCTGATTGTTCATGATTACATAACACACTTGACCACATGTGTCCCTCTGACAGGTTGATACATGGACACTTTGACGCGCTGTCAAACAACTGTCATTATGGAGACATTGTGTCAAATACTTAATTACCACTAAACCTTTAACACTCAAATTTGTTTCAAGAAAATAAAAATATTCTCATAAAATCTCAATTTGCAGGGCAAGAGAAGACAATTTTTGAAAATTTACCACTGGAACGACTGGCTCGGATTATTGAGCCAGTCATTCCAGTTGTAAATTGTCAAAAATTGTCTTCTCTTATTTTCTAAATGTAGTTCTCAGGACCAGTGCAGAAGCTGTTTTAGGCCGGCCAGAGCGTTAAAGACTTAGAGGTCAGTAGCTTTTCTGTCTGCAAACAGTCTGCCAGACACAGAAATATACATCTTCCTAGTAGCCGAAAAACCATTTGTGACAGGCCACCACCTATGTACTTAGCTTCAAGTCATGTTGAGGTGATTCAAGTAAATCCTCATGATACCATTACTATTGTTAGAACTACAGTAATAGACCTTTCCAGATTTAGCTATGCCCCTCCCCTCTCTAGCTAAGCTCCACCCATACCGCGCTCGTGTTGGGATCGATTGATCCCTGACTATTAATTTACAGAAAACTATACAGGTAAGCTGTTGAATATTTTGAAACTAATTTAATTGGGTACTGTTGCTGCCATGACTAATTTGATTGGGTACTGTTGCTGCCCATGGCAGCAACATCGCCCAGTTAAATTAGTTTCAAAATATTCAACAGCATGTTTAATAAATAGTAAAGACATACAATTCGTACAACAACGCATAGTCCGTCAACAATTATGCATTCGTGACATATTTATTTATGCCATTCATGACGTCTTTGATTATGGCGTCATATTGCACGTCACATAATTGATTATTCACATATCAAGTTTAGTTCGTGTATACCAGACTCGAAACTACAGCCCGGACAAAGATTTCCGGTAACATTCAATGAACCATGAAAAGTAGGTTAAAAAGTATGTCACGCTGACCTACTTTTTAGACATTGGACATCTTCCCCATAAGATGCATCCACATATCAAGTTTCATGATCATACATATAAGTCTTGAAACTATGGCCCGGACAAGCTTGTAGACTAATGTTCGGTGAACCATGAAAAGTAGGTCACGCTGACCTACCTTTCGCACACTGCACATCGTCTCCATAACATGTATCCACATACCAAGTTTCACGCTCGTACATATAAGTCTGGAAACTATGGCCCGGACAAGCTTGTAGAGGGTGAATGGACGGACGGACAAAGTGTTTTTCGAGGAGCATAACAATAGCCAATGGAAAGGTGATTCTGATGGAAAATGATGTTCAAAATGGCTGCCTAGCAGACAAATTCAACAATTCCACTTCCCTCCAGATGAGTTTTTCATAGTCATCCTCCCCTTATCATATGTAACATGTTCCCTGAAACATGTTCAAGCATAGTTTCTCCCTCATGGGATGTCATGATGAAATGGAATAAAGTAATATCACAATTACAGCATAGATGTACATTACATAGAAGTACATAGGCAGCCACAGTTCTACACAATAATTTACATTTTATTATTATTATTATTATTATTATTATTATTATTATTATTATTATTGTCGTACTAATTTACCCACAAATTTTATACAGCAATATCAGAATATATTAACAATTGAACAATCGAATGTAGAGATGGAGAAAAAGATGGAGGGAGAGGGAAGGGGGGAGGGCGGGAGTGTGCATTCGTGTGTGGATGTGCGAGATAAAGCGGTGTGATTTCCTGGTAATATTTGGAAAGTCATATAATTATCATCACCAGCTTCATTTCCAAAATATCATCAAAATACTAATGACCTGATGACTGATGAAGAAATTGTATTAAAAACAATGCATGAATTTGACCATTCTTTGTTCTGTTTATTTCTGTAATCAATTCAGTCATTAGACTTACCTGTCCAATAATTACCTGTATTATGCAGTTACAATAAAATCAAAGCCAAGATACCACGTCACAATCAGATGACAGAGGTCTAACACGAGAAGCTGAGATTCAACAATAACTGTTTGTATGTCTTTGAAGTAATTTCACTGAGATATGTTGCTGTCATAGGCAACACTCGGTCAAATTAATTTTCAAATGTTCAGCAGCTTACCCATCACCAGTGTAGAGTTACAATGAGATTCCGGGAGTTTATATTTCACTGTTAAAATCGATATAAGTATGAATACAAAGTGGGCGGAGCATAGCTAGAATTGGGCGTGGCATAGCTAGAAATTGGCGTGGCATAGATAGAAATGGGTGGGTCTATTAATGTAATGGGCTAACTTACGGTATCTTGGTCTGGTAATAATGATTTAACCCTTTAATGACCAAATTTGGTCAAGAAAATCAATATATTTCCTTTTTTAAATGTCTATTTGCGGGTCAAGAGAAGACTTTACCACTGGTATCGCTCGCTCAGTTACCGAGCCAGTCATTCCAGTGGTAAATTTTCAAAAATAGTATTCTTTTGTCCTACAAATTGTTATTCCTCAAGACTACTGCGGAGACCGGTTTTGGCCGGCTCCATCATGAAAGAGGATTTCACACTTAACACTCTGTCAAAATTTTAAATTTTCAAATTAAATTAAAAGATGAAATGGTGTTGGTGGAAGATGGTGTTGTCGTAGACAGCAACATCGTCCACCGAAATTGTTTAAAATGTGCCCCAGTTTCTTTGCTACTGGCACCGTAAAAAGATAGAATGGTGACATCAGAGTGTGAAGGGTTAACGCCTTAAACAATCAAATTTGTTCAAGAAAATTTCAATTTGAAACTCTACCACTGGAATGACTTGAGCCAGCAAATACACATTTCTCAAGATCACTGCAGAAGCTGTGTTTGGCCTGCTCGAGTCGTTTTTGGCCAGTTTGAGTTGTTTTTGGCCGGCTTGTCGTTTTTGGCCTGCTTGAGTCATTTTTTGCCTGCTTAAGTTGTTTTTGGCCGGCATGAGTTATTTTTGGCCGGCATGAGTTATTTTTGGCCTGCTTGAGTCATTTTTGGCCTGCTTGAGTTGTTTTTGGCCGGCTTGAGTTGTTTTTGGCCGGCTTGAGTTGTTTTTGGCCTGCTCGAGTCGTTTTTGGCCCGCTCGAGTCATTTTTGGCCTGCTTGAGTTGTTTTTGGCCGGCTTGAGTTATTTTTGGCCGGCTTGAGTGTTAAAAGGGTTAAAGCTAGTAACTTTTACGAGACATTATTTTCAAAGTTAGTCGTAAAAGTGACTACATCTGAATCGTGTTACGATAGTGGGATTAGAATCTATGGAGCAAATAGGTAAAAAAGAAATGGTAAATACCCATGTACACATACTATAAATACAGTCAGAGAGACATAGAAGTAGAATAATGACAGCGCACCATCAGGTTATTCATCGTACTCATATGAGTCTAACCATTAAATGATCATTTATCAAGAAAATTGAAATCTTTGTTTAGTGAATGTCTGTCTATTTGCAAGACAAGAGAGGGCTGTTTATTTAATTTTACCAGTAGAATGACTGGCTCGGTTATCAAGCCAGGCTTCTTGGCTTGATTATCAAGCCAGGCTTTCTAGTGGTAAATATCCAAAAATAGCCTTCTCTTGGTCTGCAAATATACACTCCTCAAGACCAGTGCAGAGACTGGTTTTGACCGGCTTGACAATTAAATGGTTTAAATTCGATTGTAAAAGATTTATTATTATATATCAATACCAAGAAAGAGCGAGCCTTTTTACTTCTCTTCATTCTGCCATGAATGCTAAAAACCAGTCTCTGTTTAGCTCAACTAGAACATTGGTTTTTGAACCAGAAACATTGACAATTAGATTCAAAACACACCTTTTGTCCATAAACATGAACATTTGGGCTGAAAAGTAAAACAATTTGAATGATGATAGTACAAGCAGAATTTCTCTCAACGCAGTGTGCCAGCATGTGTTGATGTGAGCTTTGGACAGGTAAACAGAACACTGCAACGCACAAAAACAGAACTATCAGCCTGGTATTGTTTAGTTAGCTCCCTTGAACACACCAAAAACATTAGCATTTCATCACAGACGCGTACTTGTAATCATTTTGGATAATTACTATTGAATGTAGGCGTCTCCCCTGAACTGACATTGTCTTGGGCCTGAATAGGTCTCTCTTCTAATGTTCCGATGTCTATGTGTTTCTTGAAAGGTGATACGGGTTCACCTGTTTGGTCATGTGAGCTATGTACTTCAGCGATGATAACGTCAGATGTCATCTCGGAAGTGTCTTTGTTCACAGCAGGACTTGGTGGTGATATGTCTGACGCATTGACTGTTACATCGTTGCTGTAAGATAAGACAGAAAGCAATAATGAAAACATTAACATTTAATCTGAATGATAGACTTACTGACCCACTCACCCAACCACCACACACGCACGCACGCACGCACACACGCACACACACACATGCACACACGCGGCCTGATTGATTAGCAGGAGCAGAATTAAATGCAGAACTAAACCAGTGTTGCGCTAAATCCATCTAAAGGGAAAGCTTAAGCTGAAAAGACCATGTCTGTATGCTGACATTACAGAACAGAATGACACATATGCTAGTGCAGTATTGATATCTAGATGCAGTAATAGCTCTATACTGTATATAAAGTTTGTTAAGCATACATAGACTTGATAGTTTAATGGTAAAAAGGTAAATTCAGAACTAAACCTGCACGCAGTCCAGCTAAGCACAAAAGCTCAGCGTGTAATCACAATTTACCTGCACTCAAAAATCCAATGATATGAATGCATTGTAGTCTTGACATAGATGCATTAAACCGTTACCCCTTAAATTTATTCAGGAAAATTTAAATTTTCTCATAGAAAATGCCCATTTGCAGACAAAGAAAACTATTCTTGAAAATTTATCAATGGAATGACTTGGTTATCGCGTCAGTCATTCCAGTGATAAATTTTCAAAAATAGTCTTCTCTTCTTCTGCAAATGGACATTTCCAAAAACGACTGCAGACGCCGTTTTTGCCCGTTTTGAGTGTTAAAGGGTTAATAAAACTATATATAGTTTGGTGATCTTGGGCCTGATAGGTTAGCTGCAGCAGAGCTAAGAACACACCATGACCATGATTGGATGACGCGGTCAACATTACCGCTTCATATCAAAGCCTTAGTCAGTACCGCCAAGAATTGCAGAGATACACAGTACTAAGTGAGCATAAATCATATTTCATGTGGTGGTGGTGGTGGTGAGAGATGCAACATTTGTTCCTTGGATAGCGATTGTATGAGTGAGTGGAAATCCTTAATGGTTGCAACAGGTTTTCAGTGCTTCCAGAAAGAGTAACTTTGATCCGTTTCCGCGATTTACCAAAATCAGGTAGAATTTTTAGCAAATTAGAGAAGACACCAGTGTACAATATATCACAATCTCATCCTTCATAAGGTGCCATTTACAGAACTAACATAGGCATATACCTTCTCTAGATATTATCATCTAGGTAAAAGAACAATTCTTCAAAATCAAGAAAAGTATTGAGCTTATTCGACATGGTTGAACCTTTTTTTGGTCGAGAAAATCTAAATATTTGATAATTTAATGTCGATTTGCAAGGCCAAGAGAAGACGATTTTTGAGAATTTACGACTGGAATGACTGGCTCAGTTACCGAGCCAGTCATTCCAGTCGTAAATTCTAAAAAATAGTCTTCTTTTGGCCTGCAAATGGACATTCCTCAAGATCCCTACAGAGGCCAGTTTTGGCATGAAAGGATTTAACCTACAGAGATGGTAGAGTAAGGGATGCTATTCTCACAATGATGACGCTATCATTATGAACCGCACTTTACTCCATAATGCACAGGTTTAGCTCAGTAACATAGGTTTAGTTCAGTAAATGTGTTTGGTGTTTTTATTGCGCAATGTATGTCAACCTATGATGTCAATCAATATATGCTTAGCAGCCACTTCCATCATTCAACATTCTCGCATTCAAGTCCTTCCTATCATGCCCATAGCTGCAACTTATAATAGTCGAGATTGCCTTTTTTTGTTTATCCTATTACCAAAAATTGTACAACCAGCTATATTGCACATAATCAATATTTAGTGTTGGCAATGAATGAAGTACCACTGTTCAATACATCAATAAATTATGATTATTTTAATTGATTATGATTCATCAAAGCAAAAATCAGATAATCCCTGTACCATACCAATGCACAAACTATAAAATATAAACCCAAAAAATAAGCTTCTATAACAGCAGCAGTCATTCAGACAGTGACAATGCTACTTATGATAGATTATCAAGCTTGAACCGATGAATTCCACATCTAATTTTCAAGGCAACCCTACTGGAAATTTTTTGAATATTTTGAAATTAATTTGACTAGAATCCGTTGCTGCCTTAAGTCAGTTTAATTTCAAAATATTCAACAAACTAAGTTTTATATCGCGAAGAATTTCCAGGATTTGTTGTTGAAAGCATTAACCTTTTAACCCTCACAGCCCAGAAATAGCAGATTGTTTTATGATGTAAAGAATATTCCATTGATTATTTTGGAACTAATTTGACTGGAAACTGTTGTTGCCTATGCCAATAACATGTTCCTGACAAGTGTGTTTCAAAATAATCAACGGTTTTCTATATATTGTTGTCTTGTGATCGAAACACAGGATTTTCAAGCACTAAAGGGTTAACAGAGAATAACAAGGCAAATCAATACATTGATGTATGCTCCCCGAAGGCATATTCAACAGAGAAACTTAATGGATAACCCCGAAGGCATATGCTTCAGAGAAAGGTTTGGAACTGTGGCTCAGACACAGAGAAACGAACTTGAAATTGTCAATGAGATATCACCATATTAGACCATCCTTAAAATATTGTTGGTTTGGGGTAATGATGTTAAATCCACAATTTGGGGAGTAGGAATGATTCGGTGGGCCATCATCTTTTGGTCCGGTGGGATTTGCCCTAACGAACAATTTGTTAAGGATAGCTTAATAAAAGCAAAATCTAAGTTTCTCCAAATAAACACACTTAGACTTTGCTTGGCACCATATGAAAAATACATATAAAAACTATGTTCAAAATGAACACAGATATTTTCTGTAATAATCAATACCAAGTTTGGTGACCATATGTGAAAAAGTCTTAAAACTATGGCCCGGAGAAACATTTTCTGTGATATTCAGTCGACCATGAAAAGTAGGTCAGCATAACCTACTTTTCATACTGTGTATACATTCTCCCTAAGATGCATCCACATACCATGTTTAGTGACCATATGTGAGTCTTGAAACTATGGCCCGGACAAACATTTTCTGTGATATTCAGTCGACCATGAAAAGCAGGTCAGCAGGATGTACTTTCCATACTGTGCACACCTTCTCCCTAAGATGCATCCACATACCAAGTTTGGTGACCATATGTGCAAAAGTCTTGAAACTGGCACGGACAAACATTTTCTGTGATATTCAGTTGACCATGAAAAGTAGGTCAGCATGATCTACTTTTGACCTACTTTTCTACTCTGCACACCTTCTCCATAAGATGCATCCACATACCAAGTTTGGTGACCATATGTGCAAAAGTCTTGAAACTGGCACGGACAAACATTTTCTGTGATATTCAGTTGACCATGAAAAGTAGGTCAGCATGATCTACTTTTGACCTACTTTTCTACTCTGCACACCTCCTTAAGATGCATCCATATAGCAAGTTTGGTGAGCACATGTGCAAGTCTTGAAACTATGGCCCGGACAACCATTTTCTGTGGTATTCAGTTGACCAAGAAAAGTAGGTCAGCATGACCTACTTTTGACCTACTTTTCATACTCCGCACACCTCTCTAAGATGCATCCACATACCAAGTTTGGTGACATGTGAAAGAGTCTTGAAACTATGCCCCGGACAAACTTATATATGGTGAACGGATGGATGGAGGAACGGACGGATGGACAAAGCGGTGACTATATGCTCCCGCTAAATTTTTTTCGGGGAGCATAAAAATCTGAGAGCATAAAGATAGAAAAGAAAGCATAATAAACAAGGACCCATTATCAGAGGCCAAAATAAAGAAACTAGTAGCATTCATACTAAGCAAGGACCCATTATCAGAGGCCAAAATAAAGAAACTAGTAACATTCATACTAAGCAAGGACCCATTATCAGAGGCCAAAATAAAGAAACTAGTAGCATTCATACTAAGCAAGGACCCATTATCAGAGGCCAAAATAAAGAAACTAGTAGCATTCATACTAAACAAGGACCCATTATCAGAGGCCAAAATAAAGAAACTAGTAGCATTCATACTAAGCAAGGACCCATTATCAGAGGCCAAAATAAAGAAACTAGTAGCATTCATACTAAACAAGGACCCATTATCAGAGGCCAAAATAAAGAAACTAGTAGCATTCATACTAAACAAGGACCCATTATCAGAGGCCAAAATAAAGAAACTAGTAGCATTCATACTAAGCAAGGACCCATTATCAGAGGCCAAAATAAAGAAACTAGTAGCATTCATACTAAACAAGGACCCATTATCAGAGGCCAAAATAAAGAAACTAGTAGCATTCATACTAAACAAGGACCCATTATCAGAGGCCAAAATAAAGAAACTAGTAGCATTCATACTAAAAGAAGGGACTGACGCTCACCTGGACCATTGAATCATTTGCTTTAAATAGACATAATGGCTAATATTCGGAAAATTCAAGATGGCCACCCACCCCCACGCCCTCCAAACAAATTGACAAAGGCAAATTTTTGTTTTATATGTCGACGCGCACCACCATATGATCGTTCCACTTAAGCTTTCTTGAAATCGGGCTATTGATTAAGGAGTAACATTTTAAATGATTCTGGAAGATTTACAGTAAATCCAAGATGGGCATTAAAAAATCGAGCAATCAGAATTTTCAATAGAAGTTCTAGAACTTACCAGCGTAAGATCCTTCCGGTCAAATTTGGTTAAAATCCACCATGCGATTTTTATGAGATGCGCTTTGACAATCTTTCATAAAATCTGATTTTCACCAACAAAATTGACCAAGCAAAATTCTGAATAGCGGTGTTAGAATCTACCAAGATAGAATCCTTCTAGCCAAATTTGGTTGAAATCTGTTAAGCAGCTAAGCCTTGCTTTGACAATTTCCAGTAAATTTTTCATAAAATCTAAGATTTTCACCCCCAAAAAATTGACCAAGTAAAATTCTGAATATAAGTTCTGGGGAAACCTACTATCATAGAAATCTTCCAGGTAAATTTGGTTGAAATCCACCAAGTAGTTAAGGAGATGTGTTTTGACAATTTCCAGTACATTTTTCATAAAATCTAAGATATTCAACCCCAAAACTGACCAATCAAAATTCTGAATAGATGCTCTGAAGCCTAGCACAACCCTGACCTTCTAGCCAAATATGGGTGAAATCCACCATGCAGTTAAGCAGATGTGTTTTGTCACTTTACGTTAAATTTTTTTACAAAATCTAAGATTTTCACCAAAAACATTGACCAATCAAAAATCTCAAGAGATGTTCTAGAGCCTACCTCCATAGGATCCTCAAAGTAAAATTTGTTTGAAATCTGTCAAGATTACGGTAACATCTACCCCAGTTTATTTCCAATAGGGTTAGCCGGTCGTGAAATAAAACCCGAACTCATTTGTTAAGCGCTAAAACTTAGCACGGGTGTTGTCATTAGTTAAGTGACACCATGTCTCATTTTTTACATTAGCTTCCAGAAGATATAAATAAAAGTAGATATTTACCAGCTTCATCAGGAATAACCAACAGAAATTGCTCATTAATTATCCATCTAATTTTGTGAACAGAAGAATGACAAAGTCCATAAATATTAAAACATTTAAAATTAGAATGATACTGTAATTATACCTTATTCAGTAAAAATTGGTATTGACCGCATTACTTTGCTCACATAATGACATTTCTCATTAGAACGGATATAAAACAAGGAGTTACAAGCAAAACACAACAATTTATAACTCACAGGAATGAGGAATAAGAATGAATCTGGTTCATATCTTCACTAATCCTTCATGTGTCAACTTTACATTTTAACCCAAAACCGGCTTCTGCGGTAGTCTTGGAGAATGACAATTGGCAAGCTAAGACAAGACTATTTGAGAATTTACCAGTGGAATAAAAAGCTCGAGAACACAGCCACATTCCAGTGATAGAGATAGTCTTCTCGTGGCCTACAAATGGACACCGGACTAAACAAAAATTTGGATTTTCTTGGCCATTCTCATTTATGCAGAGAATGGCCATACATTGAGCAAAAATTTCAATTTACTTGACAGATCTTGACCACTAAAGCATTTACTGATACAAGCAGCATTTCACACACTTTGAGGTGCTGTTGACACAAGCAGGGTTAAATATCGACAAAAGTTAACCCTTTAACACTCATATAAGTCAAAACCGACTTTTGTAGAGGTCTTGGAAATATCCATTTGCAGACCAAGAGAAGACTATTATTGAAAATTTACAACTAGAATGACTGGCTCGATGACCGAGCCAGTCATTCGTGGTAAATTAAAAAAGATAGTCTTCTCTTGGTCTGCAAATAAACATTTTCTATGAGAAAATTGAAATTTTTAAAAACAAATTCGAGGGTGAAACGGTTAAAGGAGCATAAATATCACTCACGCTAGTACTAAGCAATATAAGCACTATTCTGAATTTGCTACTGTGTTTGTGCGTGCGTGCATGCATGCGTGCATGCGCATGTGTATGTCTGGAGCTATAACTACAGTTCTACAGGAGAGATCTTCATAAAGCCAAGGTTAGAAATTTTGGGCTTGGGGTCTGAAGACAAGCATCGATTTTGACGGTTAAAGGGTTAATGGTCAAGCTGAACAAAACCCGCCTCTGGAGCGCTCTAAATACGTGTTCATTTGTAGACCAAGAGATGATTTGTTTACATTTATCACACAAGAACTGAGCCAGTCATTCCAATCTGATTATTGCTTAAGGCAGCAACATCTACCAGTCAACTGTTTCAAAATTTTCAAGAATTTACATTTAGATGTGTGATTTGAATTAAAACATTGTTGATATAATTGAAATTCAGTATTAAAAGGTCTAAGTTGATGGAACATATAACAGAGGGATCTATTTTTAGCTATGCCCCGCCTATTTCTAGCCAAGTTCCACCCATTTCTAGCTAATCTCCACCAATGCTTTTCCCGTGTTGGAATTGACCGAACCTTGCATTCTCAGAGTATCAATATCAAGGTAACTATACACATAAGCTGTTGTATATTTTGAAACTAATTTAACTGGGTGCTGTTGCTGCCTATGGCAGCAACAGCACCCATGCACCCAGTTAAATTAGTTTGAAAAAATTCAACGCCATATTTATTCAAAAGTAAATCCATCGAAGACACACAATTCAACTTGACAGAGTATTCCAGCCTCATGACAGAGTATTTCTGGCAATTATAATTGTGACAACAGACTATGTCACGTAACTGATTATGACATCACATACTTGAGTGACAGATAGATTCGTCCATACATACATATATATCAAGCAATGAAAGTTTTATATGCAGCATTGTACCTGTTTGTTTTTGAAGGTGAGGTGGGTTCTTCCGCTATTCCGTTAACTCCAGCATGATTCAGTGGTCCATTTTGTAACAATGGCCGGTTAGGGAATGTTTCACGTCCTTCTCTTATCACACTCTCATCATAGATTCTATATCTAGGAAATAGAAAATAAAACATAACAAGAGGCCCAAGGGCCTGTAGGGCTCACCTGGACCATTAGCATTTGAACCATTTGCATTTAAATAGATATGATGGATTATTTTCAGAAAATCCAAGATGGCTATGCAAAAAATGACCAATTAAAAGACTGAATAATGTTCTAGAGTCTACCATGATAGGGTCATTCTAGCCAAATTTGGTTGAAATTTGCCAAGCGACTAAGGAGAAGCAACATATTTACAATTTCTGGTAAATTTTTCATAAAAATCTAAGATTTTCACCCAAAAATTTCTCAGTCAAAATTCTTAATAGAATTTCTAGAGCCTACCACCATAGAATTCATCTAGTCAAATTTGTTTGAAATATGCCAAGCAGCCAAGGAGGCATAGCAATTTGACAATTTCCAGTAAATTTTTCATATCTTAGATTTTCAGCCAAAAAATTGATCAATTAAAATTCTGAAAAGTTCTAGAGTCTACCACCACAGATTGCATCTAGCCAAATTTGGTTGAAATATGTCAAGCAGCTAAGGAGGAGTAGAATTTTGGCCATTTGAGGTAGATTTTTCATAAAATCTAAGATTTTCACCCAAAAAATTGATCAATCAAGTCTGAAAAAATCGTCTGGAGGGTACCAACTTAGGATCATTCCAGCCAAATTAATTGAAACTGATCAAACCATTAAGACGTGATTTGATGGACGGACGGACGGACGGACGGCCAGACGACGGACGGCCACCATGGCATAAGCTCACATGGCCTTTCAGGCCAGGTGAGCTAAATATTATACAATACACTGAATAATTAATGGCCTTTTCCAGTTTTAGTGATGCCCAGCCCATATCTACCTAAGCCCCAGTCACACCTCACTCGTGCTAGGATCGATTGATTCCTGAACTCCCTGACTATCAATTTCCAGAAAACTATACAGGTAGGCTGTTAAATATTTTGAAACTAATTTGACTGCGACCAGTCAAATTAGTTTTAAAATATTCAACAGACTGTTTATTAAATGATAAAGACATACAATTTGTACAATGTGTTGGACTATTAAGCTTTAAAGACGGGCTAAATCGAGTCACTCATGCCATAACTAATTCTGACATCATCTTACATATCAGTTAGTTGATTATGACATCATATGACATTAGATGATGGATGGATGGATTGGAAAGGGCCATTACCCTCACCTTTAATGGGAATATAGCATTGCATTCGGGTCTGTAAAGCCATCCGTCCGTTTGCCTGGCGCTGTATCTCAAAACACTACTGATCTAATTTGGCACAAATCTTAACATGAAAGTGACTGTTACCATCACACAGGATTTTCAGAATCTAGGCATTAACTACATTAAAAAAATTATGACTATGGATATCTTTGAAACTGATTTGGTTCAAATTTAACTCAAGACAGGTTTTGAGTTTTGACCATACAGTTAGATTACGCTTGCCCAATTATTCGATTATTCGACAAATTGTGAGTATTTTTTAAAATATGATCGTGGACGATCACAAAATAATTAATCGAAGATTTTCAATCTCCAAAATAGTTGTTTTTCATACATGTACATGTAGTCAGCTTTTACATGTGTAAACTTCCGTACTTATTTTGTGACTTGTTTTGATGAAAGAAAACATTAAAATGTTTAAATCTGCCATTGGTTTTTTTCAAACAGAGTTTTCGGGGCATTCAACCCAGTGCCATTTTGCCCCGGTGCAAGAATAATTTGGCCAGAATGTCAAAGTTGTTCAAACTAAACGCTTTCGCTAATCATAAAACTTTGCACAATGCAGATTTGTTATAATTATTTTCATTAATAGCATCTATGTTTGACCAAAACGCGGGCAATCCAGTTAGAGAATATGTAGCCTTAGAAAACCACTGCGCCACTTGTCGAAACCGCTACGCCACAGTAAAACCACTGCGCCACACATTTAGAAACCACCGCGCCACACATTTAGAAACCACTGCGCCCCACATTTAGAAACCACTGCGCCCCACATTTAGAAACCACTGCGCCCCACATTTAGAAACCACTGCACCACACCTAGCTGTATTTTCAATTTTCTTGGGCCATTTTGGTCTTGCCAGATTGTATTGATATTGTGTTCAGAAACTGCACTCTAATGTTTATAATAGCATATTAATTGTGATTTCTGAACACCTATTACTATTTAGCAATTATACAGGAGTCATTTTAGTAATCTGCTCAGTGATACCAATTTTCGTCTTTTCAACCATTGTTAGTAATTCGCATTTGAAGTAAAGTTTGTAGCTTTTTTCAGACATTTCCAATACTAGCGGTTTTGATAGCTTTAAGCCACCCCTAAGCACCATCACCAGTACAGCTGCGATTAATCTAATAATCTCGATTATTTATCTAAAATGATCGCGATTAAATATATTGCATAATCGTGCAAGCCTAAGTTAGATTCCACAACTTTGGTTATAATACATAGAGAAGACGAAAAAGAACAGAAAATCTAAAAAAACCTTAACTCTGACAAAAACAGGATGGGGAAGCCATGGGATTACTCTTACTGAAAACACAGTCAATTTTAATATATATGATCACTTTATGATTACTTTGGATATTGTAAGAAATAATATAATAATCTTAACACAAGACTGTCAGCATGAAAATAGGATTTAAAATATTATTGATATTATATTAAGATTCAGTGTTCAAAGGTCTGCCTTGATCATATAACAGAGATGCATAAATTCTAGCTGTCATGCCCATTTCTAGCTATGCTCTGCCCACGCTTTGCCTGTATTGGGATCGATCGAACCCTGAATTCCCAGAATCCCAATATCAAGGTAAATATACATGTAAACTGTTTGAGGTGAGGCTGTTGCTGCCTTTGATAGCAACAGTACCCAGTAATTCTCATCAGCATGTTTATTCAGTAGTAAATCTATCAACTCTTGAACGATATTAATTTCTCTTTAAATAGAAATCACATATATCCTCCGTCCTCAGCGCTGGTGATTGAAAATAATGGCAATCATCCTATTAGCACACTGTTCTACAAATAGTGTGCACTCGATATTGAGTCCAAACTCTTGAGATAGGAAGAATTATTGAATCAGAAATGTGTACTGATCTAGGTGTTGGTGGAATCCGGTAATCTCTCTCTCTGTTAACCGTCTGACTGCTGCAAGCCACCAGACAATAATTTCAATGGGCAATAACTCTGCAGGGTTCACACACCTTGGTCAAAATTAAATTCCACACTTTTTTACACTTATATTTCAGAATTCTAGACCCACTAATATACTAATAATTAGTGACTAATGACCAAATATTTATGAATATACTACCCCACCACCCCCCATCAACAACCCCACCCTCACCCTGACGAAAAAAGACCAAATTTTGATATCTTACACTTTTGTCGTACCTAGTTGAGCATCCCTCCCCACCACACCTCAAACAACCCACCACCACCTTTTAATCCTAAAATTTATTCAATAAAATCTTTATTCTCTCATAGAAAATGTCCATTTGCAGACCTGGAGATAATTTTTTTTTTAATTTACCACTCGAATGACAGACTCGTTGAACGAACCTGTCATTCCAGTGATAAACTTTCAAAAGTATGTCTTCTCAGGGAGGACTATTTTTTTTAATTGATCAATGACTCGCTAGGTTAACAGTTAACATCTAACATTGTTGAGGTTCCCAGCTGCAGCACGCCGCCACCGCCCCAACAAACCTCCAACCCCACCCCACCCCACCCACCCCCCACCACCACCACAAACCAAAGAAAAAACCCTTAAATATCTGATACCCCACCACCACCCCACATCCACCATCCTTTAACCCTCAGATTTATTTTTATTCAAGAAAAATTTAGATTTCTCAAACTATTTTTTTTAATTTACCACTAGAATGACTGGCTCAGTTAATGAGCCAGTCAATACATCGGTAAATTTTCAAAAATAGTCTTTTCATTCATGCACACACATAGTGACATACACATACACTAAATACGGGTTGCAGTCAGTTGAGGTAAAGTGTTATTCAGGAATATATTTGCATTTTCCCAAGATTGCGGCATTCGGAAATTCTTAAAAGGACATTTAACTCGCTTAACACAGATGATTACTTTGCCACGGACAATATTTTCATGAGCTATTTAAATTCAACTGGTTCAATGTTTGAAATTCGCAAAAACAATGGATTTTTACGATTGATATGTTCAGACATATCACTCAATCATCATAAGTTCTCGATAGTATGTTCCGGATGTAGGTACAAAGCAGTGTAGTGACGCAACTCTAGCAGTCACCAGGACCAAATTTAAACTTGCTGACTAGAAACTCTCACCACAGTCATGGCAGGATTTTACGACTAGCTAGATTTCAAATTTGTTGACATTTTATGAGTAAATGATCATCAGGAGAATTATAATTGGCAATAATTCAATTTTTCATAACTTTTCCACAACTGTAACACAAAATATTAAATTTTCCCTACTTTTTCAAGCCCTGGATAAGGGTTTCTTAATTTTCCATACTTTTTATAGTCTTCCATACCTACCTAGAAACCCTGAAGTCTCTGGACAAAAATATTTTGAAAACAATTTGACTGAAAGTTGTTGGTGGCAAATTGTTTTCAAAATATTTAGCATTGCCAGAGTTAAACCACATGGAAAATATTGTCTGCAGATATTCATATCATACGCTGCATACAGTGACAGATAGGTTGTTATTAATGTGAGATAATTTAATCGCTAATTAAACATGATATCCATTCAGCAGTTATTCCTAAACAACTGATAAAGCAAGGAAAAATATTATTTAGCAACAAATTCTTGCTACATTATAAACAAAATGTTGCATGAGAAGGTTTCATGAAAGTTTTATTGATAACTATTTGCGATAGCGGATTTATAAAACTTGGTTACTAGCCAAAAAGATAATTGGCAGATGAATAATTTCTATGATGTTCAGCATTTACCTGAATCCATTTTCATTTTCATATTCCAGGTTTTCATCATCACTGTCCTCATCAGGAGCAACAAACACAACCTCCATTTCAATCTCACCTTGCTGCAAACCAATAATGTATTTTCAAGTTATAGCATATAGTGTGTGCGTGCGTGCATGTGGACGTGCATGAACCCTGTGTGTGCATGTGCATGCGGATAAGTAAGAGGACAATTGATGCAAGGGAAGAAATCTTAGCTCAAAATAGGAATGAGAACAAGCATTCTGGAGTTGCATTCTTCCACTTGACTTTTTGACACAAAAATTACTACATTTCATCCGGCCGCAAGGGTAAACTTCCACCCATGTTTGGTTAAGATGCTTCCAGTAGTTACCTGGCTGAATACATTTTTACCTTTAATGGCAATAACCTTTTGACCCCAAACATTTCATCGCAACCCTAGGACCAACCTCCTGCCAAAATTTTGGAAGATTGCTTTTATTCTATGCTGATACTGTATAAATACAAACACATATAGTGTTCTAAAACAGAAATTAAACAACAGCGATCAGAGCATGCAGAGCCTCACCCGGCCGTCGATGATACATTGTAAAATGATACTAGATCATGACCAGAAGTTGTGTATTTCACGTTTCCAGAGTATTTATCGATGATTTGACTTCATATGACGTCATAATCAGCTAAGCAGCATGTAGGATGACGTTATAATCATTACGTCATAAATGATTCTATTAGGCCCATCTTTAACTCCTAATAGTCCAACACGTTGTAATAATTGTATGTCTCTACTATTTAATAAACATGCCGTTTAATATTTTGAAACTAATTTGACTGGGCGCTGTTGCTGCCATAGGCAGCAACAGCACCCAGTCTAATTAGTTTCAAAATATTCAACAGCTTACCTGTAGTTCTTTGGAAATTGAGTCAGGGACTTCAGAGATCGATCGACCCCAACACGAGCGAGGCTAGAGATGGGAGAGGCATAGCTAAAAGTGGAAAGGTTCATTCTAGTGTACAGTTACATATATTCTTAGACCAGTAGGTTCCAAGATATCCATTAATCCAGAATATCATCTTATCCAAACATTTCAAATGCAGTCCTTTTATCCGTATCATGGCCAAAGTCGGGAAATACTCTTTGACAGTAAAATCCTTTATTGTGTTGAAATTTGAAAATTTAAAATCACAACAGTAGTTTTTAGATCTGGCCACACAGATACCCAGACATACTGACAAACACGAATGCAATTCCCTCTTCTATGTCCTCAAACGGTAACAACTCAAGAGATAAATAATTACACACCTGGCATACGTTATTCAAATCACCTGCAGAACATTTATAATCAGCAATTTTGTGACATTAGGTAGTTTTCATCTACACTAACGTTATTCTATTGTTAAATGCTTTGATGTTATCCATGCCTTTAAACCTGGAATGTTTTTAAAATTTTTAATTTTCTCACAGAAAATGTCCATTTGCAGAACAAGACAATTTTAGAAAATTTACTACTGGAATGACTGGCTCGATAATCGAGCCAGTCATTTCAGTGGTAAATTTTTCAAAAATAGTATTCTCTTGGTCTGTAAATTGGCATTTCTCAAGACCACTACAAAAGCTGTTTTTGGCTGATATGAGTGTTAAAGGGTTAATATCTTGGCAGTAAGCATGACCAATACATCTCTTGAATACCATACATGGAGGGATCCGATCTGTCACTCAAGTATATGACATCACAAGTAATTACGTGACATGTTTAACGACATCAAAACATTTTTTCACAATCATAATGATGCGCAGCTGTTATGAAAATTAAAAAGTCTGTCACTAGTGGACAAGTTGTATGTATTTGATGAATTTACAATTTTATACACATTCTGTTGAATATTTTGAAACTACTTTGTCTGGGATGAGCATCAAATTAGTTTCAAAATATTCAATAGTTTATATGTAGTTACATTAAAAATTAGATTCTGAGAATTGAGGTTTCAAAGTTTCAAATCAATTCCCATTCATTTAAAAAGCTTAGCTAGAATTGGGCGAGGCATAGCTAGTAATGGCTCCCTCCTTAGTTAGCTTACCTGTTGAGAGAGAACCCGAACAGCCTCTGCATGCTTGGATGTGCGGAGATCTATACCATTCACAGCTAGAATAGCATCGCCGATGAACAATGAGCCACATCTCTCTGCAGGCTGACCAGCATGAATCTCGGAGATCAGGATAGGGACACCATGCTCTTTACCGCCCTAAATATTAATGCCAGAACAATGGACAAGTATAACATCCTGGAGAAAAGATTTCACAAATTTCAACGGAAAGAGTTACCTCATTCGACCATAGCAATGCCTGGTAACTACTTAGATTAACTCTTTAATGGTGATGCCGGCCAAAACCGGCCTCTGTTATGGTCTTATGGAATGCCTATCCAGACGTCAAGAGAATAAAATTTTTGAAAATTTGCCACTATAATGACTGGCTCAATAACAAAGCCCGTCATTCCAGTGATAAATTTTCATAAATTTAATTCTCTTGCCCTCTCAATGAATATTCAATGGGAACGTATTTAAATTTTCTTGACCAAATTTGAGCATTAAATGGTTAAAGTTGAATTCCACTGCTTCTAAAGAAAGTAAGTTATTGTAAGCACGATGTCACTGAAACATTTTTATCATGTTTTAATGGAATGCTCCCCGGAATTTAACCAGGTATCGTGAAATGTCTTTGCATGTATCTCAATCATAAAGCAGTCATACAAGAAATGTGTAGGATATTTTGAAAATAGGTTAAACTATATATTGAGGATACTACGTCCAGCTGAGGCTGATCATAGTTTGCTCCGTATGGCCATGGTGTACTTCTCAGTCATGCAAAGACAATCCATCAATCACAATCAATCAATCAATGACAATCCAAACAGGAACGACAATCAGAGATTGCTAAAGTATGTCCCCCATTCTGTCAAGCACAACCTCCCACCCAAGATTGGTCACTGTGACCGTGACCTTTGACACCAAAATCGATAGGGTTCTTTGAAACACCAAGGACAACCCTCCACCGAACGTTAGCAATGATCCCTTTAATCAAATTCAAGTTATCATCCGGATTCGCAATATTACATCATTAATTAGATCACTGTGTCCTTAACCTTTGATCGTTTGACGCAAAAATGGATAGGGCTCTTCGGACCACCAAGGACAAGCTCCCATACCGGATTGGGAACGATCCCTTCAATAAAACTCGAGTTATTATTCAAAAACACAATATTACTTAATTAAATAGGTTACAGTGACCTTGACCTTTGATGCCAAAGCGATAGGGTTCTTCGGACCACCAATCACAAGCTCCCATGCCAGATTGGTAATGATCCCTTCAAATAGAGCTCAAGTTATCATCCGGAAACACAATATTACGTAATTAATTAGGTCACAGTGACATTGACCTTTGACCATTTGGCGCAAAAAATTGATAGGGTTCTTTGGACCACCAAGGACAAGCTCCCACACCAGATTCGCAATGATCCCTTCAATAGAACTCGAATTATCATCCAAAAACACAATATTACGTAATCACTTAGGTCAGTGACCTCGACCTTTGACCACTTGAGGCCAAAATCAATAGGGTTCTTCGGACCACCAAGGACAAGCTCCCACGCCAGATTGGCAACATTCAATAGAACTCAAGTTATCATCCGGAAATGAAACCCGAACGGATCCCAATATTTATATGGGGGAGGGGGAGGGGGCATAATTAGTCAGCTTCAGGTGCTCTTAATAACATTAAGATTTAGCTAAACAGATTTTATCTTTTTTACAAAAACAAGAGGCAGAGCCACCTGAGAAAAACAGGTAGAGGAAGACTTCATCAGAAGTCCTATCCCACAATCCCGAACACAAGGAAGTCAACACGTTCTGTAAGGAAGGTGAATCTTACTAGATCTATCGGTTCCATCAAATGGACCCACTCGGCATCACCCATTCCGATTGGTAACCATCCAACATATTCCTGTTAGCACGGAATATTTTAGCAAAACTAAAGAATCAGAATCTCTTTATGAACGAACCCAAAACAGAGTTCAGCCATATATAGCTATTGATGCATCACTTCATGGTGGTGACCCACTTAGTGAAATCAAAGCCCTGGTCTCACACCTCTGCAGTACTGCTTACAACCAGCTTAACCCTGATACTGTATAACTGTTACAGCTGGGCAGCTCCAGACAAACTTGATGCGTGCATTCCATTGATAATTTTTCAAAAATAATCTCTGACTGCAAATCCATTTGCTAATGTCAGCTTTGGTCGACCTTACCAGTAACTCTTTCCCCGATTAATTCCATAAATAAATATCTCATTTTCCATGCACCCATACTGGAAAACTGTTGCATATTTTGAAATTAAGTTGATTGGAAGCCGTTGCTGCCTTAGCGCAACAACAGCTTCCAGTCAAATTAATTTCAAAATATTCAACAGTATAAGATCTATAGTGTAGCTTTTTTTCCAGGGACCTGTCGGTGAAAGGGTTAAAGGGTTAAAGGGCTAACGCTAACAGAAACCAACCTGTAAACCAGCGAGTGTGTTAATTGATTAGAGCTGATATACACATCATCAAATGTTCAATTTATGTTAGAGGTAACACTTACAGTTATAGACAATCCAAGTCCCTCATCTTCAGACTTGGTTAATTTCACTCGGCGCAAATCCCCTAAACCATGGCGTCGCTTCAAAGATTGTACGTCCTAAATGATAACAGAATCAATTGAATGATGTATTGCTTAGAAGGGTATTTTATGGCAAGGGAGAGCAAGGTTAGTGTAGGTGTGGTAGTGCAAGAGTGGAGTGCAGTAGAGTAGTTGAGGTTAATTAATATATGGAAGGTTAGAGTTGGGAAACATACTGGAGATCTTGGCATGTGATAGAGGGGTAATGATGAATACAGTAATGAGGAATTGCAATTTTAAGATTCAAAGAATTTAAAGAGATTCTGAATATATCAAATTTTGGAACAATTCAACATTCCTACTCTAATAATAGGTCTTCTTCTCATGTTATTAACACCTCTTGTGTCAACTTAACCCTTTAATGGTCAAACTGACCAAAAAGCAACTTTGCAGTGGTTTTCAGACATGGCCATTTGAAAGGCCTAGACAAGAGAACCGAGCCAGTCATTTAGTGGTAAATTTTCAAAAATACTCTCGGCCTGCAGATAGACACTGGCTAAGTAAAGACCCCCCAACAGACCCCCCTTTAGTGGGTTGATCTGTAGTTTTATTAATCACTATAAAAACATACTTACTGTTCAATCACTACTTGCTAAATCAAATAGTCTGCATTTAGCTCCTAGAATAAGATTTTTATGCTCGCTTACATACCCCCTTATGCCTATTCTATTATCATGCATACCCTTAACCAGGCTACTGGTAGGGATAACCCCTAGCATAAGCCCTTATAGACTGGCACCAGTCTGTACTCACTCCCAGGTGACGCCTGTCACTAAGCATGCCCGCGCATGCTTCTAAATTTAAGTGCCGTATATCCTGAATAGATTCTCAAATCATTCCCCTGTGGGGTGGCTGAGACCGGGTCATAGTGATTGAACGGTAAGTATGTTTTTATAGTGGTTAATAAAACTACAGACCAACCCACTAAAGGGGGTCTGTTGGGGTTGTTATTACACCACAAAGACATCTTGACCGTTCAATCACTACTTGCTAAACCTGTAGATTTAGTCAGTGCCCCACTGTAAACACATGGTGGGGGGAGATTTGAGAATCCATAAGCAAGGATAAAAATCAAACAAAACACAACCAAATGTTAATAACATAACATAATGGTGCATCTTACTCACTCACAGAGTGATTATCAGACAAGGAAAATTGTCAACTCAATGAAATAAACAAAACAAGAGAATATTCTCACCATATCTGACAGATATACAGACTAAAGAAATTGGTGAGATGTGCTTGGTAAATGGTCCTTGTCTTGTTTCGTTAAAAAACTTATATTTCTGAAAAAGGAGGCCACTGGCCTTTGATTAAATAGAAATAGAAAAAAGTCGATTCAGATTTCCAACCTGCGACTTGTATGACATCGACCAATGATGAGCCGGCAAAAAGAGCGAAGGAGGAAGCCATATCACAAAGGTTGAGAGCCTTGACATGGGTTAAATTAATCTCACCTGGGGAGGCAATCTCATAGCATAATTTTATGGTCTCACAAAACCATCTGACAACTGTGGCTTTGGAAACTGGTCTAGCCACCTCCTCCACGTACGGAACCCATGAGCGAAGAATCAGATCTTATTAAAATTGGTACAACGTTTATAGACTTATAAGGCCCTGACAGGACACTAGAATCTGTCCGACAGCAAAAAAGATCTTAGAAATTTAAGAATAATAGGTTTGGCTGAGAAACGGTTAGACTGGGTCTTCGATAAAAAAATCCCTTCTGGGATATAAAATTAGACCGTCCCAGGCCATGAAATTTGGAAAATCTGTGTAACCTATTAATAGGTTTCATATTGCGTAAACTCATAGATTGGCCCCTTAATATTTGCTTTCAGAGGCTAATATATACAGCAGAGATTTTCCAGGTTATTAAATGCCTTGTTAGTTTATGATACAAACATGCGTTTGACTATTTCTCCACTTGAAATAAATCAAGAGCTCATTTTTACGTAACCTAATTATCGGTCTGCACTTAACGATATTACGTAACCAACACGGGAACTATTTGTTTGGTTACGCCAAATATCGTGGTCTGCGTTCCCAGAATCGATAAATCTGTCCTTTTCTGTGGAAAAAGAATGAATTTTGGATATTCTCCTAGCTGAAGAGGCAGCAACAAGGAAAACAGCCTTACGAGTCAATTATTTGAGACTGATAGACCAAATTGGCTCAAAATGGTGACCTGCCGAAACTTTAAGAATCAAGGCCAAATCCCAGGAAGGCAAAGGATTAGAAATATAAACGAAATCATGCAAGAAACCGTGCTTTAAAAAACCATACTCCAAAGATTTAATAGTCGACCTTTGTACAAACTCGACTGGTCGACTCCCTCCTGGAGGAAAAAATTATATCCTGTGATCCTGAAGAAAAAATGATCTCACAGAGGCCGGACACTCAAAAATTCTCCAAACAAACAAGATGAAGAATTATTGATTGGATGAAGATGAAAGCCCCTTACTTGAGCAACATCTGATGATACTGGGAGACAGCTAGCAAAATCTTACAAGAAGATCGAGAAAGGCTACCATTCAGATCCTCTTTGACCAAGAGAGTAGCCAGAAGAAATTCTTCAAAATGGTCCATGACTATCTTCAGAACCATTACAATCAGGAATATTGGAAGGAACATGAAATCAAACAATCCTGTCCAGAACTGAGACACTGCAATCATCGCCCAAACCCGATTGTACGAAACCACATAGATTACATATGCCATGATGCTCCAACCAAAAATCCTGGGCTATATCCTTATGCATAGCCCTCACGAAAGAGGTAACTCACGCTTATTATGGATATTTTAATAATACTGCTTACTTTGAATGGAGAAAAAAGTCTCATATCAGTATAGCCTAACTTATTAAAATGCTAAAGACTCTGCAAAAATTATAGATAATTTTATTTATAGAGATTTAACCAGATATCGTGGCAAACCAAAAGCCCATAGTAAGCCTATGGGAGTGCTTAGAATCAAGATATAGTAAAATCCTGTACCTGAGAATCTGCAATAATCTCGTCTGGAATTCGAAGACCTCAAATCGTGACAGAATTTAGCAAGATAGAATGAAGAAAAGAAATTACGGTTTCCCAAACCACCACTCGAAATGATGAACTAAGGGAAACTTACTTGTGATGACATCATCACAATTCTACGAATAGAATGCATGACAAGGGCCTGTTAAAAGAACCATGGCAAACCTTTGACTATCTAAATTAAAAATCATATAATAATGGAGGAGATTTAATAAAATATTGTTATTGAATACATCAACGGTTGCCTAGCCGCTCGGGCTTGTCAGATCATCTTGTCAGCTTGTCAAATAATACTTGATCTACGCAAGTATTTCTTCACAAATAGAGTTGTTAATTTATGGAATTCTTTACCAACAGAAGCAATTAACGCTCCAACACTGAACACATTAAAAAACAACCTAGACTCATTCTTCAAGTCACAGAATTTTATAAAGACCTATGGTCGACTAACTCCCAAGATTGCAGTCACTTCTTCTACACTGAAGTATTTGACTGCAATCACTGGTAAATCATCATCCTGAACATGAGACAGGATGCTATAATGATTGCAAAACTGTGTCCTATATTTAAATCAATGTCCATATCAATTTCATTGGAAAACAAGCCAGCTTCAAGACTTGGCATTAGGTATACTGATTAATTAGATATCCCAAACAATTCGATATTTATGCCAAGAGGCAGAAAACTTAAAACATAGACCTACACATTATACCTGTAAATTTTTTATATATTTATTGATTCTTATATTTATAGACTTAGAACCAATAATTTCATCTTTGTAATAACAAATGACATTGTGTTTGAAATCCCAATAAAAGGAAAGATTGAATAATAATGAATCTCTGTGGTCAGCTTGAATGCTAAAAACACAAAACACTGATACTTGATTAACTGTCTGGCTACTGAATTTTGCAGACGACATATTACAACTGTAATATCTCTGGACCTGCAAAATATTTTGAAAACAATTTGACCGAAAATTGTTGGTGGCTGCTTAAATCCAAAGATCCTCGGCCGTTCTCCCCCCTCCAGCGCAAACCCTCACCCACTCCAACCAATCCCCAAACAACAACTTCGACAAGTAAAAACCTTAAAAAACTTTAAAAAAACAAAACAAAAAAAAAACCCGCCAAACAGTTCAGGAACAATCCGACTGAAGGTTGTCATTGGCGTCACCAACAACCCTCAGTCATACTGCCCCCAAAATACCCAGCAAATCCCAAGTTCCCGCCAACCGAAACCACCGTCCGGAGGCCCGCAGCAACCCCGTCAAAATAGAGCAAAAAATTATGCTAGAAAAGAGAAAACAACAAAAATCGGGGGAAAATGAAAGCAAAGCTAAAAAAAAAAACCACCGAAACTATGACAACGCAGAAGAAGAATTTGGCTTATATTCCTTCCTTCTGCCCCCTTTTTCGCTTAATTATCTCTTCTTAGTGACTATTGTTCTTGTAGACATTAATCTTGTAGCCATACTCATCCCTATGAAACCTCTACTGAATCTAATTCATTTCAGCGACTGACAAAATTAGACTACGATTCACGCTAGAATCAGGGTTTTTCATCCACAAATTAACTCCCTTTGCTTAAAATAAATATGTCAACCTGCCGACACAAGAGGAAAAAGGAGCGCGAAAAAAGGCTGAACGCCCGAAGACAACTGGCCATCTAAAGTTGGATGAAAGTAAAAATTGCGTATCTCGAGATAATGCGTAGAATACAGACTGACTTATCGGCTGATGATATGCACATATAAAATAAGCTGCAACAAAAAACACATACGGCAACCAGTCGGAAGAGTCTTTAATTACGTTGAAAATTGTCACTGATAAAAGAATAAATGTCTGAATAGACTACAATTCCAAGAGCGACTACAAGACTGGCAATGACTCGGTATGAATATTTTCAGCCATTAAACATTCCCCAATATTAAACAAATACGGAAATAAGAGTAATTCTTAGGCAAGAAGATGACTAGATTCTAGGAAAGCGAACATGTAAACCAGACCTGAAGAACAAACCTGGAACCCCAGGAAGTTCTCTATCACCGGAAATCCAAAACAGGAAGACAGACCCGGAAGATAATCCTAGAACACCAGAAAGATCCATGAAAACCGGAAATGACCCTATCCCCGGCTGTACGAAATCTGGATGTGGAAAAATTGGAAACAGAAATGCATAAACCGGAAGTAGACAACCGGAAACTGGACAAGATCCTACAACCTAGGGCTGGGCGGTATACCGGTTTCACACCGCCTCACGTTTTTTTATGGTGACGGTTTAAAAACCATTACGAAAATCAAAAACCCGAAAAACCATCCACAAGATCGCCATTGCGCAGTCTGGTGACTGTCCGAAACTAGTTTGTTCTTGACTTGCAGTTTAATATTAACATCTAGTGTAACCATTTGCTACTAGAGACATAAAAACAGTCATCTATAACTATTAGCCATGGGAAATCAAGGGTGTTGGTGAAATCCCAACAAATCGGCCGAGGACGATCCTCGGCAAATATGATTTTATTTGCCAGCAATGAATTTTACATGACGTAAGCTCTGCGGGTTAAATGTAAGATTGAATAATTTGAAAATCAAAAGTTCTTCTTTGCAGCAAATAATCCTTTTTTCAATTCGAGTTTGTACTATGTTTAATTAGGATTCCAAATGTGACATGATACAAAAAAATCAAGAAGAAATGTGCTGCGAAAACAACGTCGGTATACAATGAACTCCCAATCCAAACAAATTGCAGGAAATGTCAATTTCCCTTTCTCCGAGATCTAACAATACTCACCATTCTGTTACTTCTGATATACAGCTGGCCTTGACAGCGGCTCTAGGATTATAGACTTAGAAAGCTTTACCGACTCCTGGGAACCGGGTACTCGGCTCCCAACTGCCGAGTACCCGTTTACCATAGAGCTCATATTGTTTGCATAGCCACCAAACAAGAGAAAACTATGGCTTGCCTCCGTGGGGCTGGGAGGCTGGGTCCGTAACAGAATGGTGAGTATTGTTAGATCTCGGAGAAAGGGAAATTGACATTTCCTGCATTCTCCTTCGATCAATACTCACCATTCTGTTACTTCTGATATACACCAGATTTGATCAGTAACCTGGTGGGAAGGGGCAAGCCATACATGCTAATTTTGCCCCTTGGAGAAAGATTTTAGACTTCAAACTTGACTAACGGAGACCTAAAAGGACTGTCAAGTTCACGGAACCGAATCACATTCGCGTCACAGCCCCCCCCCCCCTTTTTCCTCCTAAGAAAAGGGAGAGAACTAACGAACATGTATCTCGCCTGAAACACCAATATGCCAAGAGGGTTAACTACTCCCTGCATATCGCTTGTATTAGCCTGGGAATGAGCATGAATATATAAGATGAATGAACATGATACATATACATAATACAAAAAACTCTCACTTGTTGAATTACCTTATGATAACAGGACTTCAGACGTACCGCCTACAATCATTCACCGGTTCGGCCATCAGTGACACAATCTGGTTGACATCCTCTCGCTTGACCATGCCTGCTTTAGGTTCTTTTCTTACCAAAGTGAAAAAAGGGGAAAAGCAGTGTGGTCACTAACTATCGTTTCAAAACAGCTAAAGCGAGTGGATTGGCTGAGTCTGACACATCCCTCATATAGTAATCCGTAAATGAGGACTCACAGTGCCATTGTGCAACGGCCATGATGTCCTCTAACGGAACACCATTATAAAGGGCGGTCGAGGCGGCTATTCCTCTAACATCGTGTGCCCTTACGCCCTGCACCTGGTGCCCAGTCACCATCTCATGAGTCGTCTGAATGCATTCGACCACCCAACGAGAGATAGTATCCATGGATGCGGCGCCATAAGGCTTTTTATGGCAGATCCACAGATGTCTATCGTTCGACCGTAACGAGTCAGTCCGTTTCTTGTACTTAGTCAAAGCACGGACCGGGCACCAGACACTGGCATCACGATCAAACCTGGTTAACTTCGGTATAATGATCGGTTTGCCGGGATATCTCAAAGATTGGTTCTTTGACATAAATTCTGCTCTTGGCAGAAGACGCAGACCTTCTCCAGAAACAATAAATCGGTTCCTCTCTGCCGAAAGCGCATGGATCTCACTGCGCCTTCTAGCTGAGGAAGCTGCCAATAGAAAGACCGCCTTTAGAGTCAAATGCTTTAGACTAGCCGAACGCAACGGTTCGAATGGGTGCTTGGCCAGTACATTAAGCACTAAAGATAGACTCCAGGCTGGAATGACTACCGGTTGTCTCGGGCGGAGATTGCTCATTCCCTTCAACATCACGTTTAACTGGGCCACCTCTGGACTATCCCTGTTGGCTAGACAAGGGATAACTGATGCCAAAGCTGACTTGTATCCAGCAATTGTGACGGGAGCTAGTCCTGTAAAGAACAGCTCACAGAGAAAGTCTGCTATTTGCTGAATAGTGGATTGAAAGGTATCAATACCCTTTTCTTCACACCAGTCTGCAAATCTGTTAACCTTGTTGTTATATGACTTGAAGGTTGACCTCCTTCTCGCAGCCGCGATGAAATCAGCAGCCTGTCGAGAAAAGCCTTCCGACGTGGAACGTTGTTTGACAACATCCACGCAGTCAATTTGAACATTTCGGGATGCTCGTGTAGGAAGCGTCCCTTGGCCTGGGAGATTATGTTCGGAATCTCGGGCAACTGCACAGGATTTTCCACCAGCAGATCCAGAAGATCCGTGAACCACGCCCTGCTCGGCCAATACGGCGCTATTAGCAGGACCAGACACGGCTCCTCCCTGACCTTCACCAATACCTTCGGAAGAAGAATGGTGGGTGGGTACGCGTACGCGTGCATCCCTCTCCAGCTTATCGCCAGAGCGTCTGTATCGACGGCATTTGGATCTGGAATCGGCGAGACATATGTCATGATTTGAGCATTTTCCTTTGTGGTGAACAAGTCCACGTTGGGTTTGCCCCAATGCTCGAAGATCCGTCGTAGAACTGGAGGGTTGAGGGACCATTCTGTTGGCAAGATTCTCTGTCTGCGAGACAAAGCATCTGCCAGAATGTTCAATCGGCCAGGAATATGAGCTGCTTTCAAAACAACCGAGTAATTCCTGCACCATTGAATCAAGTGCCACACCCTGATGCACAGGGTGGGCGACCTGGTCCCTCCTTGGCGATTTATATATGATACTACTGTCGAATTGTCCGACCGTATCAATATCACCTTGCCCCTGATCATCGGAAGGAACTCTTCCAACGCCAGTTCCACTGCCATCATTTCCAACAGATTGATATGCAGCTGACTCTCCGGGAGAGTCCATGTGCCCGAGACCTGGTGTTCTCCCAGGCAGGCACCCCAACCTTCCAGCGATGCATCCGTGTAAACGGACAGCTGGGGGTGGGGTAGGTGCAGCGAAACCCCTATTAGGAGATTCTGACGCTGTTTCCACCATAGAAGATGCGATATTATCGGCTCCAAAACTGGCAGCAGTTTTGACAGGGGTTCTGTTCTCTGTTTCCACAGAGACATCAGATACAACTGGATAGGTCTTCGCATTAGAGCAGCGTACGGGATAACCTGCTCCATGGAGACCATCATGTCCAGCATCTGAAGGAACCGCCTCGCCTGAATGTGGTTTCCCACTCGAAAACTCCTGAGGATGGCTAACAGAGACACCACTCTGGGCTCTGATGGGTAAACCCTGCCCTCCTCGAGGTCGAATCGCATCCCCAAATAAACGAAATGTTGAGTGGGCGTCAACTCGGATTTCTCCTCGTTGACTATCCAGCCTAGATCTGAAAGTAACTTCAGAGTCAGAGCAGTATCCACGTTCAACCTGGCTGCCGAGTCTGCCTTGAGCAGCCAGTCGTCTATGTAGGTGTGTAGCGCCACGTTCTCTTTTCTGAGAAACGCTGTCACCGCAAGGACCACTCTTGTGAAAACCCTCGGAGCTGTCGACAGGCCAAACGGGAGAACTGTAAACTCCCATACTTGATTCTGAAACGCAAATCTCAGAAACCTGTGCCAACTCCGATTCATCGGAATGTGGAAATATGCATCTTTCAGATCGATCGATACACACCACATTCCTTTCCTCAATCCCGCCATTACCGACCTCGGCGTTTCCATCTGGAACCGAGGCGTATGGATAAACCAATTTAATGGCCTGAGATTGAGTATGGGTCTCCATCCCCCCGTGCTCTTGGGGACAAGGAACATGTTTGAATAGAAGCCTGGAGTGTTCCGGTTTGCTGGTTTTATTGCTCCCTTCAGAAGCAAACCCGACACTTCCTTTTGAACGGCTTCTAACTTGTCTGGCTCCCTTGGTACGGGTGTCCAGACAGGTGCCAAAGACAGATTTTGTGGCGGAAAGTCCCACCACTCCGGCATGTAACCCTGGGATAACCATCCCAGGACCAGACTGTCTGACGTCACACCTCGCCAAGCCTCGACGAAACGCATGAGCCTTCCACCCACCATAGACGCCTCGACGTCTAACGGGGTTGTCCGGCTCGCAGTCCGCCCCCCCCCCCTTTCTTAACGAGAGAGAGTGAGAACCATTTCGTTCTAGGCACGACGGGTATAACTGGCACCGCTGTTCCTGTCGCACAGGTGCGGTCCAGGCGGATATGAAGGGAGCTTGCGTACCCTCAGGTACGCTTTGGCCCCTTCTGTCCGCCCTTTGAGGCCTTACCCTTATCCTTCCCCTTGCCCTTCCCACCTCTAGGGCGGTCAGGAGCAACATTGGGGAGGGTAGGCGCTCTACAACCTTCCTGGGTTTCTTCGCCGGCGGCGGCTCCGAGAACCCAGCCGAAACAGACGTCGCAATAGGCCTGGCTTTCGCCTTGCTCTTATGCTTTTTCTGTTTCTTTGAAGGCTGTCCCGTTAGCGGCTTGCCCACAGCCCCTAGTGCGTGCGCTTGCCGCACTAGCTCTAGCTGTAGATTTACCGCTAACCGATTCTGCGCAATACTGGCGGTGTCCTCTAAGATGGCCCGCGCTTGGCCACCAAAGATGCTAGGCCCTGTCAGGGGCGTCCCAAGAAGACGTTCCCTGACTGCCGTAGCCGGACGCATATGGTCAATGACCATTTGCCTCCTGGACTTCGTCACACGCGCTTGCACCCTTGCCAATGCGTCCATTGACAGCACCAAGCCGTCATTAACGCACGATAGCGCCACAGGTGGCACAGGGTGGCCTGCCCCCGCTTCAGCCCACACCGACTGAAGTAGACGATAGGAGTGATTGACAGCGCTCATCGCTGCCTTCACACCCTCATCGCATAGGGCCAGGACTTCTTCCTGGTGTACCTGGGCCTTATCCACTAGTGCCGGACCGGGACCACCCGACCCGGCACTCTGGACGCCCAGTACCCATCGGTCATCCTCCGTGACCGACGGGACTACACCATACCTGTCGTATTCCCCCCGCGGAATACGACATCTTGCCCGCACCTCCCTGGAGGCCGCAGGGAGCTGACCCTTGGTCATTAGTTGTTTACTATAAATAGCATCCAACAAATCAATGAACCGTGGATCCAGTCCCACTGACTGGATCCGGGCCGTGGGCAAAATCCCCGTCCTAATCGACGCAACCGACGGACGGGGTGCATCTTCATCGGCCGTGGCCGAAACCACAGACGGGTCCACTCTGGCTAGCCACGCCAGAGCATCAGACCAATCTACCTCCGAAGAAGATACCCCCGCAAACACGTCACCCGTTGACGTGCTCACGGGTCTGCCAGCCATGGCCTCCCGGCAAGGAGCCACGGCTGACACGCCAGGCACTCCGCTACCACACGGTTCCGCCGCCACCCCATGAAACACTCCGGTCCATGGGGTAGGTCCGCACGGAAAACCGTACGGACCCGTAACCGTCGCGGAACCATAGCCGGACACGGGCGCCAACGGCACCCCATGTCCGGCTGCCGGACCAGGCGAGATAGGTGAGTACCACGCCTGGCCCGGCACACCCGTTCCCCTGACGGCTGGTGACAAACCAAGCCGCGCGGAACCGGTGCACGGTAACGGAGTGGCCTCAGCCGCAGGTGGAGCCGCTGACCTGGCTTGCGCCAAACCAGACAAATGGAGGCCGGTTCCGTCCAGGACGGAATCAACCTCCATATTCTCCACCTGCGGCTTCACGGGCCGCAGCAACCTCTCCTCCTCGGCCTCATCGTCTTCAGACTCCGAAGAGCCGTCACTAGACGAATAAACCGTGGAGCCGTCCTGGCGGACGGCTCCCACACCTGACGGACCGGCCACCGCTACTGGACCACCCGGAGGTGGCCGCAGAGAGACAGAACCCGTCTGGCCGAAGCCAGACGGGACCGCCAGGGGGCCGTACGAGACGGCCCCCTCGGTAACCAGTCCAGAATCCTGTCCGAGGACAGGATCCGTACCAGGCATGGGGAGAAACTGCCCCCCAACCTTTGGTAGCAGGGACGACACCAGCGTGGGCAGAACGCTATGCAGAAAACCCTGCATAGCCGGACCAAACCACGCCGGCGGTGCCATCTCCGCCACCTCCAGCTGGGGACGTGGAGCACCCCCACCGGCCGAACCGGGCGCTCCACGATTTCCTCTCGGACCGCCTGACCCCGCGTCAGACCCAGCCAAGTCCTTCTGGGCAAGGAACTTAACCATCGTTTCGACGGACCACACTGCACAAACATTACACCTATGATCTATATTACACAGGGCACACCTAAAACAGACATGGTCCTTGAACATTACACGGACAAACTTATGGCAGTCGTCACATGATGGCGGGGCTGGCTTGGCCTATAAAATAAGCACAAACCTACAATAAACAAGCGGAACGAGACACGGATGGAAGGCAGACAATTAATTTTCAAATATTTTGACTCATAAATTAACCGTAACCTCCCCGCACCCCACCCCGCCACGTTACAACAACGATCGCATTGATTATGACGACAAGTACGCGGCGGTCACAACACACCCATAATAGATCCTACAGGATGTGTAACGGCTCCAGGAATCATATCGCATAGCATTCAGGGTATATTTACTAATCAATATAAATTATACTCCTAACGAACGCAGCACGATATGTGAAGAAACCAACAAAATGTATAACAACTGCTGTCTCACACGGTAAAACCGCAGACCACACATCTACTCAAGAATTTTGAAACCACCGATCATTGCAAACCGATCGTGATCGCACGTAAACTTGATCATTCTAAAGTTTCCGGTACCATTTTTAGTACGCAGCACCCAGAATAAGATGCGCGAATTAATGAAAAGATTTTTCTTCACATAAACATCCGAGCGACCGGGTGTGACGTCACCCGCTCGGATTCTACGGAGAACGACGTCAGCCGATATTCGTGTTAGAAATACCGTAGCAAACACCTATTTTCATATCTGCCGATCGCCTGTTGGGGTTTAAAGAAGGCGATCGTCTGGCATATATCGTTGTTAGCACACGTCCCAGATTCTATGGGGTCAGAAATTGGAACATGCGACACAACGAAATTTAGAGACCTAAGTCTTTTAACTATGGATAATAAAGAACAATACAACCTGGTTGTCTTGGGCGGTATTCTCCATAGTCCTTAGTTATCCTTTCAGAACACACAAACTATCACTGATTAAAGACGTAGATTATTTTAAAACACTAAAATCCTTAATGCAAAAAGCATGTATTGCTCTTGTTGCTATGCAAACAAGAATGAGCTCTATGGTAAACGGGTACTCGGCAGTTGGGAGCCGAGTACCCGGTTCCAAGGAGTCGGTAAAGCTTTCTAAGTCTATAATCCCAGAGCCGCTGTCAAGGCCAGCTGTATATCAGAAGTAACAGAATGGTGAGTATTGATCGAAGGAGAACATTATTTCCCTTAGATTTCGACAAACATAAAATTATCCATCACGGACTACGAAATAAAAACGATTAAGTCGCTTCTTACGTCGGCAGAGTAGTTACAAGTAAAATACACCTCTTAGCCTCTCAAATACGACCAGGCGTAATGTGACTGGTTGTTAACAAAATCTTCCGCCGGGATATTAACTACTATTGATTTTATGAATGAAATTTGTAGTATTTTTTATCCCGTGACTTTTCTGCTCGATAGGCGTTAGAATCACATCATTTTGTTTTACGGCCCGGTCTTTTTCGTCTTCGTATATCTTCAAGTACGAAGTGTTGATTTAAGTAGATTTAAGTTAGATTCACGAATCATTGCGTTTATGTTGTCAAATTATCATAACCTCTTTATTATATGACATATGAACCTCGAAAAATAGTCAAACACATTTTTTGTGAGAATTCTTGAGGCGCGATTTCCGGGAAATGACTACTCTTTAGTTACGTGCTGAATGACATTCACCCGCTTGAACGACAGTTTATTGAGGAGTATTACTAAATACGGAGTACTCGAAATACAAACACATGACTTACTAGACTAGATCATACCGTAGGTGGTTATACGAACTCTAACCGTATGTGCGGTACTCTACTAGGAGCCTAAACTTGCTCTCATATCCGGGTTCCTACTTACACGCGTTCGATTTTACTACGCTTTCGAAAATAGTTACCTAATAACAGTGTTGAAAATCAACATTTTAGTAGTTAGTGTTATTTTCACGACATAACATGAACCAGACTTTATTTATTTTCTTTATTTTAACTACTATTTTGAGATAGATAGCGTCGAAGTGAGCAGTGGTATGTAGTTACCGTTCTAATTTCGTGGCAATTTACGTCTGTTGTCAAATCGCAAAATACATGTACTGTAGCTAATGAAAACGGCATATTTTCATATTTCAAATTATTTTCGATCATTCTAACCCCTTAAACCGGTATTTCGTTAATACCGGTTTAATTAGTGATACCGTCACCGGTTTTCTTTTAGGCCAAACCGCCCAGCCCTACTACAACCCGGATGTACAGTATTGCCAGATCTCGAGACCTGGATGTACGGCCAAACCGGAAGTCATCACAGAGATACTACCGGAAACGGAAGCGGAAAAACCGGAACCGGAATGGCAGACGGATGCTTGGCCGGATCGAGCAGACCCGGAAAAGAACCTCTTAAACCGGAAACGAAAGACAAAAAAGCCAGATGATCATGAGACCCCGGATGTCCAGCCAAGCTAGAAACAATCAGAGCTCATATCCGGATGCCCGGTCAAACCAGAAGACATACCGGATTTAGAACCCGCTTGCCCGGACAAGCCAGGAGCAATAACGGGAGCGGACATAGAGATCAGCGATCTCTTAACATTACTGCCAATCGGTATAACAGAAAAATGAACCTTTGCATGGGATGCATTATCGGTAACTTCCGTCATCGATGCCACTGCATGAGGGTAATGGCCCCCCTCAAGCCGTATGTGGTCTTTAGTCTGAGACTTACCGGAAGTCAATTTGACAGGCTTTTTCTTTGACAGACACTTTAGACTTAGATTTCGGTGAACGTAATTCCTGCCTGGTCGTGAGGGACGTGGGTTTCCCCCACTTGCGGGTACGGCCACAAGACTTACGACTGTCGTCTGAATTAGACGACTCCTCCTTAGAAGCACGAATGGCAGAGGATATTCGCTCATCAGTGATTGTGTAAGCACATTAGCAAATGACTCGAACCGAGCAAATAATGCCATAACGGCATCCAAATTTTTCGCATGTTGACGATCGCACTTAGAGGAAGTACACTTCACTCTCTCAGATGATAATACTGACTCCTAAAATTAAAATAAATATGAGAATGAAGCAACAGCTCCAAGAAAACTAATAAGATTTCACTAGATAGGAGATCAGATAAAGAATACAAAGCCTCTATACAAAAGGCGGAAAACGGATTTGAAAACTCGCTGAAAGAGCAAAGGATTTCACAAAGTTTCGTTTGAATATTTATATAGGCACTAGACTAGAATTAAATAAGTGAGTAATAAGGGTTTTTAAAGCATGTTTTGATGATGGCAGTACGATAGGTATAGGTTTATAGAATACCTCGAAAACAGGGGTACTGACACAAAAACCAGTAACTCATAAACCAGAGTTAAAAACCTCAAAAACACCACTAAGTATACATTAAATATAACTTAGGGAGAATAGATTTCATTGAAGGCATGGTTCCTGTATCAGTAAGATGTAGCTGAACTTCAGCACAAAACTATAAAAACTTAAGTTAGATAGCAGGCCAACTGTTCTGCTTGCAGAATATTTGAAAAGTGAATCTGTTTCCTAGTTGGCATCTATTGTGCATGCGCGAGCATGCTTAGTGACAGGCATCACATATGAGTGAGTACAGACTGGTGCCAGTCTCTATCAGGGCTTATGCTGGGGTGATCGCTACCAGTAGCCTGGTTAAGGATATGCATGATGATGGAATAGGCATAAGGCGGTATGTAAGCGAGCATAAAAATCTTATTCTGGTAGCTAAATGCAGAGTAGTTGATTTAGTAAGTAGTGATTGAACGGTCAAGATGTTTTTGTGGTGTAATAACAACTTTCATTTTCTTTACTTACCCTTTAATGGTCAAGCCGGCAAAAAATAATTCAGTGTTAAGTTTACAAAAAAAACTAGTCTTCTAAAATTTGAATATATAGAAATATATTGACCATTAAAATGATTAATTGATATATCAAGTAGTATTTTGAGCGCTTTGAGGCTCTGTTGATACAAGAGGAGTTACGGCAGCTATAATTTTGAATTAATATTAAGAGATCTTTGTTTTTCCTTGTATGGCATTATATACAGAGGTTACAGTTAGATCGGGTACAGTGTTTATATAGAAGTATGCATTAAATGTGTAATTTTAAATGACATAATGGCCTTATGCTACACAGTAATGGATGGAATAGGCGAATCCGATCTGTCAGTCAAGGATATGATGCCGGAATCAAGTACGTCACATGTAGGCTGACGTCACAATCACAATTGACAGAAATACTTGGTCTTGAACCTGGAATAGGCTGTCAGTCATGTAAGTTGTACGAATTGTATGTCTTTACTTTTTAATAAACATTCTGTTGAAAATTTTGAAACTAATTTGATTGGGCACAGGCAGCACAAGCCACTATTCACATTAGTTTCAAAATATTCAACAGGTTAGCTGTATACTTACATGAAATTGGGATTCTGGGAATTTATGATTCAAAGTATGTAAATCGATTCCAACATGCGAAAAGAATGGGCGGAGCCTAGCTAGAAATGGGCGGGACATAGCTACAAGTAGATTCATCCATTAAGTAGAATTTATTATTTCCAATAAATTCAAAATATCAATACCATAGGTTTCAGATTTGTGAATTCCAATTCTAGAATTGAATTGACTTAACAATTCCAGATCCTATCGTAATTGAGCAATCCCTGTTAAAGCGGCTAAGCCTATACATTTTATGGACAAATTCTCTCATAATTAATATCATTTTAACATTTGTGATTTAAACTAATGTTTGTATATTAATTCATATTTATCAACGTGAAGAAATATTGTATGTGTGAAACGTTCAGATTAAAAAGAACTCAGAACATTAACTGCAAATATTTCTACACCGATGGGGGTGGGGGCTTCAAACCAAATAAATTTCAGTGGCACTCAGTGTGGTCCAAAGGGGCCGCGAACAACATGAAAGTTTAACAGCTCTAAGTGCTCGTCCATAGATCATAAGAAATTGTGATATATATATATCTACCACATATATGCATCCACCAAATAGTCTGCGCATCGATGATGACCAGCTTGGTAAAATTAGTATTTTGTCTTTTAGCACTTTTAACAATGAATTCTCTATATCTCGTTTTCAAGGCAACCATACAAAGCAAGAATTCCGTGGAATTAAATGTCTCGCCTGTCTCCTGTTTGTCACAGTTACCTTGACCTTTAACCTTCTGCCCTCAATGTTATTATGCTGCTTCCTAACATTATAGGTAACGCCATCGGAAAAGTGATACCTATGTCTTGCTTTTTCTGCTTTGCAGATGAGACAAAAACTGTTGAATATTTTTTAATTAACTTGACTGGAAGCCATTGCTTACTAAGGCAGCAATGGCTTCCAGTCAAATTAAGTAAAAAATATTAGACAGAATAATTTTTATATCATAAAGAACTTACATTTTCAGGGATTTGTCAGTGAAAGAGTTAATATGTATGGAGTTCCTAATTTACATCTACTTGGCTACTGAGCAGCCACACATATGAAATGATGTTCAAATATTATTATGGACCCATTTGAGGCATATATATATAAAATCTATCTACATGTGGATCAGCTATGATTTCTTGAACTCTGCGGAGTTGGACCTCAGCAAAAGCATTAACATTTACAATGAATGGTGACACCTAAAAGACTTCCCATTTTGTTAGTCTATATATTCAGACATGCGGGTTTTCAGGCCAGTAACACAAGTAGGAAATCATAGCTTACTGGAACAAGCTTTCATGTGTTAAAATTGAAGGCAAATTTAATCAATAATTTCCGAGACCCAGGCACAAACAGACAGACAGACATACAGATTCATAAAAAAACAGAGCATTATGGTCCCTCAAACCTTTCAGCCAAATAAAAGTTTCAAAGTATTTTGTACACTGTAAAGAATTTCTCGTATAACGATATGCCACTGGCTCAGCCATCCACTGTATTAACCCATTAAGCCTCAAATTAACTTTTTTTCATAGAAAGATTACATTTTCAGCGATGGGGAAGAAAATGAATTACTGGAATGACTGGCTCGGTTATCGATCCAGTTATTATTGTGGAAAATTGTCAAAAATAGTCGTCTCCACGTCTTGAATTTAATGAACATATCGCAAGAGCACTGCAGAAGCCATTTTTGGTCGGCTTCAGTAATAACCCTTTTACAGTCATATCAGCCAAAAACAGCTTCTGCAGTGGTCTTGCAAAATTACCATTTGCAGACCAATAGAAGACAATTCTTTTTAATTTACCACTGGAATGATTGGCTCGATAACCGAGCCAGTCGTTCCAGTGGTATATTTTCAAAAATAGTCTTCTATTGGTCTACAAATGGACGTTTTCTATGAGAAAATTGGAAATTTATTTAACAAATTCAAGGGTTAAATGGTTAATACCAGTATTATTGACAATCAATCACGCTTTATAATTTCCTGCTCTCAAACACATTGAATTGTGTCTTAAATATATACATACATGACCAGGAGGCATAGATAGTCGTTTCTTGCGATTCTTTCTTCCTCGACATGCACGGATCACGGTTTTATGTCGATGTAAATGTATTTCTGCCTCTAACTGGTTCCAGAGCTTGTCATGTTCTGCGCCTTTCATGTCACGGCCGAGTAATTGGATCTGCTGAATTCTGCTCACAAACAAATTGTCAGACAGGTTACAAACATGACACCTTTCTTATGTTTACCCCTTTCACCTTAACTTCACATTAAACAAACAAGAAAACTGGTGAATATTTTGAAATTGTGAGGCAGCAATGGCTTCCAGTTATATTAATTTCAAAATATTCAACAGAATACGGTATGCATCGGAAAGAATTTGCTTTTTCAGGGATTTGTATGTGAAAGGGTTAATTATTTAACATTCATTAAAATCCAGTTATCATTATTTCAATACAGGATTTAGATTTATACTGAATACATCTGACCAATTCCGATTTACATGTGACAGAGGATTGAATCCTATAATTATAATCATGCTGATTATTTAGCAACTGTATTAAGTCAATTTGTTTTCAAAATATTCACCATGTGTCTTATTTTTCTTAATTCACATTATGTATACTGTAATTCAGCATGAATTGACTTGAATACATGCAACTTGATATTTCACAACAAGTGACAATACACCACACTCGCACATGGACATGCACGCACGTACGCACGCGCGCACACACACACACGCACGCACACATATCATGTGCACACATGCATGCAAACACATAGGGTAAACGCACGCTCACACAAACATCTCCACGCACACAATGTATTTGAGACTCATTCCAGTATATTATATAGTTCAGTGGACTGTCTCCAATCGCAAGTTTTGATTTGCCACCGGCCCGCCAGCATAAGAAGCAATCTACCACAATTAATTTCTCGCGCATTCAAACAATTTTTGTCTTACGTCTGACTCCGTTCTAGAACATTTTATGTTGGTCTCTATAAGAGGTAAAGAGAGCATCTGGGGAATTTCTACTGTAAAATTAGGTCATCTGCTAAAATTAAACAAATTGAGTTTTAGGGCAGTGCTGCAAAATTAGGTCAGGGCTGAGCGCCCTTCCGCTCCCTTCTGTAAAACACTGGTTATGAAAACAGTCGCGGTTAACACCCACAAGTTCATAGTTTGGCATGCACGTTGCCAACATTTATACAACACGAGTATGATCACGACTCAGTCTCGAGTAATATTTAACTCTAATTTTTAAAAATTGAAGTGATTCGAGACCATGACGCGACTACTGATAAGTTTTTGGAAGTGTTTCAAGTTTCACACCATTGTGAGATGAAATATACTGTCTAAACTAAGACACAGTCAGTTCACATCATGTGTGACATAGGCTTGCAGGATTAGGCCATATTATCGAAAATTCTGATTTCTTTTTTCAAACACAATTTTTCACGATGTGATTTTGAAAAATTAAAATATCGCCAAACATTTTACTGTTATGCCATATATTCTGCCTATTGTGGCATATGCTTCAATTAGGGCAAGGTGTTCAATTTATTTCCAAACCAACATCTCTGATAAAGGGGTGGACATATATTAGGAATAGGTCAAGAAAAAGTTGAAGTTCATTCTCTAAAATTGCTTTAAAAGATGGACAATAATAAAAAAATTAAATGCAATTTACCTGTACAATTTCTTGCCGCCTTACTGTAAACCTCAAAGCCACGATCGCGGGAGTGAAATTACCTGGGACAGTATAAATATTGCATATTTTTTGATACGCATGGTTTATATAATCAAAATTAATTCTAAATTTGACATTAAATGGCATCGCAAAAAGATTTAAATCAAGTGATATGGCTCTCTCCTGTTTTTGGAGGCGAGAGCTGGTGCGTTCACAAATATGATAGCTAAATGAGATGGTATACCCGCTCTAGCAAGCAAGGCAAACTATCAGAGATGTTTCTGAAGGCTAACTATTATTAGTAAACGGGTACTCAGTAAATGCGGATCGGATCTAAACATTAGATGTCTATGGATATAAAAAGTACATTCATAATATCATGTGATTTGTACATTTTCGCAGACGGCATTCATGAACTGTCACATTTTAGGATCAATTTGATGTAATAAACGATGTTTAAAACAAAATATGCAATATTTAGGCTGTCCAATCTAATAATTTCACTCCCGCAATGATGGACAGGGTATATTTTAAGCCAGGGTGTAAGGCGCCAAAAATTTATACCGGGAAATTGTCCTATTTTCATGTTATTAACGATCATTTTTTAAAGCCTCTTGGCAACTGTATTTCAAGATTTTGCTGAAATTTATCAATTAGATGTCACTCCTGAAACTAATATTGAGTTAAAACTGCTATGAAAACTCATAGTGAAGACGATACATAAGCCAAACCGTGCAGTCCAACTCAACCCAAAGACCAATTCCTGTGAATGAAAGAAATTTGAATTTCCCTTTCTCCGAGATCTAACAATACTTACCATTCTATTACTTCTGATAACAAGCTATCCTGATAGCTGGCTCTAAGAATCTAGACTTAGTAAGCTTTACCGGCTCCTGGAACCGGGTACCCGGTCCCAACAAATTGGTACCCATCTGCCAGTGAGGCTCATATTGTTTGCTTAGCTACCAAACAAGAGAATACCTATGGCTTGCCTCCGTGGGGCTGGGATGCAGGGTCCGTAATAGAATGGTGAGTATTGTTAGATCTCAGAGAAAGGGAAATTGAAATTTCCTTCATTCTCCTTCGATCAATACTTAACATTCTATTACTTCTGATAACACCAGATTTAAACAGTAACCTGGTGGGAAGGGGCAAGCCATCAATTGCTTCTTTTGCCCCTGGAGAGAATCTTAGACTTAAACTTGACATACGGAGACCTAAAAGGACCATCAAGTTTAGGGACCAAATCACATTCGCATCACCGCCCCCGCTCCCCTTTTTTCATCTTCGAAAAGGGAGAGAACTCACGAACATGCATCGCGCCTGAAACACGAATATGCTAAGAGGGTTACCTGCTCTTTCCATATATTAGCCTTGGAATGAGCATGATTATATAATATGAATGATCATGATATACAAACATAATACAAAAATCTCGAACTTGAATTACTTTATGATTATTGGATTCCAGACGTGGAGCCGTCAACCAAGCACTTGTTCGACCATCCGTGACAAAATTTGGTTGTAATCTTGTCGCTTGACCATGTCTGCCCCTTAACTTTTGCTTTTCCAAGTACCAAAGGAGAGAAGAGCAGTGTGGTCGTTTAACTATCGTTTCAAAACAGCTAAAGTGACTGGATTGGCGGAGTCTGATACATCCCTCATATAGTAATCCATGAAAGAGGACTTACAGTGCCATTGTGCAACAGCCATGATGTCCTCTAACGGAACACCACTGTAAAGGGCAGTCGAGGCGGCTATTCCTCTAACATTGTGTGCCCTTGCGCATTGCACCTGGTGCCCAGTCGCAATCTCGTGGGTAGTTTGGATGCATTCCACTACACAACGAGAGATAGAATCCATGGATGCGGTGCCATATGGCTTCTTATGGCAGATCTACAGATGGCTATCATTCGACCGTAACGAGTCTGTCCGTTTTTTGTACTTAGTCAAAGCACAGACTGAGCACCAGACACTGGCATCACGATCAAACCTAGTTAGTTTTGGTATAATGATCGGTTTGCCGGGATATCTCAAAGATTGATTCTTTGCCATAAACTCTGCTCTTGGCAGTAGACGCATACCCTCTCCGGAGACATTAAATCGGTCCCCTCTCTGCTGAAAGCATATGGATCTCACTGTGCCTTCTCGCTGAGGAAGCTGCCAATAGAAAGACCGCCTTTAAAGTCAAATGCTTTAGACTAGCCGAACCCAAGGGCTCGAAAGGGTGCTTGGCCAGTACATTAAGCACTAAAGACAGACTCCAGGCTGGAATGACTACCGGTTGTCTCGGTCGGAGATTGCTCATTCCCTTCACCATCACATTTAACTGGGCCACCTCTGGACTATCCCTGTTGACTAGACAAGGGATAACTGATGCCAAAGCTGACTTGTATCCAGCAATTGTGACAGGAGCTAGTCCTGAATAGAATAGCTCACAGAGAAAGTCTGCTATTTGCTGAATAGTGGATTGAACGGTATCAATACCCTTTCCTTCACACCAGTCTGCAAACTTGTTAACCTTGTGGTTGTATGACTTGAAGGTTGACCTCCTTCTCGCAGCTGCGATGAATTTCGCAGCTTGTCGAGAAAAAGCTTCCGACGTGGAGTGTTGTTTGATAACATCCACGCAGTCAATTTGAACATTTCGGGCCGCTCGTGTAGGAAGCGTCCCTTGGCCTGGGAGATTATGTTCGGAATCTCGGGTAACTGCACTGGATTGTCCACCAGCAGATCCAGAAGATCCGTGAACCACAACCTGCTGGGCCAATATGGTATTGGTTCCTCCCTGATCTTCATCAAAATCTTCGGCAGAAGAATGGTAGGCGGATACACGCAGGCGTGCATCCCTCTCCAGCGTATCGCCAGAGCATCTATATCGACGGCATTTGGATCTGGAATCGGCGAGACATAAGTCATGATTTGAGCATTTTCTTTGTGGCGAACAAGTCCACATTGGGTTTGCCCCAATGCTCGAAGATCCTGTGAAGAACTGGAGGGTTGAGAGACCATTCTGTCGGCCGAATCCTCTGTCTGCGACACAAAGCATCTGCCAGAATGTTCAATCGCCCAGGAATGTGAGCTGCTTTCAAAACAACTGAGTAATTCCTGCACCATTGAATCAAGTGCCACACCTTCATACACAGTGTGGGTGACTTGGTTCCGCCTTGCCGATTTATGTATGATACTACTGTCGAGTTGTCCGACCGTATCAATATCACCTAGCCCCTGACTTTTGGAAGAAATCTTTCCAACGCCAGTTCCACTGCCATCATTTCCAACAGATTGATATGCAGCTGGCTCTCTTGGAGAGTCCATGTGCCAGAGACCTGGTGTTCTCCCAGGCTGGCCCCCAACCCCTCCAGCGATGCATCCGTGTACACACACAGCTGGGGGTGGGGCAGGTGCAGCGAAACCCCTACTAGGAGATTCTGACACTTTTTCCACCATACAAGATGCGACATTATTGGCTCCAAAACTGGCACCAGCTTTGACAGGGGTTCTGTTCTCTGTTTCCACAGAAACATCAGATACAACTGGAGTGGGTGTCAATTCGGATTTCTCCTTGTTGACTATCCAGCCTAGATCTGAAAGCAACTTCAGAGTCAGAGCAGTATCCACTTCTAACCTGGCTGGCGTGTCCGCCTTGATAAGCCAATCGTCTATGTAGGTGTGAAGCGCCACGTTCTCTCTTCTGAGTAATGTTATCACCGCAAGGACCACTCTGGTGAAAACCTGTGGAGCTGTCGACAGGCCGAATGGGAGTACCACAAACTCCTATACCTGATTCTGAAATGCGAATCTCAGAAACCTGAGACAACTCCCGTTCATTGGAATGTGGAAATATGCATCCTTCAGATCGATTGACACACACCACATTCCATTCCTCAATCCTGCCATTACCGACCTCGGAGTTTCCATCTGAAACCGAGGCGTATGGATAAACCAATTCAATGGCCTGAGATTGAGTACGGGTCTCCACACCCCTGTGCTCTTGAGGACAAGGAACATGTTTGAATAGAAGCCTGGAGTGTTTTGGTTTGCTGGTTTTATGGCTCCCTTCAGAAGCAAACCTGACACTTCGTTTTGAATGGCTTCTAACTTGTCTGGTTCCCTTGGAACAGCTGTCCAGACACGTACCAAAGACAGATTTTGTGGTGGAAAATCCCACCACTCCGGCATGTACACCTGGGATAACCATCACAGGACCAGACTGGCTGACATCACAGAGAGAGAGAGAGAGAGAGAGAACCATTTTGGTCTTGACTTGACTGGTCTAACTAGAACCGCTGTTCCTCAGGTATGATCAGCTCCCTGCTTTCCGTCCTTTGAGGATTTACCCTTACCCTTCCCCTTCCCGCCTCTCGGGCGATCAGGAGCAACATTGGGGTGGGCAGGAACCTCTACAACCTTCTTCACCGGTGGCAGCTGTGAAGACCCATCAGAAGCAGAAGCAGCACTTGGCTTGGCTTTAGCCTTGCTTTTATGCTTCTTCTGCTTCTTAGAAGAGGGTTGTCTGGTCAGCGGCTTAGCTACAGCCACTAGTGCGTGCGCTTGTCGCACTAGTTCTAGCTGTAGATTTACAGCCAACCGATTATGCGCAATATTGGCGGTGTCCTCTAAGATGGCCTGCGCTTGGCCACCAAAGATGCTATGGGCCAGTCAAGGGCGTTCCAACCAAATGCTCCCTAACGGCGGTAGTCGGACACATATGGTCAAGGACCATCTGCCTCCTGGACTTCGTCACTCGTGCCTATACCCTTGCCAATGCCTCCATAGACAGCACCAAGCCGTCATTAACGCATGCTAGCGCAACAGGTGGCACAGGGTGGTCTGCCCCCGCTTCAGCCCACACTGACTGAAGAAGGCGATAAGAATGATTCACAGCACTCATTGTTGCTCTCACCCCCTCATCGCATAGGGCCAGGACTTCCTCATGGTGAACCTGGGATCTGTCCACAAACGCCGGAGCGGGGCCACCAGCTCCAGCACTCTGGACCCCAAGTACCCAGCGGTAATCTTCAGTGACCGCTGGAACCACACCATATTTGTCGTATTCCCCACGAGGAATACAACATCTCGCCCGCACCTCCCTGGACGCCGCAGGGAGCTGGCCCTTGGTCAGGAGTTGCTTGCTATAAATGGCATCTAGTAACTCCTTAAACCTTGGATCCTGTCCGATAGACTAGATCCGAGTCGCAGGCAAGAACCCCGTCCTAATCGATGCAACCGATGGACGGGGTGTATCCTCTTCGGCCGTGGTTGAAACCACAGATGGGTCCACCCTGGCTAGCCAAGCCAGAGCCTCGGACCAGTTTGTCTCTGAAGAGGACAGTCCCGTAAATACGTCACCCGTTGACGCATTCATGGACCTTCCAGCAACAGCCTCCAGGCTAGGAGTCATCGCTGGTAAGCCAGAAACACTGGTACCGTACGGTTCCACCACCACCCAATGGAGAACACCAGTCCATGGAGTAGGCCCGCACGGAAAACCGTGCCGACCCATAGCGGGTGTGGAACCGTGGCCATACACAGGCGCCAATGGCACCCCATGTGTGGTCGCTGGACCAGGCGAGATAGGCGTGTATCAAGCCTGGCCAGCAACACCCGTCACTGTGTCGGTTGGCGGCAAACCAACCAGCACTGGACGAGTGCCCGGTACCGGTGTGGCCTCAACCACGGGCGGAGCGACTGTCCTGTCTTGTGCCAAGCCAGACAGATAGAGGGAGGTTCCATCCAGGATGGAATGGACCTCCATGCTCTCCACCCGCGGCATCTCAGGCCGTAACAATCTCTCCTCCACGGCCTCCTAATCTTCAGACCCCGAAGAGTCGTCACCAGATGACGAGTGCCTGACGGACCGGCCACCGCTACTGGACCACCCGGAGGTGGCCGCCGAGAGACAGACCCCATTAGGCCGGAGCCAGACAGGCCTGCCAGAGAGCCATTTCTCGGTAGCCAGTCCGGAACCCTATCCAAGGACAGGGTCCATACCAAGCACGGGAAGAGACTGCCCTACAACTTTTGGCAACAGGGACGCCACCAGCGTGGGAAAGATGCTATGCAAGAAGCCTTGCATAGCAGGTCCAAACCACGCAGGACGTGCTATCTCTGAAGCCTCCGGTTGCAGACGTGGAGCGCCCCCAGGGTCCGAAAGGATGCTCCACGATTTACTTTCGAACCGCCTGACCCCGCGTCAGACCCTGCCAAGTCCTTCTGCGAAAGGAACTCGACCAACTTATCGGTCGGCCCCACTGCACATATGTCACACCCATTGTCAATATTACAACTTGAACACCGGTAGCAGACATGGTCTTTGCAAATGACCTTTATGAATTTGTGGCACTCAGCGCAAAATGTTGGGGTAGGCTTGGCCTATAAAATAAGCACAAACCTAAAATAAGCAAGCGGAACGAAACAGGAATGGAAGGCAGACAAATAATTCTCAAATATATTGACCATAAATTAATTGTAACCCTCCAGCACCCACCCCGCAACGCTCGAGCAAAGATCGTATTGATTATGACGACAAGAATGAAGCGGACATCATACACACCTATACTGATCCTGACGGATGTATAAACGGAACTAGGAACCATATCACATAGCTTTCATGGTATATTTAACAATAAATTTTAAATTATACTCTCAAATGAAGGCCAAAACAATATGTGAAGAAAACAACAAAATGTAAACAAACTGCTGTAAGACACAGTAAAACCACAGACCACACATCTTAATCAAGAATTTTGAAACCACCGATCATTGCAAACAGATCATGATAACACGCAAAACTTGAAAATTCCAGTTTTCTGGTACAAATTAAGTACGCAGCACCCAGAACAAGATGCGGGAATTAATGAAACATTTTCTTCACATAAAAATCTGAGATAAATCCGGGTGTGACGTCTCCCGCTCGGATAATACGGAGAACGACGTTAGCCGATTTTCGTGTTAAAACACACCCTATAGCCAACACCTCATTTCATATCTGCCGATCGCCTGTTGGGATTAAGAAGGCCTGGCATATCTCGTTGTTAACACACGTCCCAGATTCAGGGTTCAGAAATTGGAACATGCTACACAGACAAAATTTTATAGACTTTTATGGAATAACATGAAAATATACAACCTGGCTTTCATCGGCTCCTTCCATGGTAATCCAATAATCCTTGTAAGCGAAAAAACAGCTACCACAGTACAGAAAAAAGACTTAGAAAACTTTTAAATTAACTAAGATATTTCCAAATGCAAAAAAGCATGTATGCTCTTGTTGCTATGCAAACAAGAATGAGCTTCACTGGCAGACGGGTAGCCATTTGTTGGGACCGGGTACCCAGTTCCAGGAGCTGGTAAAGCATACTAAGTATAGATTCTTAGAGCCAGCTATCAGGATAGCTCGTTATCAGAAGTAATAGAATGGTAAGTATTGATTGAAGGAAAATTCATATACCATAAAATATACGATATATCGAAATATCACCATTTTTTCACCACGATATGTCACAATACGTCCTAGGACAATATTGTGCAAGCCTAGTTTGACCCCGTATAACACATGACAAATATCAATCTACCTGCCAGCTAGTTCCTTATCTAGATATTTGGCTGCCAGTCGAGCACCATACACCTCTCCTTGAAGTGCCAGGATGTACTGTCGTAGATCATGGTTCTCATTGTGAAGTTGACACACCTGCGCCTCTAGGCGTGCCATGTTTAACATCTCCGATTTACGCTGATTCATCTCGTCCTCCTGGAGGAGGTTTAGAGAACATGACAATTAAGATCTATAGTGCTGTACACATAAGCTAATCTAGTCTACAAGCACTGCTGGCCTGCTATACATTTTGTGAATAGCAATGTTGAAAGATTTTGCTTATTTTCATGATTTGAACTTCGGCCTCAGTTAAACTTTTGTCACCCAGACTCAAACTTACACATAAGTTCGCGTCAGGACAAATAAGCGCTATCAAGCTTCTTGAAGAATTTAAACTTTTATATATAGATACTTCCCAAACATTGTCAATTCAACAAACTCCTCCCTCCCTCCACCTAACCTGTATGATCTGACTTTTTTCTTCCCTATGCAAGCTCTGAGCAAATTTGCTTTCAAATTATTTAATAGCCTACCATGGTAAAGGATTATAATGATCACAATAAATGTCAATGATAATCATTATCCCCTCGCATTTTGAAAAAAACGGAGAGGCTATTATTGCAAGAGCCTCTGTCTGTCCGTTTGGAGATGGGGACAGAAAGTCAGTCAGCGGAATTCAACCAGATTCGATATGTTGGTTAGCCATATGATTGCGGATTGAGGCGATGTTTACATTAAGCTCCGTCCATGCAGTTGGAGTGGGGTAGGGGGAGGGGTGGGAATGCTAGTTAGTAAAAGCGTGGGGAATTACAATGGCATGCCATCGACCGCACATTCTAACATCCAATTTCATTCAGAATCCAGAAATAACACAACAGCTTGTGATGGTTTTGAAAGCATTCTGAATATATACATAGCTGCACAGTAGAAGCAGCTTTATCTATGACATATAATTAGAATGTACAGTCAAACATGTAGTGGGAGAGAGGATTTGGAGCCATAAGTCAGTGGTTCTTTAATACAGGTAGTTGTTAGAACACCTGTTTTAAAGAACCACCATCACCTGACTTTGATAGACTGGCACCTGTACTAAGAGGACATCTGTCTATTGTGACTAATTGTTTGTTCCACAAAAGGTGGTCACATAGGACAGGTTTCTTTAAATTAATGGTCATGTTTGGGCGAGAAAATATGAATTATATATTTCTGGAAATGTTGGTCCCGATCCCAAGATGATTCACAATAAAGAAATATTAGTTACCTCTTCGGGACATAGAAATTGTTTGAATGTAGCTTTCGTGACCATCTCGGTCACTCCTTCAGCACTAACTGACGATTGCTGGCTGTCACTCTGGTCAGTTCTTGTGGAGTCATGTGACAACATGGACTGGTAGACTGCTGGTATAGTTAGTTAGTGCTGAAGAAGTGACTGAGATGGTCACACAAGCTACACTCAAACAATTTCTACATCCTGGAGAGGTAACTAATATTTCTCTATTATGAATTATATATGCTTAGTTATATACATGTCCATTTGCAGTCTAAGAGAATTTATTTTTAAATTTACCAAGTTGGAAGGTGCTATACTTTCAAAAATATCTTTCTCTTGGCCTGTAAATACTAGATATTTCTCAAAACCAATGCACGTAGAATCTGTTTCTGGCCTACTTGACCAGTAAACGGTTATTGTGACACTAACCAGTTTCTTCTTGATAGTTTCAGAGTCGACATCCTTGACACCTTTCTGTTGTTGAAGCTGTAGCTGACTAGCATGTAGCTGCAGGAGCATGTTATGAAGCTCCTTCTCTAGAACAGACTTTCCAGCACTTATTTCAACCAGATCCGACCTCATGTCAACCAATTGTGCCTAGGGTAAAACACATTCAAACATAGTATATATCCCTAAAATGCAAATAGTCTGCAATAAATAAATATAATTTAGGCATAAGCAGTGTCTCAATTGACGATGCGGTATATTTTGCCTCAATCTTGAATTTTACATCGAGTAATCTATCAGACATGTCAAAGCTGTTCGCCTCGCCACAATACTGTTGGCCATGAACAATGAGCTGACAGGACATTTAGCAAAGTAAACATACCACTTTAACAAAGACCATGTTCAGAGAACAGAAAGTCAATGTCCAAAATTTGTGTGACATTGTTATCATAAAACATTTACTTCAGAATGTACACAAATTTAATAAAACGAAGGACGGTAAAAGAGCGTCATGTATTCCTATTTATGCATATATGCAAATGCAAGCATGAAGTATCGTTCACGGTCTCTTGTCTCGTTTTATTTTTCACACCCAGATACCCACCTATGGCTGTGTAGTTGTGGTTGTAAATTTTGTATGTATTTAGCACTGTAACATGAAATTTAAGGCCCAGTACAAAGTCTTTCACACTTGGATGGAATGTGCATTCATGTATTTACTCATAGACATGCATTAATTCCCATTTTTTGTAGCTGTCTTGATTATAAACATGATTCTAGCAGACGCTATTTCTCTATGACATAATTGTTACTATGAATGTTGTTGTTTGTATTTCCCCCAATGGCGAGGAACACCGCAACACCTGACCACAAATTTTATAATGTCATTGGACTGGTGCAACTAAATGCTGTACATCAAAGATGCAAATCTATGCTGGCAGCAGTCCAGGTCTGTTGACTCAAGCCACCCCTGCGACAAAAATTTGGACAGACTGATAGGGCGGGAGAGCAATTTACATGTTCAAAGGTTGGAGAACTTTTCAATCCTATACAAATTTGTCCTATTTATTTAAAGAATAAATGATGTCTGTGTTCGTTCATAGGCAATGCCTATTTTCATATTAACGTTTTAACCATATTTCGTGAAAACTGAAAGCCCATAGTAAACCTATCATCATCATTTTACGAGGCATAAGCCACTGGCTCGTTATTGCCTCAGTGTTTTTGTTGTAGTATGGCTTGTTCAGTCTAATTCAAAAGTTCTTTCCATGAAATCGATTTCTAGTTTCTTCTTGAGCGCTTTGACTGTTGTTGCTTGATTTAGTCTCCTCGAAACCGTTAGATTTAAGACTTCGACCCATACCACTCTGGTGTCAATATTCTATCTTTTGCCGTGTCAATAACAAAGAAGCCGGTGTACATTTTCTAACAATTTGGTAGATGACAGCAGCATCCTCCACAAAATTTGCCGAAAAATTAAACCAGATAATCTTTTAGTTTAAGTTGAAAATTCAAAATTCTGACATCAGAGTGGAAAGAGTTAGCACTGATTTGTGGAAATGCTGTGTTGCAGATGGGTGTTCCCCGCGTCAACTGCGGTGTTCCACCTACACTCATGGTTACACCCTGCTGCGCCTAGCATTTGGTTACTTGTTGACTTGTGGAGGCCGTAGTTGTTATTATTATCCCCACGTTTTAAAAAAATGTTGGGGATATTGTAATCGCTTCCGTCTGTCTGTCACGCTATCTTCTCCCAAACCATTGGGTGGAATTAAATCAAATTTGGTATGTGGGTTACCCATATGATTCTGCTTTGCAAGACAATATTTAGATTTGGTTCCGCCTCCAGGGGGTCGTGGTAGGGGTCAAAAGGTAAAATCAGTTGTAACGCAACTCCTCTGAAATCGTTAGATGGAACTCAACTAAATTTGATATCTGAGTTACCCATATGATTGCGGAGGCCATTTAGATTTGGATCTAGCCTGTGGAAATTGATTGTAACGCATCTCCTCCGAAACCGTTGGACAGAAATCAACCAAATTTGGTCTATGGATTACCCATATCAATGTGGAGTGCATGAGGACATTTACATTTGGCCCCGCCCCCCTTCCCCAGGGGTGGGGGGTGGAAAGGGGGTGTCAAAAGTTGAAAAATTGATTGTAATGCCTCTCCTCTCTGACACTGTTGAATGGCATTCAAACAAATTTAGCATGGTAGTTACCATGGATATGAATGTGGAGTATATGAGAACATTTACATTTGGCCCCACCCCCAAAAGGTCATGAAATTGATTGTAATGCCACTCCACTGAAATCGTTAGACGGAACTCAACCAAATTTCATATCAGAGTTACTCCTACGATTGCGGAATGCATGAGGCCATTTAGATTTGGCTCCGCCCCCAGGGGGACAAAAGGTCAAATTTTAACCTGCAGAAATCGAAAGTAATGCATCTCCTCCGAAACCATTAGACGGAATTCAACCTAATTTAGCATGTGAGTTACCCATATCAATGTGGAGTGGATGGGCCATTTACATTTGGTCCCGCCCCAAGGGGTGGGGGTGGTCAAAATGTCATGAAATTAATTGTAATGCAACTCCTCTGACAATGTTGGACGGAATTCAACCAGATTTGGTATGTGAGTTACCCATATGATCGCGGAGTGCAAAATGCCATTTACATTTGGCTCCGCCCCAGGGGGTGGGCTGTGGGGGTGTCAAAAGTTCAAAGCGGTGAATGTGGGGATTTATGATGACGTGTCATCGACCGATCAATCTAGTTGATGTTGTTTTCATCTTCTGTGTTCATCACTATCCGAGTCACCTTCTCTACGCTAGTCTCTCATCATGCTACCACAAAATGCGGACGTGGAAGCAGACCTATCTACCGATAACTGAAATTGCTACAGAGCATGTTCTTGCTCATACACAGGCTACTCCAAGATCAGTCCACTGTATTGGAAAAGTTGCAGTATGACTTTTTGATGGGCTGGTATACATATGTTTGTTCAGTCGAGTTCAAATGGTGCTTCGACTATTGTAGCTGGCAGTGAATTCCAATGTGGTAACACTCTATTAGCGAAAAAGTGCTTGCGAATATCTCTGTTGCTGCGTTTTATGCCAAGCTTGAACCTATGACCTCTGGTTTGTGTAATACTGGATGGTAGAGCTGTTTGGTATACCATATTTACCGTACGATATCGTGACAATACTGAAATACAGTATAAGCAAATCTCAAATTACCAAAATTTCGATACCGTTACGTTGGTGCTGCGCAAATCTCAAAATATTCAACTATTTTATTCAAAAAAGTTACCACAATTACAGTATGCCGAGTACAGCTCACAAAAACATAATTAAATTAACTTTTGTGCATTTGTCATACAGTCCAAATATTAGTGAGCCGTTATTGTTGTTGAGTAAGGATAATCCTCCAATGATTCGGCGCAACCGCAGCAGATTCTGGCGAGCCAGAAATAGCACTGGTCGCTTGAAAAAAAATCGTGATTTTCACAATAAATCCTGATAAATATTCCATATCGACTGATGAAACAATAAATGTGGTCATTTTAAAATTAAATCCTGGCACAACTAGGCTCAAATCCGCAAAAATAGATGTTTACGAACGTCAACAGATATTCAACTACGATATATTTTCACAACTTTACGGGATCGAGGGTGTGTTACAAAACAGCCAATCACAGCGCCGCATTAGGTAGTAATTATAATATGATAATGTCCAAGATGGATGCCACAAATTGCGCAAAAGAGAAGAGAATTCATCAACTTTCCTTGGGCATATCTCGTTATGTCCCTCAGTAAATTTTCCACAATTATTGAATTAGGTTTTTAAGAAGTCTTATAATGAAGCAGGCCATAATATTATTTAGAAATCTGAGGGATTTAATAAGGATTAGTATGGATTTAATAGCGACTGATTTTGTGTGTTGATGACGAGATTCAGAGATTTACAACATTCTCTGGCAATATGCAGGAAAAAGGTTTTTTTAACTATCACGATTTTCGTAATAATGTCCAAAAAATCTAACATGCTGAAACGATAATAGGCATAAACATTAATATGTATATATTAGTTCACAAATTGCAATTAATGATTTATTTTTTGTGACATTTGGTTGTTTTCGGATTCACTGTGATTGTAAAGTAGTGTAGCTGAATATAACCCATTCTTGCGTCACCAGCAGGCTAGCCAGCCATCGTAACACTGTACTGTCTTACAGTGACAGATATTATTAACGTATAGTATATTATCAACGCAATACCGATACCGTACCAATACCGAGGTAATTGGGCCCAAAAATACCCATACTGGTACCGAATGTACCAAACAGCTCTACTGGATGGTTCGTAAAAACAGTCCTTATCAATGTTATATAGGTCCATGATGAGCTTGAATGATTCAATTAGATCTATGGGAGTGGGTAAAATCAAGGTATATAGCCAATGCTATCCCAGTCTGAATCTCCTCTGACTCATCGGATCCCCGGATTATTGTCATGATTAGAGTGAACACAAATAAGAAGATCCCATCCCTGTGACAAATAAGAAGATCCCATCCAGGGTTCCTCATAAGGGTCCTTTTGAGGGTCTAGACCCCCAAAATGTAACTGGTGACCCCAAAAAATTGTGGTAGTGGGTCCCATGGGGCCCCCCCCAAAACAAAATCTTGCATGAGTGTTAAATATTAATAGGTTCTTGCACAAACATACCCACAAAATCTAGCATGGTACTGACATAATTCATAGCTGTGAACCCATGATACTCTCTAATTTTAGCATGGAATGATGGATGAGAAAAACTGAATGGGAATAACAAATTTCAATTTGGGACCCCCAATTTTTGGTTGGGACCCCTAGACTTGTAGGTGTGGGGTCCCTGGGACCTCCAAAATTGTGATGCCATGAGAAACACTGATCTAATCCCTGTGGCAGATATTTGGACACACTTGTCTGTCTGTCCAAGATCAAATATCTGTCACAGGGGTGGGTTGAGTCAGAGCAGACTCGGGACTAACACAGTCATAAGTCATGTCTCCACACATAATTTGTTTAAATGTAAACATACTTTATACATGTATCGTATCGTACTCTATGTCATTTGTAATATAAAGTACTCATGTACATGTATATAAATGTTATATGTATAAACATAATATAAATTTATGTTATATGTCAAGGGTCCACCGCATCATAGGCCTTGCCTTTGGTGGATGCCTGTATTAAATTGTTAAAGTATTTACTGATACAAAAATCTACAAAGAAATTAAATCATCAAATGATGCAATAGAACTATAAGACAACTTAAATAGCATAACGAAATGGTCTTGTATCTGGTAAATCAAATTCAATGCTGACAAATGCTGTGCTATGCATCTAGGTACAGCTAATATTAAACATTCATACTTCATGAACTCTCTTGATACAAATATTAAGCTGGTAGAAACAACTGTCGTAAAGGATTTAGGTCTGAATGTAGACAACCAACTACAATTTAGCATCCATTGTCAAATCCAAGTATCAAAAGCTAATAAGATTTTGGGACTGATAAGAAGGTCCCTCACCCATTTAGACTCTTAAACTCTAGTAAGGCCATACACTTCGCTAGTTAGACCTATACTTGAATACAGGAACGGTCCATGGACTCCAATGTTAAAAAAAGACAGTCTAACACTAGAAAATGTGCAGCGAAGAGCAACTAAAGTGATACCCTCAATAAGAAATTATACTTATTTAGACCGGTTAAAATATCTGAATCTACCTTCTCTCTACTACCGTCGATCACGTGGGGATATGATTCAAACTTATAAATACATTCATGGTCTTTATCATGTTCAGTGCCCATTCTTGGAGATAGACAAACAAAGCATCACTCGGGACATAATTTTAAACTCACTAAGAGCCGACGTGACAAACAAATTAGGCAGAACTTTTTTGCAAACCGGATTACGAACAGTTGGAATAGCTTACCAAATGAAGTAGTTAGTGCTGTAAGCCTAAATATCTTCAAAAATAAACTAGATTCATTTTGGTCAGATTTTTTGTATACGCAACAGCCAGCACACAATCATTATCTTTCTTTTACCTCGAAACAAATTAACTAAGCAATAAGCATAATGTAGTCGCCATCTATCTACAGGCATTTTGCCTATTATGGTAGTATATGATAAGTTAAGTTATATGCATATGGAAATAAAGAATCTTGAATCTTGAGCACTATGTGGTAAATTACTGATTAACGTGATATTGATGGTATTATGCCATATTACAGCTCGTCACATCCCTAATGTATCTCATCTGTATCTGCCTTTATGGAAGTATGTAGGCTTGTCCATGATGCCTGGTTTTTTTACATCATATCATTGTGTGCCCTGTATTTGCGCATCCCCTCTCTTTGCGCATACGCATTCAAACTCTTGTGAGAGTCCCTCATGATCGGCACGCACACATAGTGAGTCACAAGGCAATCTATGGTTATTCATTTTGCTCATTAGAGCTGGGCGGTATTGATATGTACATGACGGTATCGGTACCATGAAAAAATACCGCAGTACCACGGTATACCGTCATCTGAGCTTGGGGCATGGCAAGAAATTAGAACAAATTTTCCCATTTCCTTTTCACTTCCATCTCCAATCAACGGTAAATATACTATATAGGTAAAATAAATAAATCGGCTTCCTGATTTAGAGAAGAAAAACATGACTATTGCGACTGTTTAGTTTCACGATTTTATTAGGTCACTATTTTTATTGACGTAATATCATTCACGGGAATATCGGTCAAAGGGTGTGGTCGACTCGCTAACTATAACCCGCTGTTTGAGACATTGGGGCGCACTATTTTCAATCTGGATTGTTCTTGCTATTAATGCGTGCGACCAACAAACGGCACATTTTATTTTGGCAGTCGAGCGCTTTGATAAACCGAGTCTAGACAAAATCTGCGAGTATTTAAACTGGGCGAGTGTTGTACTCTTTTAGTTCTGTTGGAGTCATATGTTCTGTTACTCGCGAAAACAGGCCTATACACATACATATAACACGACATTGAATATAGCCGATTCCAAAGCTCCTGATAATTACCGAGTACCCGATGTGCAGACTCGTTACTCGCCATGCTTCACGTGAACAATGCGTGTAAAAAGCTTTTTCTGCGAACTTCCGACGTGTAGCCAGTTGAAAAATGAATTACAAAAACTAAAACACTATAATTTTTAGGTGTCGTTACTTAAACTGGATTTAATCCGTAAAGAAATTTCTTAAAACAAGCCAGAAAAATAAAAAATAACGACTTCAACGCTGCTCATTCTTAATAAAATAGCAAATACTATGTCTTAGTAAATTTTCATTGATAAATTCAGCATAGTAATGTATTTTCCCACGGTCTAGTTCATGAACAACCAATCAGATACGTCTTTGCGAGATCGCTGTTGTGTTTGAATAGCACACAGTTTGTATGTTATTTTGTTATTCTAGCGTGTTTGTTCGGTGACAAAATGCTTGGAGTAATAAATTAGAAATAATAGAAACGGGAATAGGGAATATATTATAGTGTAATTACTACCGGCGGAGGGCCAGAGAATGAGTTTAGATGTTTTAAATAAAGCAATTTTACCGTGAGACTTTCAAGACGTACGTTTGACATACAATTCTGCCTGCCATTATTTTGTAATTGACGTCTTGATGTTTGTTTTTACAACGACCCTTTCACCTTAACTCGGCTGATAGTTAGGGATGCCTGTATTTTTTGGTACTATTAGCACTTATTTACCCTTGTTCAAATCCGATTTTATGAATATATTTCTCAAATATTGCTCAAACATTATGGACGGTATTCACGGTATTTGGAAATGTCAACGGTTCACGGTATACCGCGGTCCTCACGGTACTACCGTCAGACCGCCCAGCTCTATTGCTCATATAAGACTTTTTCCGCTTGAAAGTGTGAAACTACTTGTCACTATAGGTTTAAAGCAGTGCTGTTGGTTTCTGACACTGGAATATTAATTTAGAATTGTTACATCTATCGTAAAAATTGTTCTTAGAAACATAAAATATGAAGGCGTGTGCCTATATTTGGTGATTAAATAATACCAGATGACATTTTCTTCCCCTTTAAGAATAGCACAAACGTTTTTACGCAGTCAGGGTCACCATTTGTCAAACCGATCTTTCAAATATGATACATATGTTATCATTGGTTAATCTTCAGCAACAATGCATTTATGTGAAACATATGTTAAAGATGTGGTAGAATATGCTGCACAACACATACCTTTTGCCCGTGCGCAAAAAGTGGGTACACCATTGGATTCGGTAGCTTCCTTTCATGCTGTACTTTATGCAGACTGACAATTAAAACAGCAAGTTTCATGCAGGTGAATAAGAACCCATACTAGTGTCTTATATTTATTCAACAATTACAAGTTTTGCTCAGACTATTTGATAGGAGGAGATAATGCAAACATGCGCAATGTGGGTACCATAGCGGCATAGGATACATGTTAATTGTTTACCTCGAGTTTTGCATTTGACTGGAAAACTGTCTGTGATTTGTGACATAGCTGCGCAAAAGCCGCACTAAGTGCTGTCATTTTTTGTCGTCCATCAAATGTAATTTCACACTGATCTGGATCTATTTCTCCAAGTAACAGATCCAAATCTACAAATGCCTTGTCAAATTCCTTCTCTAGAATTTCTAGCCACCGAAATGACAACGTAGCAGCCATTTTTACTTCCTAACTATTTTTCCATATTTTCGTAAACAACAAATATTTATATAACACATTGGAACATTAGTTATTTGGAGATTCGCTCTCTTACATTCTTTTATAAAGATTAATAATATTTCAATGATTTATTTGTATTTTCTTCAATATTAATACGAAACTGTGGCGACAAATTACCCATAGCTCGCAATAAAGGGAGATAATATTACCAAACTTATGTGAATAAAGGTTTTACTACGTAATTATCTCCCCTGATCTTCAGAATAATAATAATAATAATAATAATAATAATAATAATAATAATAATAATAATAATAATAATAATAAGCTTTATTTTATGAAGGTAAACCAATCAGTTATAAATAGCTGGTGTTCCCCGGGGCCTTCAATCTATTCTACTATTATTCACATATTTACATATAATACTTGGTTTTCTATATACAATATGTACATATAATATACTGTACATATTTACATTGTATGTCTTAGACAACCCCCATCTGCCAACACTCAAGATCGGATCCAAACCGGTACAATCCAAAAACACCTTGAAAAAAGAGAGAGAAAAGATGCCTGAACTCCGCAAGCAGCTTCCTTCTGTGCAAAAACCTTTAAGTTTTATGGTCCAATTTTCTCAAAATGTTTTAAGCTATACCAATTCGGATCCAATCCCGAGTGCTAGCAGACAGGACTCATCCAAGACAAAACATAAAGATTTAGATATGAGTACCTACACCATATCAATAGCATATAAATGTACATGTAGTGATTATTTACCTAATTTGTCAGCCATATATTGGGATTTGAAAGGAGTCAAGGAAGGGGCAGTTCGTAGTGATACTTTTAATGAATTCCATAATTTTGATCCTTTCACAGCGAAGCCAGATGAGTGCAAGGCACCTTTCG